>CM054143.1:10184463-10206963 GCA_028751875.1 Rapana venosa | reverse complement strand
CATACTCGTCAAACATCGCCACACAGGGGAAAAAAACCCAACATAACAGTACACAATGCAACAATTCTGTAGAATAAAAAGCCACTCTGATAGGGAAACAAATACAGTTGCAGACAGGAAAAGAGGAAAAATTATGGGTGGCGCTGTTCTTGCGGCCACTTCTCAGAGACAGCAGCTCGAATTTCACGCAGAGAAATCTGCCGTGACTTAAAGTGGTAAAATAAGGTAAAGGTGTCCCATAACCCATAAGGTCGTAGGGGAACGAGGCGTCAGAGACCTCACATCTCTAGGGGCCAGCATATTGAGGGCGGCGCCTATCTCCTCTCCCTCGCTGCTTTTACCTTCCCTGACCATAAAGAGGCAGGTACCCATTTACAGCTGGGTGAACTGGGGGACTGTAATGAAACTAAGGCGCGCAAACGGTCACCCATCTAACTGGTAACCACGCTCTATGCTGCTTAACACTGGCTGGGGGAAAGCGAGTGCTCTGACCACTGAGCTATTTCGTCCCCAAGTGGTATAAAATGTTAAAGTTTATCTTTAAAGTGGTACAAAATAAAATGAAATAGAAAATGATAAAAAAAAGATTAAGTGAGCACCAAGAGTGTCGTGTACACTGTTTGAGTTATTTATAAATAATACCTCAACATCTACGTCGTCTGCCTTCACGTTAGCTGGGAGGTCGAACCTGAAACACATCAACATACATTGTATTATAGTGTGTTGTTTTGTGTTGTGTTGTTGTTGTGTTGTGTTGTGTTGTGTTGCGTTTGCGTTGTGGTGTGTGTGGTGTGTGTGTGTGTGTGTGTGTGTGTGGGGCGGGGGGGGGGCGTGTGTGTGTGTGGGGGGGGTGGGGGGGGGGGTGTGGTGTGTGGAGGGGGGGCGCGTGCGCACGCGTCTTCGCTTTAACGTCTATCCCCTAGAAAGTCAATTATACCGAATCTATCTTTCTTTGTATTATCTATCTATCTATCTGTCTATTATCTATGTATTATCTATTATTTGTTTTTCTATCTATCTTCTTTTCTATCTTATGTTTATGTTTTTTTGTCGGTCTAATGACTTGAGATTGAGTGCAAGCAAGATTCTTTATATTATAAATATATATATAAATTTATATAATATCTTAGATATATATATATATATAGTGATGTGTGATGTGTAGTGTGTGTGTGTGTGGTGTGTGGTGTGTGGTGTGGTGGTGGTGTGTATGTGTGTGGTTGTATGGTTGTGTTGTAATAATGATAATGAAAAATGGAATTTAATTAGCGCTTAATATTTGTCATGAGAATAATCAAAGAGCTTTGAGTCAGTCTTCTTACACAGTTGATACCGTAACACTAATGTGTTGTAGTGTTGCATCCGTATGTGTTGTGTTGTATTGTGTTGTATATGTTGTATTGTCTTGTATCACAGTGTGCGTTGTGTTGCATAGTGTTGTATTGTACTGTGTTGTTATTTATTGTATTGTAATGCATTGTATTGTGTTGTGTTTCATTATGATGTACTGTATTGTGTTGCGATGTATGGCTTTGTCTGTATTGCTTTGCGTTCTGTTGTATTGTGTGGTATGTTCATGTTTTATTGCATTATTGTATTGTGTTAAAAAAGGTAAATGTGTCCATTAACCTATAAGGTCGTAGGGGAGCGAGGCTTCAGAGACCTCACTTCTCAAGGGGCCAGCATATTGAGGGCGGTGCCAATCTCCTCTCCCTCGCTGCTTTACCTTCCCTAACCCTGAAGAGACAGGTACCCATTTACAGCTGGGTGAACTAGGGGACTGTACTGAAGCTAAGGCGCGCAAACGGTCACCCATCCAACTGGTAACCACGCTCGATGCTACTTCACCTTGAATGGGGGAGAGCGAGTGCTCATACCATTATGTTGTGCTGTGTTATTTTGTGTTTCTTTGTGTCTGATACTTACTTGATGTCGAAGTGACTCATGCGGTATTTCTCCGTGTCCTTCAGAGCAGTGTCCAGCCAGTCCTTCCGCTCCGGGATCTCCACCAGTCTGAGGTCATCCAGCAGGAAACCCACCTCGGGGTCAGGGCCGTCCACCGTGAACTTGACATCGTCCGCAAACACTGTGGAGGACAGGATGCATTAGAGGTGGAAAGAAGGATCCCCCGTGGGGATGCCGGGGGGAGCCTGTCAGTATAAATAGCATCCCCGCCTTCTGGAACTTCTGTGCTTGGAATTCCCTCTTTTCTATCTCTCTCTTTGTTTCTGCCTTGTTTCTTTTTCTTCTCGTCTATTTTCTGCCTTCTTGGTCCATTCTCCTACCCTTTTTTTTTTTTTTTACCCCAGAAAAGACTTTGAAGATTTTCCCTTCCATCGGATGTGCTGGGCCTGACTTGCCAGGCGCTTAACAGCAGCGCAACGCATTTTCGCTCATATCACAGATAACAATAGTTCCTGTCTGATCGCTCGACGAAGAAGGAAAAGCAGGAAAGAAGGAATAACACCTCGGAGCTGGGGTAGGGGGGTAGGACAACTTTACGCTTTAGAGAAAGACTGGGTTCGATCCGCCCAGTTTTCACCTGCCCAAGATTTCCCTGACTGAATAATCTAGTGCAAAGTCATGAAAGACACCTCAAAACAATCCCGTGAAGTTCTCCGAAGTCGGAATGCCGCTACCACAGCTGTCAGTTTCCCTCGCTTTCAGCTGCTGCCAGTTGCTATCTACTCCATCCCCTCCTAGCCCAGCTTAGGCCAGCTGGTGCTAGTTATAGCAGGAGCTGACCACACTTGGACTAAAGTGACGACACTTGAACTAAAGTGAACACACTTGGACTAAAGTGACGACACTTGGACTAAAGTGACGACACTTGGACTAAAGTAACGACACTTGGACTAAAGTGACGACACTTGGACTAAAGTGACCACACTTGGACTAAAGTGACCACACTTGGACTAAAGTGACCACGCTTGGACTAAAGTGACGACACTTGGACTAAAGTGACCACGCTTGGACTAAAGTGACCACACTTGCACTGAAGTGACGACACTTGGACTAAAGTAACGACACTTGGACGAGGTAAAAGGAAGGGTGGCAATTCATTTGACATTCTTGACTGAGTGATGGATTTGTGTGCTGTTCTAGCTGCCATTAAGGTAGCTTGCGAGATTGTAGCGCAAATAATAATAATAATAATAATAATAATAATAATAATAATAATGTATGGAATTTATATAGCGCTGAATCTTGTAAAGCAACAAATCAAAGCGCCCAGATGACTTTTTTATATCGAGGATAACGGAATAAGCACTCATGTGCTTGCTTTTTACATCTAGTCCCCATGTGTATGCGGTTTTGTTAATTTTGTCATCTGTCCCCCCTTGAGGTGGGAATTGTTGTGTACCATTGATACTAACAAATCTGAGACTAAGAAAGGTCAGATGGACCTTCCAGTGTGTGCCAAGTGTTCCATTGATGAATAAACTATATAAGTTGAGGTGCGCCATTAAGGTGGAGAACCCCCCACCCCCTTCAACTCCGTCACACATGCAAAATTCTCGCCTGAACTGTGAAGCTCTAGCCGAGAAATAGACGTCCCCAAAAAATTGAAAAAAAGTTAAATCCAGTCTAGTGTTTCTGTGTAGTAATGACTCGGTGATATTAGTTGAGCATTGATTTTGATCTCACATTTGGCTCTGTGTGTGTGTGTGTGTGTGTGTGGTGTGTGTGTGTGTGTGTGTGTGTGTGTGTGTGTGTGTGTGTGTGTGTGTGTGTGTGTGTGTGTGATACTTGATTGTGTTGATGGGTCACAAGCGCGTCTAAACTTATATAGTTTATTAATTAACAGAACATTTGGCACAAATTGGAAGGTCCATCTTACAGTTCTTAGTCTCAGATTTGTTAGTTTCAATGGTGCAAAATCATCTGTGTTACAATATCGCAAAACCATATTTGTCCAGTACACACAAGGATGTAACGATAAAATAATGAAATACATCATCAACAGGTCGTACATGGTCAAGAAGAGAGATATTATGTGTTGTTGTTGTTGTTGTTACTGCACGTTTACCAGCATAACATCCCGGGGGATAATCCAACAATTGATATGCAATTTGGCCCAGGCCAAAAGCTGTGTCAGTTATTGATGTCAGCTGATTGCCAAGGCCGACATTAAAATGTTGTTATGTTGTAAAATGTTGTGTTGAGATTGCCTTCAGCCACAAGCTCTTAACATAAACAACCTGCGCTCTCCTTTACAGGAGAAAAATCCTCTGAATTCGGAGTATAGCTGCCTATATGGCGAGGAACTTAAAAACAGTCAAACACGCAAACTTCTCATTCAGTGTGCAATTTCAATCTCACAATGATTCCCAGGTGGGATGAGTGAGTCAGAGCGCACATTCTGGGTGTCACCCAGAGTGTTAAGTTGGGAAACGAACGAACAACAACAACAAACAACAACAACAACAACAACAACAACAACAACAACAACAACAACAACAACAACAACAACAACAACAACAACAACAACAACAACAACAACAAATGCAGTTGTCTCATTCCTCCCACTTGGGTATTACTGTGAGACCGTAAGTACACACTGGATGAGAAGTTTGCGTGTATGACTGTTTCCAAGTACCCCGCCTTTTAGACAATAATAGTAATAATAATAATAATATATGGAATTTATATAGCGCTGAATCTTGTAAAGCAACAAATCAAAGCGCTCAACCATACAACCATACACCAACTTCAGAAGTGTTTTTTCCTCCTCTAAAGGAGATTGCAGATTGTATGCTAAGAGCTTTTCATAGCTGACGATAATCACAACGTCACATTTTAAAGCATAACTCTCCAAAGTCGGAATGCAGCTACCTTCATGGTGGGCGAAAACGGTCGCATACGCAGAATCTCACCATTGGTGAACCTTGGAGCTCTTCCCCCTACTTCTTCTTGTTTTTGTTCTTCTTGCTCGTGTTCGTGTTGTTGTTGTTGTTGTTCTTGTTCGTGTTCTTGTTCTTCTTGTTCTTCTTGTTCTCCTCCTCCTCCTCCTCCTCCTCCTTTTTCTTCTCCTCCTTCTTCTTGTTCTTTTTCTTCTTCTTCTTCTTCTTCTTCTTCTTCTTCTTCTTCTTCTTCTTCTTCTTCTTCTCTTCTTCTTCTTCTCTGCCTGTCTGTCTGTCTGTCCGTCCGTCCGTCCGTCTGTTATCCTCGAATTAAAAGAATGAGATTGGATTAGATAAGATTAGATTAGATTAGATTAGATTAGATTAGACTCTCTCTCTCTCTCTCTCTCTCTCTCTCTCTCTCTCTCTCTCTCTCTCTCTCTCTCTCTCTCTCTCTCCCTCTCTCTCTCTCCATCCATCCATCCATCCCTCCATCCCTCTCTGGGAGCTCTAGCCGAGGAACGAAACAAAAAAAACCACACAACAACAACCCATCACCAACATTCCATCATCAATAAACTGAAGAAAGGCTTTGGCCAGGATCGCGGAGATGTTACAAGCCAACCAACCTCTCATAGGGGCGTTGATATCTCCGTTGATGGACACCCACCCATCACGGGACGTGACGAACCCTCGGTATACCAAACCGTAGGAGATTTCCTGGGACCTGTCAGGCTTTTCCACTGCAAAACAAAAACCAAACAGTACCATTTTTTTGGTGGAAGTTTACCTTTCTTTTCGTTTAGTCCGGCTTTTCCACTGCAAATAAAACGTTACTATTTTTGGTGGAAGTTTTGTTTTGTTGAGTTTTTTTGTTTTTGTTTGTGATTAAGGTCGTAGACATTTTTTTCTTTTAGGTGTAGGCAATTGAAGAGCAGACTTGCAAGTCCGTTTCTGTCTGTCTGTCTGTCTGTTTGTCTGTCGGTCTGTCTGTATTGTGTCCTGTATGTCTCTCTGCATCTTCTTCTCCCCCTCTCTCTGTCTCTCTCTACCTCTCTCTGTCTCTGTTCCTGACTGTCTGTCTGTCTCTGTGTCTGTCTGTCTGTCTGTCTCTGTCTCTCTCTCTCTCTCTCCTTTTTATGTCTCTCTCTTCCACTCCCAATCTCTCGCTGTCTCTCTCTTCCTCTGTGTCTTTCCTACTCTCTTCCTCCCTCTTCCTCTCTACGCCCCTACACTCAATCTCTTCCCATTTACATTTCTACCTGTCCCCTATTCCTCTCTGTCTATTTCTGTCTCTCTGTCTGTCTTCTGTCTGTCTCTCTGTCTCTGTCTCTCCTCTCCCTCTCTGTCTGTCTTTGTTTATCTCCCTCCTCTGTCTGTCTGTCTGTCTGTCTCTCTCTATCTCCCTCCTCCTCTGTCTGTCCTCTCTCTCTCTCTGTCTTTCTCTCTCTCTCTCTCTCTCTCTCTCTCTTCTCTCTCTCTCTCTCTCTCTCTCTCTCTCTCTCTCTCTCTCCTCTCTCTGCCTGTCTGTCTCTCCCTCCTCTGTGTGTGTGTGTGTGTGTGTGTGTGTGTTTGTCTCTCTCTCTCTCTGTCTCTTTTTCTCTGTTTGTCTGTCTGTCTGTCTCTCTCTCTCAGAACTCACGTGCAACTTGTTTCTGTCCATCTCCAGTTCGTTTGCATGTCGTTCTTTCCTCCAAGGGAACAGCTGAAAGTACAGATGGTGGATGATTAGTTCTTACATCACTTTTACATAATGTCGTCGAAAATTATTATTATTTTTTTTTCGATGATAGTGGAATAAGCACTCATGTGCATTTTTACATCCAGTCCCCGTTGTTGTTGTGCGTTCCCAGCTTTACACCCTGGGGGTCACCCAGAATATGCACTCTGCCTCACTCATCCCATCTGGGAATCTCTGTGAGATAGGAAGTACACACTGGATGAAAAGTTTGCGTGTATGACTCTTTTTCAAGCACCTCGCCATATAGGCAGCCATACTCCGACTTCAGAGGATTTTTTTCTCCTTTAACGAAGGAGAGTGCGGGTTATTATGTTAAGAGCTTGTCATGGCTGAAGGCAATCTCAACACAACATTTTACAACATAACAACGTTTTTTGTAGGCCTTGGCAATTAGCTGACATCAATAATAACTGACACAGCTTTTGGCCTGGGCCAAATCCAGTCCCCGTGAGTATGCAGTTTTGTAAATGTTGTCAGTTTGAAAGATCAGTTCATGTAGACCTTTACATAGGTGCTCAAATAAGTTCTGGTAGGACTTTACACAGTTCGTAAAAAAATCAGTTATTGTAGAGCTTTACATAATTCGTAAAAGTCAGTTCTCGTAGAGCTTTTCTCAGGTGGTTAAAATCAGTTCTTGTAGGGGTTTACATAATTGATAAATAATCAGTTCATGTACAACTTAGAGAAGGTGGTAGAAAATCAGTTCATGTAGAACTTAACGTGGATGGAAAAAATCAGTTTTTACAATATTCTTGGTATCTCATGCAGATATCACAAAACTAACGAAGAAGTGAAAACCAGAATTAAAAACGCCATCGGGCCATATGAAAAGCTCTCGACTTAGTGAAAAGACGCAAACTAAAGTGGTACGGGCACGTCACACGAACATCTGGACTGTCCAAGACTGTCCTACAGGGAACAGTACAAGGAGGGAGACAAAGAGGCAGAGAGAGAAAACGATGGGAAGACAACATCAGAGAGTGGACTGGCCTGGAGTGGAACGCCACGCTGTGGAAAGCTGAGAACCACGAGGAGTGGAGGAAGTTGGTTTGCAAAATCTTCAGTGATCCCCCAACGATTTACTAGACTACGGGATAGGTGAAAGTGGGGTGAAACAAGCTGTTATGTGGAGTATCATGTTATTGTTTTCCTGTTTTTGAATTCAAGTGCTATCGTTGTCGTGATCCCACTTGCGGCCATGAGCGTGCTTATGCATTAATTTATGTCTTCTGCAAACCACAAACTGGTCATCACTTAGCTAGATCAAGCACATTTCCTACACCACTGGCTGGTCATCCGATCACCATTGTGTGTGTGTGTGTGTGTGTGTGTGTGTGTGTGTGTGTGTGTGTGTGTGTGTGTGTGTGTGTGTGTGTGTGTGTGAGTGTGTGTGTGTGTGTGTGTGTGTGTGTGTGCGTGCGTGTGTGTTGTGTTGTATTATGTTGTGTGTGTGCAGCAGTAGTAGTAGCAGCAGTAGTAGTAGTAGTAGTAGTAGTGGTAGTAGTAGTAGTAGTGGTAGTAGTAGTAGTAGTAGTAGTGGTAGTATCTTCAGTTTAACGTCTATTCACATGTGTGTGTGTGTGTGCGCGCGCGCGTGCTCGCGTTCGTGTGTGTGCGTGTGCATGCGTGTACGTGCATGTATGTGCGTGTGTGTACGTGTGTGTGAGCGCGTACGTATGCATACCTGTGCGTGATGCTTAGGTGCGCGTGTATTGTGTAAGCCATGCAGGTATATGCACACGCATGACCACCTACAATACTTCGAGTGCACGTGCGTAAAGGTAAGCCCAAACTAATATCGCTTTCCTACTTCTACATAAACGCTTATCATCGTCGTCTTGCTTGTTTTTTTTACGAACTTACAACACCATTCGGATAAGCAATAAATACAGAAAGTCGCGCACTGGCCGAGCTCACAACACAACAAACAGACCTCTCCCATCTACCTCGGCAAATCTTCAAAGACTGCATGCTCTATTCTGATGTAGTTATAGTCATATAGATACGGATATTATTGCTCTCAGTATGGCAACATTTCTCCTGGAAATAAAAGCAGTGTTTTTCTATGTTAGTGCAGCCACGTGAATCGACAGCGGCCGTAAACAAACTGAGTGTATGACAGGTGTGTACAATGGTTTGGTATTATTGACTTGACGTTCCAGTTAGTACATCATCATCATCACCACCGTCAGCGTGTGTAGACATAAGTGAGTTGGGGGTGATTATGTATATGTCTTGGGTTTGCTTGTTTATTTGGAACATGAGCTTATCTAAAAAAAAAGGAAATGTTGAAGCAAAGGAACTAATTGAAAATGATTGGCAAAGTGAGAGAAAGTGTAATTTTTTTCTTTTCATTTTTGTAACCAACCAACCAACCAACCAAACAGCCAACCAACCAACCGACCAGCCATCCACCTACCTACCCAACCAGCCAGCTGGCCAACCAACTAACCAATCAACCAACCAAGCAACCATCCATCCAACCCTCCAACCAACCAACCATCCACTCACACACCCACTCATACCCCAACCAGCCAGCTAGCCAACCAACCAACCAACCAACCAACCATCGACCCACCCACCTTACCACGCTCCCACCCACGAACCAATCAACCAACCAACCCACCAGTATGACGGAAGACAGTCTTACTTTCATTGTCCACCACAGAATTCATGATGTACTCCGGGGGTTCGGGGTCATCCAGGAAAACGAAGCTGAGACTGGCTTTGGCAGGCTGCCACAGGTAGCCATCTTTGTCGTTCAGCAACCGGATGTAACCCGTGAGGGCATAGCCTCGTCCTGGCTTCAGGCCGTACACCATTTGCATAGCGCCATTGGTGGAGGTTTTCCTGGTAGGTGCGTTAAGTTACTGAGTTAAGAGAAGTTTGAACATGACATGTATAAAACTGACAGGTAGAAAGGAAGGTGGCTGGACCGTTTAGACATTCACATGCTTAACAAATAGACCGCGAGTTTCTGTGTTCGATTCCCAACTTGTTCCTTATTCCCAGTTTGACAGGAGAAATTAAACTGAATGTCAAGTCTTTCGGAAGAAACTCTGAACCAGTCAGACCTGTGTGCTTACGGACTTGTGCACATCAAAAGAACCCACGACAGTTGAAAATCGGAAAGAGCAGGGAGGTACTTCTCGACTATCCTGGCGAAGCTGGTAGGTTCAATTCTCAATTGTATCCTCAAAATCATAATGCGACCACCTTTATGGTTGGGAAAACGGTCGAATGCGCAAAACTCTCACACTGGTAAACCCCAGAATTATAGACGGGGAACGCACCCCCCCAAAAAACCCCACAACAAAAACCAAAACAACAAAAACCAAGAAAACCCCAAAACAAGCAAAAGACCCCAAACAAACAAAAAACAAAAACAAAACAAAAGCAAAAACAAATCCCAAACAAACACAAAGAAACCTCCCAAAAAGATAACATGGGTAAATTATCTTGAACAACACAGCAGCAGAAGAAAATAAGAGCAGGTAACATAATAAACTGATTCTACACACAGAGAAACACACACACACACACACACACATACACACACACAAATACACACACACACACACACACACACACACACACACACACACAGAGAAACAAGTCTGCTCATAAGCCAGTCAACACAGCCAATCAGCCAGTCAACACTTAGCCAATCAGCCAGTCAACATTTAGCCAATCAGCCAGTCAACAGCCAATCAGCCATTCAACACTTAGCCAATCAGCCAGTCAACAGCCAATCAGCCAGTCAACATTTAGCCAATCAGCCAGTCAACACTTAGCCAATCAGCAAGTCAACACTTAGCCAATCAGCCAGTCAACACTTAGCCAATCAGCCAGTCAACACCTAGCCAATCAGCCAGTCAACACTTAGCCAATCAGCCAGTCAACACTTAGCCAATCAGCCAGTCAACACTTAGCCAATCAGCCAGTCAACAGCCAATCAGCCAGTCAACAGTTAGCCAATCACCCAGTCAACACTTAGCCAATCAACACTTAGCCAATCAGCCCGTCAACAGTTAGCTAATCAGCCAGTCAACAGTTGGCCAATCAGCCAGTCAACAGTTAGCCAATCAGCCAGTCAACACAGCCAATCAGCCAGTCAACATTTAGCTAATCAGCCAGTCAACATTTAGCCAATCAGCCAGTCAACACTTAGCTAATCACCCAGTCAACACTTAGCCAATCAGCCAGTCAACAGTTGGCCAATCACCCAATCAATAGCTTGGCGACTAGCCAACCGACAAGCCAGCAAACTGATAAACCAACCAACCATCCATCCATCCATCCAGCCAGCCAGCCAGCCAACCAACCAACCAGCCAACCAGCCAGCCAGCCAACCAACCAGCCAACCAACCAATCAACCAACCAACGAGCAATCAAATGATCAATCCAGCTGCCCACCCATCCATCCATACAACCCACCCACCTATCCATCCATCCATCCATCCATCCATCCATCCATCCATCCATCCATCCATCCATCCATCCATCCATCCATCCATCCATTACGCACTCACCTTTCGGTAACACTAAGGCAGCAATTCCCGCGGAAAGCCTGCGAGCAGTCCCGCGTGTGGTTAAACACCCCCCCTCCTTCCCATGGGTTCAGTTCTCGGATCGGGAACTCGTCCTCAAAGCCCGGGTTTTCCAGCATGTTGTTGAGCTGCCACAGTCACGTTAAGGACAGTTCACTATTAGGGTTATTTACTGCACATTCACGATAAGGACAGTTTGCTGTTAGGGTCATTTACTGCCCATTCACGTTAAGGACAGTTCAATGTTAGGGTCATTTACTGCACATTCACGTTAAGGACATTTCACTGTTAGGGTCATTTACTGCAAATTCACGTTAAGGACAATTAGCTGTTAGGGTCATTTACTGCCCATTCACGTTAAGGACAGTTCAATGTTAGGGTCATTTACTGCCCATTCACGTTAAGGACAGTTCAATGTTAGGGTTATTTACTGCACATTCACGTTAAGGACATTTCAATGGTAGGGTCATTCACATCACAATTTCGTTATGGGCTGTTCACTGTTAAGTTCATTTACACCATAGTTACGTTATAGAGTGTTTACGGTTAGGTTAATTTACAGCACAGTTATGTTTGGACAGTTCACTGTTAGGTTCATTCACACCACCGTTACGTTATGGACGATTTACTGCTAGGATCATTTTTGAGAAAAATATTGACCTAAGATTTGGTGAAAATGAGTCACAAAAGAAGGCTGGAAAGTGGTATCAAACAGACAGACACACAGAGAAACAAACACACACAGAGAAACACACAGACACACACAGACACACAGACACACAGACACACAGACACACACACACACACACACACACACACACACACAACACACACACACACAGACCACACACACACACAGACACACACACACACACACACACACACACACACACACACACACAGACACACACAGACACACACAGACACAGACACACACACACAGACACACACACACACAACAACAACAACACACACACACACACACACACACACACACACACACACACACACACACACACACACACACACACACACACACACACACACACACACACACACACACACACACACACAGAGTATGCCTTCAGACTGCATCAATATGAAACAAACTCCACAACAAAAATTATATATCTGAAAACATTTACAGAGATCTTTTCTAATTTTGAAACATTACTGCGCATTAAAAACAAACATTAAGATGTAACGCCCCATGAAAAATCCAAGCATAACACTTTTCAAATTTTGTTAAAAACGAATGACTTAACCAAAAATTTCAAAACTCAAACAAACAACCCAATACGGTCCCCAAAAAGACGTAGCATACATTTGAGGAAGAGAAAAAACACGGTCAAAATTCAACTTTGAAACCAAAACATTTCTATTAAATAAGTTTATGACAGCGTATGTAAATATGAAAGATAGGAAGGGAATGGGCAGAGAGAGAGAGAGAGAGAGAGAGAGGAGAGAGAGAGAGAGAGAGAGAGAGAGAGAGAGAGAGAGAGGAGAGAGAAGAGAGAGAGACAAGAGAGAGAGAGAGGAGAGTGAGAGACAGACAGACAGAGACAGAAAGACAGAGACACAGAGAGAGACAGACAGAGAGACAGAGAGAGAGAGAGGAGAGAGAGAGACAGAGACAGAGACAGAGAGACAGACAGACAGAGAGAGACAGACAGAGATACAGACAGAGAGATAACTCTCTAAAGAGAGAGAGAGAGAGAGGAGAGAGAGAGAGAGACTGACAGAGAGACAGACAGGCAGAAGACAGACAGAGACAGACAGACAGAGACAGACAGAGACAGCAGAGGACAGACAGAGAGGACAGAGAGAGGACAGAGAGAGGGACAGAGAGGAGAAGAGAGAAGAGAGAGAGAGAGAGAGAGAGGACAGAGGGAGAGAGAGAGAGAGAGAGAGAGAGAGAGAGAGAGAGAGAGAGAGAGAGAGAGAGAGAGAGAGAGAGAGAGAGAGGAGAGAGAGAGAGAGAGAGAGAGAGAGAGAGAGAAAGAGAAAGAGAGCGAGAGGGGCAGACAGAAAAACAGAGAGAGAGACACACACACAGAAACAGAGACAGACAGACACAGACTGAGAGACAGAGACACGCAGAGACACAGAGATAAAAAGCCAGCCAGCCAGGCAACCGACCAGCCTAACAGACAGACAGACAGACAGACAGAAAGGGACAGCGAAGATTCACCCATCCCATGTCCACACAACTATAAATGAGCAGGAACCCCAAGTACTAATCAATAGGTCACAGCATAGCACAGCACAGCACAGCACAGCGCAGCGCAGCGCAGCACAGCACAGCACAGCACAGCACAGCACAGCGCAGCACAGCACAGTGCAGCGCAGCACAGCACAACACAGCCACGACCAAACAACACACAACCGATAGAGTCAAGCAGAATTTTATACAAAACAGCACGCCTTAGCAGCAGTTTCACACGACAGCAAGTACACGAATAAGCCATCATAAATCACTAGATGATGGTCAGCATACACAGCTAGTGAGGCCCCTACTTGAGACCGACCCAATTCAATCCCATCCTGTTGTTTATAGCCCCGCAGACCACAGAGGCCACATCAGGGATATCACCTCGTAAAAATTTTAAATACACTGATCGAAACTGCGCAACTATATACATATTAAAACAGGGTATAAAACCAACTCTGCTGTCGTTCCTTGTATCAACGCCCCGGCTAACCATAAGGGTCAACCCATGACAGTCGCTGCAAACCATATCAATCACACATAAAGAGAGATAAAACCAAAACTAGATTCCTTAAAACAGCCTTGTTCGTATGAGTAACTATGAAATCTTCGTTCATTATTAGAGAGAAAAAGCCTGATACTTGAAGCCAACAACACTGATTTATAGATATGCTGTAGGCTCTGTAACCGTAACTAAGGATTTTCTTTGGATGAAAAAAGAGCAGAGTAGAGAGAAATTCTCAAAGAAAAAATGAACAGAGGACAAAAGAAACTATAAAAAACCCCTTAGAAAGAAAGAAGATAATTAATTTTCTTCAGAAAAACCCCTAAAGACGAAACAAAGACAATGATGAACAAAGGGTGATAAACAACGAAAGGAAAGAGAGACAGAAGGAAGAAAATAAAGAAATGATCAAAAGAATAAATAAAAGAAAAAAAAAGAGAAATAAAGCAAGAAAAAAGTTATGGCCTGACAACAGTACAGGGTAACTATGAATTTCATTATCGCAAAAAAAGAAAAAAACCACGAAATTGCAGGTAAAGTATTTTTCAAACATTTAGAATGAAAGAATACATATGAGAAAATCCAAAGAAAAAAGAGAGAAATAAAAACAGTTAAACGAAGAAAAGATGAAGAAAAGGCTAAGAGGAAGGATGGAAAGAATACAAAATAGGAAAAAGAAGTAAAGAAAGAAAATGAAGACAGAAAGAAAGAAAAGAACGACAAGAAAAGACATAAAAATAAAGAGAAAGACAGAAATGAATGAGAAAATTGATGGCAATGGAAAGTGTGGCAAAGTATGGCATGATATTGTATGGTACTATGAAGCATGGTTTGGATTAGTATGGTGTGGTATGCTATGGTATGGTATGGAATGGTACAGGTATAGATTATGTGGTATAATATCAGGTATGATATCTAGTATGATATGAAGTAATATTGTACGGTATTATAATATGACCGTCGCTCTTTCTCTGTTTCTGGTCCATCGATTTGGAATGGCCTCCCTATCTCTCTTCGCCAAAGACGTTCTTGTGACACTTTTAAATCTGGCCTCAAGACACATTTGTTTCAAACCTAAGAATTTCCTCTCCTGTTTCATTTCATAGCTATCCCTGCTTTTCAACAGCCCAAAAGTCCATCACCCTGCCAAAGTGTATAACGTGTGTGTGTGTGTGTGTGTGTGTGTGTGTGTGTGTGTGTGTGTGTGTGTGTGTGTGTGTGTGTGTGTGTGTGCATTTGGACTTGTTAGAACTATTACTTGCTATTGGTTGCATGACTGTGTAAGAATGGGTTGAGTGAAAGCGCTATATAAATTCCATTTATTATTATTTTATTATTATTATTATGATAGCGTATGGGCTGGTGTGATATGGTGTTGCGTGGTATTGTATGGTCTGGTAAAAAAACGAGTTTCTTATTGCCAAAAAAGACCCCAAAAAGTAGAACAAAAAGAAATTCAAGGTGACAAAGAAACAGATTTAAAGAACGAAAAGAACAAAAGAAAAACCCGACAAGAAACTAAAGAAAAAGAAAGAAAGAAACAAGGAAAGGTGAACAAAAAACATAAAACAAAAAGGAAATAAAGAAGAAAAGACAAAGGAATAAATGAAGGAAGGAAGAAAGAAAAGCAGGATGGAGGGAAGAAAGAAAGACAGGAAGGAGGGAAGGAAGAAAGGAAGGAAAGGTGGAAGGAGGAAAATAAAGGAATAAGTGCTTAAATGAAGGAAAAACGGGGAGAGAAAAAACCAGAACGAATTAATGAATGAGGGACGGAAGGAAAATGAAGGAAGGAAGGAAGAAAGATAGAACGGATATGAACGAAAAAATACAGGAATGTAAAAAGAAAGGAAGGAACTAATGAAGGAAAGACAGATAAGAAAGACGGCAGGTATGAATGAATGAATGAAGGAAGGAAAGAATGAATTAAGAAAGGAAGAAGGAAGGGCAGAAGGAAGGACGGAAGGAAAATTAATGAACATAATAAAGAAAATAGATGATATGGTACAGTGGGGCGTGGGTATCGCACAGTACATTGTGTTATGATTTGTTATGGTGTGGTATGATATGATACGGTATGGTATGACATGGTATAGATAGTATATTATTATGAAATGCATTTCAAACACCTATTTTTCCCCCCCTAAAGAAACAGGTATAGAGAGCATATTATGAAGTGCATGGCATGGCACGTCTTGACGTAATATTATATGGTATACAGTTACACGTTATGTTATGGTAAGACATGGTATACTTTTTACCTATCAGATCTTAATTTTCGACAAAATGTTATCATGTATTCCCTCGCGTGCGCTACCTGCACAAGAAACCTCCGCTTATCACCTCATTTGAAAGACTAGCGCCCATACCATCATTCACAGTCATGTAGATTAAAAATAATAATAAAAAAAGAACCCATCTGAACAGGATTCCAACAAAATAATCCTCGCTTTCTACCCGTGCAGGCTCCCCCGCCTCCCCACTAGACCGGCAAATGGGCCACTAGCCATAGTGTAGCATATGTTCCCGTGCGCTCATCAAAAACAGGGCAAAACGGTTTGTGAGCAGAAGAAAAATAAAAACGCCTCGCATATCATGCTGTATGAATAGCGAGTGGGTGTGAATGGCGATAATTAATTGAAGCCCAGCTGCTGACGATATTTACAATCCACTGTTGAGAGACTACTGTCGCTTAATTATCAGGGGCTGGTACTACCGGAAAATCAATTATTTCCTTTCTCTTTTCTACATTGGGCAAAGTTAGAAAACGGCCGAGAATTAATACTGGTACAAATAATGCTGAGGACTGGGATGAGTGGGATATTGAAGGTGATGATTAGGATGACTGGGATAACTGAGTAGAAAAAGAAGACGATCGTGACAAATGAGGATAACAACAGCAACGTTGACGACGACGTTAATAGTAAGAACACATAATAATTATAATAACGAAGGCTATTTTATCAAGAGCCAAACCAGTTCGCATACAAACTCTAAAAGATGCTCTGATAATGCGTCATATATTCTTCTCCACAACTCTCTGGCAATGCCAGGATTATTCACACACGTATTTTACGTGACTTAAAAAAAAAAAGATTTTTCAACGGCTTTCACCATATTCAACCCCACTTCATTTTTAGGAAATTTTATTCCTATGATTCAATCCTTGACTTTCCCTGTGGATTTTGAGGTTTATTTTTCTCAACAGATAAGAGTTCCTTCAGTATGGTTTGAATAGGCTGTGTCTTCTATCAATTTAATATACTTCCAATGGTCCTCCTCAAGGTACAGTTCTTTCAACTATTTTATTCACGATTTACTCAAATGACTGTGTTGGCATTTATATTACTCTTATAAAAATGTTATCTTCAAGACATATCTATACCTGATCATGTGTATTTCGACCCAAATAAAACATTTGAGAAAATAATTTAGACCATACTGTACAAAAATAAAGAAAATTCAGATTGATTTTTGAAAAAAAAACTACAAATGAATTACCACATCATTATGTTTTAATAAATGGATTCCTGTTCAAATGCTTAAAGACCTGTCATAATGAGACTAGCCTTTACTGTTAATAATGATTCTTGTTCATAAAGAACCTCAGTTCGGATTGTATTTCTTACACAGAAGTTATAAATCTCAAAAAGTTAATGACAAGATAATTCATAATTTACATCTATGTTTGAAATCCTGCCAGTGTTTATGGGTAAAAGGCATTGGTGTGTTCTGAGGGAAAGTAAGTTAAGAATGAGCTGAACTGAGGGCAAAGAAATACAAATACGCTTTTTGGAAAATTTATAGACATTTACAAATATAGATATATTCGCTTGTTAGTTAATGAGGAAAGGAGAGGTTAGTGTGTGTGTGTGGGGGGGGGAATGTGTGTGTGTGTGTGCGTGCGTGTGTATGTGTGTGCGAGTGTACGTGCTTAGGCGCATCTATCTATCTATCTATCTATCTATCTATCTATCTATCTATCTATCTATCTATCTATCTATCTATCTATCTATCTATCTATCTATCTGTCTATCTATCTGTCTGTCTGTCTGTCAGTCTGTCAGTTTGTCAGTCTGCCTGTCTGCCTGTCTGCCTGTCTGCCTATCTGCCTATCTATCTATCTATCTATCTATCTATCTATCTATCTATCTATCTATCTATCTATCTATCTATCTATCTATCTATCTATCTATCTATCTATCTATCTATCTATCTATCTATCTATCTATCTATCTATACCTCTGTGTGTGACTGGATGATCTACCGTTGACAAGGGTAGAGACTGGTATGTATAGAAGTGTGTATCAGCCAATGTTACTTTGGCGTGCAGAAATATCGTGGGACTAGTAGATTATATTTACTCTGCAATTAAAAGAAAATTATCGAAAGCGCGTGCAATATCTACATCCACATCGATAAACTGTCTGTAATATATATATATATATATAATATATATATATATATATATATATATATATATATATATATATATATATATATATATATATGATGATGATGATGATGAGTGACTGTGTGACTGTGTCCATGGTGTTGGCCATTTTCCTGTCTGCCAGATCTTGTTGCAGATTCTTAGTAGGGCGCTGATCATGGCTTCCCCTCCAGCTTGAACCAACTCAGCTGGAATGTTGTCAGTCCCTGCTGACTTTCCTTTTTCAGCGATCTGACTGCTGTTTCCACTTCTTCTCGGAGGATAGGGTGACTGTCTGTGTCTTTGCTTGCTGGTACATTAAGGACATCTGGATCTCCTGCGGTTCTATAGTTATACAGGTCGGAGCAGTATTCTGTCCATCTGTTCAGAATATCCTGGTCGTCAGTGAGACACTTCCCATTTTTGTCTTGGATTGTTAAACCTTTTCCCTGTTTTGTGCTAGTCGGGTCTTTCACCAGCTGATATGCTTTCTTGCTATTGTTTTTCTTGATGTTCTCTTCAATGTCTTGGCACTGTTCACCGATCCATTTCTATTTTGCCTCCGTCATGGACTTCCTGATTCTTTTGTTGACTGCCCTATATTGTTCTGCTCTTTCTTTTATTTCATTTTTCTTTTTCTTCAACTCTCTACGCTTGTCGCATAGTTGTAGGATGTTAGGTGTGACCCATGGTTTTTTGACTGGTCGGTGTTTGCCAAGAAGCTCGCTTGCTGTTTCAGTCACTGCTGTATTGAAACTATTCGTCAGTGTATCTATGTCTGAGTCTATCACAGTGAGTGCTGCAAACTTTCCACCTATCCTTGCTTGAAAAATTTCTAATACCTCTGGATCCTTCAGCTTCTCGAGGTCAAAGAAAGGAAAGGAAATCTACAACAATGCCATAATTACCGCACAATCAGCCTCATATGCCACCCAAGCAAGGTCATGCTGCAGATAATATTGAATAGACTGAAGCCACAAGCAGAGACCATCATTGCTGAGGAACAAGCAGGTTTCAGAGCAGGGCGCAGCACAACCGAACAGATATTCAACCTCAGAATACTATGTGAGCGGTACCTTCAACATCAACAAGACCTTTACCACGTGTTTATCGATTTTAAGAAGGCATTTGACAGGGTGTGGCATGCAGCTTTGTGGGCAACCATGAATTTGTACAGCATCAATGCAAACCTGATCAGAGTCATCAAACAGCTGTACAGCGAGGCCACCAGTGCAGTGTACTACAACAACATTGGAGAATGGTTTCGAACAACAGTTGGAGTAAGGCAGGGCTGTCTACTCTCACCCACTCTTTTCAACATCTTCCTTGAGAGAATCATGACTGATGCACTGGAACATCATGAAGGATCAGTCAGTATTGGTGGCAGAACGATCACAAACCTCCGCTTCGCAGATGACATTGATGGAATAGCAGGATCAGAAAAAGAGCTTGCCAGCCTAACAGAACACTTAAATAAGGCCTCCAAAACATACGGCATGAAAATCAGTGCAGAGAAGACCAAACTGATGACTAATAACACCAACGGCATTAGCACTGATATCAGGGTTAATGACCAGAAGCTGGAAACAGTTCAAAGCTTCAAGTACCTGGGAGCCATTGTATCAGACCAGGGATCCAAGCCAGAAGTAGTATGCAGGACTGCACAGACAATAACAGCTTTGTCAAAACTAAACACCATCTGGAGAGATAAAAATATCTCACTTATCTCCAAGATCAGACTAATGCGCTCCCTTGTCATATCCATATTTCTGTATGCCTGTGAATCATGGACCCTGACTGCAGATTTGGAGAGAAGAGTACAGGCGGTGGAGATGAGATGCTTTCGGAGACTCCTTAGCATCTCCTACAAAGACCACATAAGCAACGAAAGCGTGCATAACAGAATCCAGCAAACCATTGGACCCTATGAGAACCTTCTAACGATCGTGAAAAAACGTAAACTTAAATGGTATGGGCATGTCACAAGATCCAAAGGACTTGCAAAGACAGTTCTACAAGGCACTGTCCAGGGAGGAAGAAGAAGCAGACCAAGGAAGAGCTGGGAGGATAACATCAGCGAATGGACAGGCCTAGAACTCAACAAAACCCTGAGAAAGGCAGAACAGAGAGAGGAATGGAGGGAACTGGTTGTTGAGTCTTTGAGGGTGCCCCCACGGTCGTCAGACTACGGGACAGATATATAGATATATATATATATATATATATATATATATATATATATATATATAATATATATATATATATATATATATATATATATATATATATATATATATATATATAACACGCATCAGTTTCTTCCATAAGTGTATGCAATTATGTTATCAATCTTCTCTGAAACAAACAGCGACCTTCAGAACACGACCAGAGCAGTGATTACCAATGCCTCTCTGTATCTGAAAGGAATATTGACGTGCTTCTAGTGAACACATACGCCAAGGTTATTTCAAAACTTGTCCATACCCCCAACCACCCAAGGTAAGAGAGTCTCGCACACTATGTCCTTAATATATTCCATTTTCATAATGCACGGTGATGCGTGTTTGTCCCTTTTAGCCATGAAGGCAAATACAGCCACCCCTTGAGATGTTCATCCTTGAATGACATCGGTAGGTTGACTGATTGCTCAGGCCTATAGCCTCTTATGATCGCTTCATTCAACTCGCAGGTTGTGTTGTAACGCTCCCTAAGTACTTGTGATCAGTCTGCAGGGATTCTTATCCAATCCTTATTTGCAATGCGTGTAAAAAAGGTAAAGGTGTCCCATAACCTATGTGGTCGTATGGGAGCGAGGCGTCAGAGACCTCAGCTTCTCTAGGGGCCAGCATATTGAAGGTGCGCCATCTCCTCTCCTTCGCTGCTTTACCTTCCCTGACCCTGAAGAGGCAGGTATCCATTTACAGCTGGGTGAACTGGGCGAATGTACTGAAGCCAAGGTCCGCAAACGGTCACTCATCCAGTTGGTAACCCCGCTTGATGCTGCTTAACCTTGGCTGGGGAAAGTGAGTGGTCTGACCATTGGGCTATCCCGTCGCAATGCATGTAGGAAGTTAAAACGTTTCATTTCATTTCATACCACTTTAAGTCACGGCAGATTTCTCTGCTTGAAATTCGGGCTGCTCTTCCCGGAGAGCGTGTCACCACAAGAGGACCGCCACCCATTATGTTTTTTCTTTTCCTGTCTGCAGCTATATTTGTTTCCCTTATCAGAGTGGCTTTTTCTACAGAATTTTGCCAGGGACAACTCTCTTGTTGTCGTCGGTTCTTTTACGTGCGCTAAATAATTATTTGTAAATCGCGGGATCTCGGTTTATTGTCTCATCCGAAAGGCTAGCATCCCGACCACCACTCATGGTCTAATGGATGGGGGAAAAGTTTTTGTCCCAAACGGGGCTTTGAGCATGAGTGGTGGTCTGGGTATGCTCTCTCTGTATCAGACCCATGCACTTAAAATCGAATCTACATGTCTGACACAAATAAGTGATTCACAGAACACACACACACAACCCAACCACACACACACACACACCACACACACACACACACACACACACACACACACACACAACACACACACACACACACAACACACACACAACACACACACACACACACACACACACACACACACACACACACACACACACACACACACACACACACCGCAACACACCACACACACACACACCACACACACACACACACACACACACACACACACACACACACACACACACACACACACACACACACACACACACACACACAACACACACACACACACACACACAACACACACACACACACACACACACACCACACACAACACCGCAACACACACACACAAACACACACACACACACCCAACACACCACACACACACACACACACACACACAAACACCGCAATACACACACACACACCGCAAACGCACACACAAATAATAATAATAATAATAATAATAATATTAAATGAAATTTGTATAATAATAATAATAATAATAATGTATGGAATTTATATAGCGCTGAATCTTGTAAAGCAACAAATCAAAGTATAGCGCTATATCTTGCAAAGACAGATCAGAGTACACACACACACATACACACACACATACACATACACGCGCGCGCGCGCGCAAGAGTACTTCACATACCCCTGCCAAGTCGTCGCCGCTCACAAGGTGTATAGTCAGTGTCATCAT
>CM054143.1:10171963-10179463 GCA_028751875.1 Rapana venosa | reverse complement strand
TGCTTTTTTACATCCAGTCCCCGCCCTTAGGGATACATATGATAATAAAATAAAATAAAGCCTATACCAATACACTCACACAGTATACGGGAATAAATATCTACACAAACCCCCCCACAAAAATCACCCACAAGAGAGAGGGAGAAAAAGCAACAAGAAGTAATAACGATATCAAAACAGAAAACACAGAAACAACCGAAAAAATAGCAAGGAAATTAAGAGCAAAATAAAAGCAGCAACAACAAGGGGAGAGGGGACAACCGAATAATCCCCCTCCCAAAAAACAAACCCCAAACCAAAACAGAACAAAACAAAACAATAACCTACATAATATAAAGGACAAGAAACCATGTAAATAGTATCAATTTGGCTAACAGAAAGAAACGTCAACAAATTCACTGTAGTTTTATGAGAAAGCAACAACAATAGTAAACTACACACATAAAAATATTATATAAGCAGACCTACGAGATTATGCACAAGCAATTTGCATCCCCATGCACACGTACACATACACACACACGCACAGAGAGGGAGGGAGAAAGGGAAAGGAATACAGAGCAACACGGAAGGTAGAGATAGAGAACAAGCAAAACAGCCAACCAACCAACCAACCAATCAACAAACCAATCGACCAACCAACCACCCAATCAACAAACCAATCAACCAACTAGCTAACCAACCAATCAACAAACCAATCGACCAACCACCCGACCAACCAATCAACAAACCAATCGACCAACCACCCGACCAACCAATCAACAAACCAATCGATCAACCAACCAACCAACCAATCAACAAACCAATCGACCAACAACAACAACCAATCAACAAACCAATCGCCAACCAACCAACCAACCAAAGAAAGAAACACACAAACAACCCACTCCCCCCAAAAAAAACCCACCAAAGAAACCGCAAACCAACCGGGTGAGAAAGACAGACAAAGACACAGGCACAGACAGCCGCAAAGCAGAGACACAGACTCACACAGATCTACACTCGATACAGACAAAAGATGTACAGACACAAATAAACACTATCTCCAACAATTACAAGTAGGGGACTTGTTTAGTTTCGTTTTGTTGTTGTTGTTTGTTTTGTTCCTCAGGTAGACCTCTAAGGTTCACCAATGGTGAGATTTTGCATAATTATGCAACTGTTTGAGTACCCCTTAAAATGTTAAGGTAGCCGTTTTCTGACTTAGGGGATGATGTCTAACTATGACACCAGTAAAAACCAAAACCAAAACACCCTCCCCCCCACCCAGCTCCAAAAAAATGCACAAGATGTCTTGTGAATTTTATATATGAGACCTTGGTTTATAGTTCCATGCAAAGGACGTGCTGGAGAAGTGGATGGAGTCAGTACTGATGTAAACTTCAGGGGGAAAATCCCTCAAATGGGTGTCTGGGTGTTGGCTTCAACCCTAGCTGTCAACATTTTAATGGTAAGCTCAAGGCTCTAACCATTGGCCTATCCAGCTCTCTCCCCCCACCACTGTGTCTAAAGTAACAGACATTACCCTGCATTGACAGTGTAGAAGTAGACTACTACTGTCTTTGTACCTCTGTACAAATGACTAACCTGCCGGGGAAAAAACCTTGGAACCCAACGCTGTTAGTGGACAGTTGATAATGAAAGGTATGGACATTGACCTGAAGCAATAGAACAATAAACAATCCGGCTGAGGAGATGATAAAGAGAAACGTTATTAGAAGACATGCATATGCCACAATTGCACACTCACGCAAAGAGAGAGAGAGTGAGAGAGAGTGAGAGAGAGAGAGAGAGAGAGAGAGAGAGAGAGAGAGAGTGAGAACTCAACTCGAACTCGAACTGGAAAGATTTATTCACAAAAAGTCCATTGACATGAAGGGGGGCTGCCAAACGGCTTAGTATGTTAGTGAGAAAAATAAGTAACACAAAAAACCAAAGTGTTAATGTATACCCACAGCTACCACAATAAAAAATCAGTGAAAAAAATGACTTAAGAAACCAAGATATCTCTTATTCTAAAGGCTTTACACAAATATAAAGCAAGGCTGCGCATAGTCTCAGGGTGACTAGATGCCATGAGTAGACACAGTCTAAATAAGTTAGGCTGTCTACTATACTTTACCGGAATGTAATTCTATCTTACATCTTCTAATACTGGACAGCACAGCACAGCACAAAATGAACTTCATCTTCCACTGTTTGCTTACATAATGGGCATAGCAACCTGAGGTCATCATCATGTTCTATATATCTAAATTTATGAACATTTATGTCTGATACACCAAGTCTTAACTTAGACATAATTCTTTTCAAATGTATGTCCATATCAAGCTTTAGATAAGGTTTAACATCGTGTGAACCTATAAATTGTCTGTACATTTGAAATCTTTCACTGTTTTGTATATGACCACTCCACTGCTGCCAATGGCAGTCAATCAGTCTTTGCCTGAAAACCTTGATAAACTCTTTACAATTTCCGACACCTTGATTGAGCCAAACAAACCCAAAGCCAAGTTCACATGAACAGGTATAAGAGAGAGAGAGAGAGAGAGAGAGAGAGAGAGAGAGAGAGAGAAGAGAGACAGACAGATAGACAGAAGCAGAGAGACAGAATGACAGAAGTTACAAACAAGCACAAACTAGACAGACACAAGCAGAGACAGTGACAATAATCAAGACAGAGAGAGAGAGAGAGAGAGAGAGAGAGAGAGAGAGAGAGAGAGAGAGAGACAGACAGACAGACAGACAGACAGACAGAAGCAGAGAGACAGAATGACAGAAGTTACAAACAAGAACAAACCAGACAGACACAAGCAGAGACAGTGACAATAATCAAGACAGAGAGAGAGAGAGAGAGAGAGAGAGAGAGAGAGAGAGAGAGAGAGACAGACAGACAGACAGACAGACAGACAGAAGCAGAGAGACAGAATGATAGAAGTTACAAAAAAGCACAAACCAGACAGACACAAGCAGAGACAGTGACAATAATAAAGACAGACAGACAGACAGACAGAGAGAGAGAGAGAGAGAGAGAGAGAGAGAGAGAGAGAGACGCTTTGACGCTTTGACCAATTTATTGTCATTGCCCAAAGTGGCCTATTGACAAGGGGGGTTATACACGACTTTCTTTTGTAAATACAAATAAATACAAGAAAAATCACATGATGCATTTAACCTAATGAAAACCAAAAAACCAAAAATGAGCTTTTATGAACGGATACGACTTTAAGCTCTGACGTAAACTCAGTTTCAAAATGAACAATAGGAACCAATAAGTACTAACTAAAAAAATGAAAAGAACATTCTAGAATGCTATATTAGACCATCCATTGACATTGTATGTGAAATTTTCAAAAAATATTCTTGCTGGAGACTACAGCGTAATTATAAATGTTTCTTTATGTGTTTCACAAAATGCTGGAGTTTACATATGTAACAACTCTCACAGAAGAGTGCTTTGTGAGCATTGTTACTAAGCCTAGCAAGGAAAATAATTCCAATTTACTACAAGGGTGATTTTCTACCGGTGAATTATTTCCCTTGGGTTTAAATTGCTGCCTTTTTGCTAGCGTCCTTTTCCTCCCAGACCGTAGGGAGACGAGCGTCTTTGCTCGAGATGTTCCCCATTAAGGTACGGTTGCTCTTTTTAAGCTAACCTAACTTAAATTTTAAAAAGGGTTGGAAGGGTTTATGAGGTATTTGTCTAATTTTGTGTTTGAAGGTTTCAAGCTTGTGAATTTAGAAGTTATTATTTCGAACAAGGGAGCAAGTGGCAAATTCGAACTTAGTCATTGTCTTTGTTGTGCCAGGTTTGATTTGGGGCAAAATATTGTTCAGCTAACAAAATGCTGAATACAACTAAGGTTTATCACTCCGTATAATATATGTGTGTAAAAGCCTAGTACAGTTTTGTAATGATTATTATTAAGAATGCAAAATTATATTTTTTGTGAGGAATGACATAGTAATGTTTAAACAGGTGCAATGACTTGGGAATGTGGTTGAGGATTCATTGATTTAAATTAATGTGAGTTAATGTTTACACAGTTTCATAGGATAGACCATCAGCTGTCCTCAAGTAAATGAAACATGTGTAAGACTAGTTATTGTATATGGTGATTTTAGTGGATACGTTTGATTTGTTGTGAGGATAATTATTCTCATAAGAGTTGGGAAATAGGTAAGCTGAGAATACATTTTAAAGATTGGTTTTATTATGGCAAATTCTGGTTAGAGTTTCCGTTTTGCTGTGTGGGTCTTGTGATGATTGGTATCCCTGATCCTGTGATAGTGTTTGATTTTATGAAGAGATCAAATGGTTTATTGATTGTTCCTTTTATTTCAGGAACATCGCTAACGTCGCTAGCATCGCCCCAACATCTAGCATGGTCTCAACATCGTAGCATTGCTAACATTGTCTCGGTTCATCATCTCATCGTCTCATCGTTAGCATCGGTTCATGTTGTGAATCTTTTGATCCCTGAGCTGAGATGATCCACGATTGATGATTGGTTGGTAGTGAGGACTGGACAAAATAATTAACAGAATAGTTTCTGTTTTTAATTGTATTTGTAATACAATTGGTGATGTGTGTGATTTAGTAGTAGAAGTAGTAGAATAAATTTGTGAACCCAACTTGCTTGGCCTGAAGAATTACATTGAATGAATGTTGTTGTTCGTCACATTCATAGTGTTTCAGTGTGATTGCTGAGTAAGTTGAGGTAATAATTTTCACTACTACTTACTGTCTCCCTTTTATAGTTCTTTTCTATTTTTCTTCTATCCTCTTCCTATCCCCCCTTTATCACTCCCAGCCCACCAGTAGGCGAGCCCTAATCCTCTTTAGGGATACTAAAGATAATAGGATAAGTTTAGGATCCCATTTCTGGTGCTGGATTGGATGGTGCCGGGAATCGGGGTGGCTACCTAAAGAATTCCTGTTTAGGACTCTCTACACATAATATAAATGTTACTTTAGTTTAGTCACAAATGTTAAGCTAATTGGAACTTAGCTGTAATTGTCTTAATTTCAGTGCTTCAGCAATAAACTTTGCAACCGATTTGATCACAATATCATCATCGGATGATAAGATAGAAAAAATATCTTGCCTTGGAAAGCTTCTAGATTGAGAACACCACAGTTTTCACGTATGGAAACATATGATTGACAATGAAACAGGAAATGCACTTCATCGTCAAGAATATGACCACACATAGGGCATGGGAACTGTGTGGACGTCTCAGGTTGAAACCATCTTTTGTTTGCATTGAAGCCGAGTGTTCTTAGTCGAAATCTTGCATAAATTAGTCGATGCCATTTGTCAGTGACTATTCAAAGATACTTTTCAGCTTGAAAAGCACACTTAAACGAAAAAAACCAGCAGTATTTATCATTACTTTCCATGTCCGAGTGCCAATTTTGTTTAAATGAACAAATGGGTCTGTCTTTCAATTCAGAAATAAACCCATGCTCGCTACCTACTTCCTGAGACAACCACACGATTCCAAAACCATGTTCTGATAAAAACTTTTTAACTTGATATGCCCAATTCTTCTTACCCAGCTCCATTTGTATAACCATCATGTCATAAGACTGCCTACATAAACGTGACCGTGGAAGTTTCAGTAGTTTTAGCCAGTACTTAATACACTTAACAGACGTTCTGATGTTTAAAGGATATCTTCCCGTTTCTCCATATAGTACAGTATTTGACGAATGGATTGGGACATTTAAGAAACGTTTGATAGCATATGTATGTATTTTTTCTATTTGTGGATTAACAGTAAGTCCCCATATTTCAGATGCATATGTAAGTAAAGGTTCTATTTGAACATCAAACAATTTCCAAAATAAAGAACAATCTACTGAATTCAGCTTTCGTAACGTTTTTAAGATTTCGATTACACCTTTTTTCCCTTTCCTGCAACATTCACGCCATGCAACATTCAAACTTAGCTTCGTTGAAATGTCATCCCTAGGTACTTATAAGATTCACGACTTTCACTCAGCATTTCCATAAAACAATTTTTCACCACTGATAAATGTCCACCCATTCTAAAAATCATGATGTTCGTTTTTTCCATATTGACTGATAAATCTGGGCGATCTGCCTCTTCCTTTAATATATCTATTTGGGTTTTTGTAAACCTAGTACCGTGTCAGACAAGAGAATCATATCATCGGCAAATAGTAGTAAAAAAAACCTCCATTGCTCCTGAGATAAACTGAATACCATGTTTTCCTTTTTTTGTTAATTAACGGCTAATTCGTTTACAAAAAAAGAAAATAATTGTGGACTTAATTACAGCCCTGTTTCCCACCCCTTTGGACATTCGAAATATTCCGAATAATCATATCCTGCCCCGTACACATGCAATACATTTATATACACTCCTTAGTGCCATATATAATTTACCATTTATTCCATTTTTTACTCAGACAGTCCATAAGATATTACGATTAACAGAATCGAACGCCTTACAAAAATCGACAAATGCAACAAATAGTTTTTTATTTGATTGCAAGTATTTTTGAACAATAGAGTATAGGGTGAATATATGATCAGTAGTACTATAAATGAGAGAGAGAGAGAGAGAGAGAGAGAGAGAGAGAGAGAGAGAGAGAGAGAAAAGAGAGAGAGAGAGAGGAAGAGAGAGAGAGACAATGACAAGACATGAAAAATTCTTTATTTCGAAGAAAAAGAATAAGCACCCATGTGCTTTTTTACATCCAGTCCCCGCCCTTAAGGATATATATGATAATAAAATAAAATAAAGCCCATAGCAATACACTTACACAGCTACGGAAAAAAATAACTACCACAAAATCCCCACAAAAATCACCGAAGAGAGAGAGAGGGGAGAACAAAAAAGTAGAAAACAAGTAAGAAAGAAAGCAAAACAGAAAACACAGAAACAACCGAAAAATTAGCAAGACCAAGAGCAAAAAAAACGGCAACAACAAGGGGAGGGAACAACGGAATAGCCCCCCCAAAAAAGCATCAACAACCCCAAACCCAAACAAAACAGAACCAACAAGCAAAACTCTAAATTAAAGGAGAACAAACCCGTAAATAGTTTCATTTGCTAACAAAAGAAACGCAATTGTAGAAGCATTGCATCCCCATGCACACGTACACACACCACACACGCACGCAGGGCACGCACGCAGACGCACGCACGCAGCACACACACACACCAACACACACCATACCCCAACGCGCGCGCGCACGTGCATTAACCATCATCAATGTCAACATAAACCCTTTATGAATTCATGCATAGTCATAAAAGAAGGACATCTGCATTTTGGAATTAGCTATACATAATTGGTACGATCTAAACAAGATATCAAAATAAAACATTCACTGAATCTCAAATACAGTCAATTTAGGGAGAGAACGAAATATTAAATCTGAATAAAGCATTCAACGGATACTAATTGTAAGTACAATGATTAAATCTATCAGCAAATAATAAAAGGAGAGGAGAAGAGAGAGA
>CM054143.1:10164463-10166963 GCA_028751875.1 Rapana venosa | reverse complement strand
CACAGGGATGTTAGGATGTCGAAGAAGTGGGGCAAGTTGATAGCTGACTCGTTTGCTTTTTGACAGCGTGTTTCTATTTCTCTGTCCAGTTTTCCATTTTCTGTGAATATACTGCCTGACTACTTGAATACAGTTGTCTGCTTTAGTTGGGCTCCGTTGATGTTGATTTTGAGCTTTTCTGGAGTTCTACTGACTGTCATGGCTTAGGTCTTGCTTTCACTGATTTTCATGCCATAGGTTTCACAGCATGTATTAAGCTGGTCTGTGTGCTCTTGCAGCTTGTCTTTGTTGTCATTGTGTGGCATGTCAATCAGCTCTGGACCCATTTTTGACCTGTTTGCCAGGTCCGCGCCTTAAGCCCCAAAACACACATTCCAAGTGACCTCTTCTTTTATGCTGCAAATGACTTCAGGCCAAACCTTCATGTTCCTGTGAGTAGTTCTCAGTCCATTTCAGCCCTTAAACACCAGTCCTTTGCCAGCTATCACCCTGACAAAAATCATCCCAAAGCTAATAAACCTCACACCTTCAAACGGCTGTAGCTGCCCAACCAGGCCTCGCACGCTATCGGCAATGACATTTCTGGAATGGGCACGTCCAAATCTATCTGTTGAAATGTGTTGCATGTCAATCAACTACGGACCCATTTTTGACCTGTTTGCCAGGTCCGCGCCTTAAGCCCCAAAACACACATTCCAAGTGACCTCTTCTTTTATGCTGCAAATGACTTCAGGCCAAACCTTCATGTCCCTGTGAGTAGTTCTCAGTCCATTTCAGCCCTTAAACACCAGTCCTTTGCCAGCTATCACCCTGACAAAAATCACACTGGAGCTAATAAACCTCACACCTTCAAACGGCTGTAGCTGCCCAACAAAGCCTCGCGGGCTATCCGCAATGACATTTTAGGAATCGGCGCGTCCAAGTCTATCTGATGACATGTGTGGCATGTCAATCAGCTCCGGACCCATTTTTGACCTGTTTGCCAGGTCCGCGCCTTAAGCCCCAAAACGCACATTCCAAGTGACCTCTTCTTTTATGCTGCAAATGACTTCAGACCAAACCTTCATGTCCCTGTGAGTAGTTCTCAGTCCGTTTCAGCCCTTAAATACCAGCCCTTGGCCAGCTATCACCCTGACAAAAATCACCCCAAAGCTAATAAACCTCACACCTTCAAACGGCTGTAGCTGCCCAACCAAGCCTCGCACGCTATCGGCAATGACATTTTTGGAATCGGCGCGTCCAAATCTATCTGATGACATGTGTGGCATGTCAATGGGCTCCGGACCCATTTTTGACCTGTTTGCCAGGTCCGCGCCTTAAGCCCCAAAACGCACATTCCAAGTGACCTCTTCTTTTATGCTGCAAATGACTTCAGACCAAACCTTCATGTCCCTGTGAGTAGTTCTCAGTCCGTTTCAGCCCTTAAATACCAGCCCTTTGCCAGCTATCACCCTGACAAAAATCACCCCAAAGCTAATAAACCTCACACCTTCAAACGGCTGTAGCTGCCCAACCAAGCCTCGCACGCTATCGGCAATGCCATTTTTGGAATCGGCGCATCCAAATCTATCTGATGACATGTGTGGCATGTCAATCGGCTCCGCACCCATTTTTGACCTGTTTGCCAGGTCCGCGCCTTAAGCCCCAAAACGCACACCAAGTGACCTCTTCTTTTATGCTGCAAATGACTTCAGACCAAACCTTCATGTCCCTGTGAGCAGTTCTCAGTGCATTTCAGCCCTTAAATACCAGCCCTTTGCCAGCTATCACCCTGACAAAAATCACCCCAAAGCTAATAAACCTCACACCTTCAAAGCTGTACCTGCCCAACGAAGCCTTGCGCTATCGGCAATGAATTTTGAAAACGCGTCCAAATCTTTGATGTTGGTGGCAGCAATGGGTCCCCACCATTTTTGACCGTTTGCCTTAAGGGCCAAAACCCTTTTCCAATGACCCTTTCTTTTAGCTGAAAAAGATTCAACCCCCAAACCCTTTTGTCCCCGTGAGTAGTTTCCCCGTCCTTTCAGCCTTAAATACCCCCCCTTGGGCCGCTATCACCTGACAAAAAAACCCAAAGCTAATAAACCTCACACCTTCAAACGGGAGCTGCCCAACCCAAACTCCCCTATCGGGAATGACATTTTGGAATTGGGGCGTCCAAATCTTCGAGACATGTGGGCATGTCAATGGGTCCGGACCCATTTTTGACCCTTTTTCCAGGTCCCCCGCCTAAGCCCCAAAACCACTTCCAAGTGACCTCTTCTTTTATGCTGGGAAAAGACTTCAGACCAAACCCTTTATTTCCCCGTGAGAGTTTCAGTCCTTTCAGCCCCTTAAAAACCCCCCTGGGGCCCGCTATACCCGAAAAAACACCCAAAGTATAAACTCAAACCCCTTTAAACGGCTGTACTCCCAACCCAGCCTCGCAGCTATCGGGATGACATTTTTGGAATGCGCCCAAACTAGATAAAGTTGGCTTTTCAATGGTCGACCCCTTTTT
>CM054143.1:10150612-10163963 GCA_028751875.1 Rapana venosa | reverse complement strand
ATCCAAAAAGGGTAAACAGGTCCCACTTTCCCCAAGTTTTCCAAGTTGTTTATTCTTCTGCTGCTGTGATTTATCCGCTTCTAAAACATTTGTGGGGCTTACAAAAGCATTAAACACTTAACATGCTGCAACATCACTGGATCTTAAGGTTAATCTGAGTAAGTAATATCGTTGTTTTCAGAAAAGGTGGATATTTAGCTGCTCATAAAAAAAAATGGTTGTACAATGGAAATATCATGCCTGTGATAAATGTATATAAATATTTAGGAATCTGTTTTTCTATAAGCTTAGTTTCACAACTGCATGTAAAGATTGGCAAGTCGAGGTAAACGAAGTTTGTTATTTGTGTTGAAAAAACTACGAATATTGAATAATAACTCTTTTGATTTTTCATTAAGATATTTGATGCACAAATAAAACCCCACTGTGTTATATGGTTCAAAAATTTTGGGGGCTTGGATGCAGTGTTCTCATTGTGAACAGTGCACCTCTTTGCTTAAAGCAGTTTTTAGGCTTAGATAGACGTACACCTAATGATCTTGTTTATAGTGAAACTAATAGATACCCTCTCTCTGTTAATGCTGCTGTAAGATCATTAGATATTGGATTAAGATTCTGCATATGAATGAGAGCGGGCCCTACCTTTAAATCCTACAAGATGCTTTATGTTTCTAGATGTCAAAGGGAAAAACAACTGGGCAACACAAATACGTACCTGTTTGGGGTGAACTGGGGTTTGGATTATTTGGCTCAATCAAGGAGTCGGAAATTGTAGAGAGTTTATTAACGCTTTCAGGCAAAGATTGATTGACTGCCGATGGCAGCAATGGAGTGATCATATACAAAACAGTGAAAGTTTTCAAATGTACAGACAATTTATAAGTTCGCATGATGTAAAACCTTTTAATCTAAAACTTGATATGGATATCATTTGAAAAGAATTAGGTCTAAGTTCAGACTTGGTGTTCAGATTTTAAATTCATAATTCAGATACAGAGAACAGATATTGACGACCCCAGGCTGCATGCCCATTATGTAAGCAAGCACCAGAGAAAGAAGTACATTTTGTGTTGTGGGTGTCCAGTTTTTGAGGATGTTTTGGCAGAACTACATCCCTGTTAAATATAGTAGACAGCCTAATTTATTTGACTCTGTTTACTCCCGGCATCAAGTCATTTCCCGAGGTTGTGCGCAGCCTCACTTTATATTTTGTGTAGAGCTTTCAGAATAAGAGAGATAATGTTATCCTAAGTGATTTTTTGTAGCTGACTTTTGTTATACATTAACATGTTTTCTGTGTGTTTTTTTTTGTTGTTGGTATTTTTGTTTTTGTTTTTTAAACCAAAATACTAAGCAGTTCGGCAACCCCCTTCATGTAGGGCCAATGGCCTTTTTGTGAATAACACATTCGAGTTCTGAGTTCGAGTTCGCGGTTCGAGTTCTCTCTCTCTCTCTCTCTCTCTCTCTCTCTCGCTCTCTCCTCTCTCTCTCTCTCTCTCTCTCTCTCTTCTCTCTCAAGAAGAAGAAGGAGAAGAAAAAGAACACCACACACATACACACACACACAACACACATACACACACACACACACACACACACACACACACACACACACACACGAACACACGCACACACACACACACACACACACACCAGTACATCATCTCATCTTCGTGGGACGACGACACTAACACACCCAGCAGGCATCCTGAAACCTGAGATGCACGACTCCGCCAGAATTCCAACTTTTCCCAAACCATGACACACCACCCTGACCAAATTTTAAACAATCAGCGCTGTAACCCCCACCCAACCCCACATCCCACATCCACCACCTCCCCCACCCCAAAACTACCCTACCACCCTCCCCCACTCCCACCCCACACAATTACCCACCACTACCCTCCCCCTCCCCCACACTCCCCTACCCACCCCCACTCACACCCCCCACAATAACCCACCTCTACCAACCCCGCACCCCCACACTCCCCTACCTACCCCCAACATACCCCCCACTTCTCCCAATACCCCACAACAATAACCCACCTCTACCCAACCCCCAATCCCACACTCCCATAACCTATGTGGTCGTAGGGAGCGAGGCATCAGAGACCTCAGCTTCTCTAGGGCCAGGAATATTGAGGCAGCGCGCCCATCTCCTTCCCTCGCTGCTATAACCTTCCGTGACCCTAAAAGAAGGCAGGTATGACCCCATTAATTTACAGCTGGGTGAAGGAAACGGGACTGTACTGAAGCAAGGCGCACAAACCGGTCCCCATCCAAGTGGTAACCACGCTCGACGCTGCTTTAACTGTAGGTATTTTGTCAGTCGTTGCGATGATGACCTCCCAAAAACAGCAGAGGAGGCAGCTGCTGTTTGGAAACTGGGCAGAAAAATTTGATTATAGTAGAGATTAATGCCTTGCCCACCATCCCCACTACTCTCTCAGCCAAGTGGGAGTAAGAGGACAGTCAGCCGTTGGAGTATGTCTCCAAAGGCCAACCAGTGCGCGCCCCGGGCTGCACACATAAAGACTTGCGAGTCAAGGCCTTCCTAGTCAGAGATCATAGTCGATCACTAAAGACTAAAGCTGTCAAGTGGAATTCCAGATGGAATGAAAGCCACTGTCATACAGCCTCTACCTTTGCTGTGCCCCCAGCATCATGGTTTAATCAAGAAACTCTGTGATAAGCCCAGGCGCTGACGGCAGAAAGCGAGTGCTCTGACCCTGAGCTAATATCCCTCTCCCCTCAACCTAGATAGATAGAAGAAAGGGATGATTTCCTCTGAAGACGAGTATGGCTGCCTAAGGCGAGGTAACGCGAAAACGGTCATGTACAAGTAAAGAAAAGGTGTCCCATAACCTATAAGGTCGTAGGGGAGCGAGGCGTCTCGAGACTTCACGTCGCTTAGGCCACATTTTGAGGGCGGCGCCCATCTCCTCTCTCCTCGCTGCTTTACCTCCTCTGACCCTAAAGAGGTAGGTACCAATACAGCTGGGTGAACTGGGGAACTGTACGAAGCCAAGGACGCGCAAAACGGTCCCCACCCATCCAACTGGTAACCACGCTCGACGCTGCTTAACATGCTGGGAAAGCAAGTGCTCCGACCACTGAGCTATCCCTCATGACACGCGGCAAAACTTCTCCTCCGGTGTGTACTTCCTATCGATCTCACAGTGATTCCATGTGGGATGATGAGTGACAGGACAGCTCAGTGGTCAGAGTACTCGCTTTCCCCCAGCCAAGTTAAGCAGCGTCGAGCGTGGTTACCAGTTGGATGGGTGACCGTTTGCCGTGCCTTGGCTTCAGTACAGTTCCTCCAGTTCACCCAGCTGCAAATGGGTACCTAGCCCTCTTTAGGGTCAGGGAAGGTAAAGCAGCGAGGGAGAGGAGATGGGCACTGTCCGCCCTCAATATGCTGGCCCTAGAGAAGTTGAGGTCTCTGACGCCTCGCTCCCCTACGACCTTATAGGTTATGGGACTCCTTTACCTTTACCTTTTATGATGAGTGAGTCACGAGTGCATCGTTATTATACATGGGTGACCTTCCCCTCCCCCCACCCCACCCCCACACCCCCCTAGGGTGTTAAGCTGGGGACGCACAACATCAGACAGGAAGGGACCACCTCACCTTCACCTTCCCCGTAGTCCCGTGGTGGGGGGTGGTGGTGGTGGTGGGTGATGGGGGTGGGGGGGAAAGGGTAGCACTGAAGATTTTCACACAAACACACCACACCTTCTCTCCGAGCGCGATTCCTCAGCTCGCAGATCTATACCTCTATCTCTCTTCTCTCCAGTTAGTAGCTCTCTTCAAGGCAGAGACCATTCTTCCCCTGGAGTTAACAAAACATCAGTGCAGACTCCTCCACTCTCCCCCAAAAAGTCCTTCGATGAGACTATAAACCGAGGCCCCGTGTGGTGCGAACGCACGCAGACATCTTGCGCACGACGTTAAATAACTTAAAATGAACAACGTAAAAGTGAAGACACACACACCCACACACACCACTCGTTACATCCTGTTCGCTTTCATAAGAGTAGCCAATGTGTGCCGGTGGGGGAACAGAGGACATAAGTTTACAAAACCGCATACACAACAGGGACTGGATGTTTTTAAAAAAAAGCATACAAGGGCTTATTCTATTATCATCATTGTATTATTAAAAAAAAGAAATAAAATGAAAAATAAAATAAAAGAGTAATAAGGGTTCACTCAAGACCAACCAAAGTCAGTCCACACTCTCTTCTGATGTCGTCTTCCCATCGTTTCCTCTTCTCTGTAGGGCCTCTTCTTCCTCTACCTCCTACTGACACTTTTCTGCAGAAACTTCTTATTTTATTTATTTCATTTCTTTTTAATTTCGAGGATAATGGAATAAGCAACTCTGTGCTTTTCTTGTTGTTGTTGTTGGGTTTTAAAAAAAAATTCAACCAGTCTCTATGATGTGTGTATGCAGTTTTTAACAATTTTGTCATCCGTTCCACACATTGCCTACTTCTTACCGAAAAGCGGAATGGGTTTTATCACGTGTGTATAATATGTTCTGACGTACGTTCAGACACGGGACCCTCGTTTATAGTCTCATCCGAAGGACTATTTTTGGGGAGAGTGGAGGAGTCGGCACTGATGTTAACTCAAGAGGAAAAATCCCCATGAATGAGAGTCGAACCCGGGTCTGCACAAATCACGAAATACATCATCTAACCTCCGGCAGGCTATCCCGTTCCCAGGGAGTTGTACAAGGATGGAGGGAGGGAGGAGGGAAAGTGTAGGAGGGGAGGGAGAGAGGAGGGAGGAGGGACCTACATAGACCACACACAAATAATGTCTAAATCAGGATTTAAGACCACAGACTATTTGAACACCCTTGCCACCGTACTCTTCTTCCCTCCTCCCCATCCCTCCGGACTGCCTCCTCCTCCCCTCCCGCCCAACACCCGACCCCCCCTCCCCGGCCATCCCTACAACCATCCTCCTCCCCCTCCCCCTCCTCCCACCCTCCCCCTGCCACCCCAACCCCCTACCTCCACTGCCCCTCTTTGAGCTACAAAAAAAACCGCAAGACTACCAAATAGTAAAAAACCTAACCGCCCCCCCCTCCTCTGTCTCTCTCCCTCCCTACCCCTCCCCCTCTTCTCCCCCCTCATCCCCTACCCTCACCTCCCGCCCTCCCTCCCTCCTGGTCACCTCCACCCACCCCCCTCACCTCCCCATCCCCCTCCCACCCCCCCTCTTATACCACAAAAAGACCACCATACAGTATTGCCAGAAGACGCTTTGTGGAGAAGAAGATCAGCTGTGGAAGACTATGGATTCATCTCTTTCTGCAGCTCTGGAGAGAGATAATCAATAATAATAATAATAATAATAATATTAATAATAATAATAAAATATAACTATAATAATAATAATAATAAATATAATGAGGTGATGATAATAAAAAATAATAATGATAATAACAACAACAACAACAATAATAATAATAATAATAATAACAAAAAAATTATAATAATAATGTATGGAATTTATATAGGGCTGAATCTTGTAAAGCAACAAATCAAAGCGCTCAGATGACATTTAAAAAATATATATATTCGACAATAATGGAATAACCACTCGTGCTTTTTCACATCAAGTCCCCGTGTGTATGCGGTTTTGTCAATTTTGTCATCTGTTCCCACCGGCACACAATGGCCTACTCTTTCGAAAAGCGGGAACAGGATTTAACGTGTGCGCATGATGTTCTGCATGCGTTCGCACACGGGGCCTCGGTTTATAGTCTCATCCGAAGGACTTTGACATTCAGTTTGATTTTTTTATCAAACTGCGAAGAAAGGGCGAGGCTGGGAATTGAACCCTATCGGCGATGACATTTTTTGAATCAGCGCGTCCAAATCTATCTGACATGTGTGGCATGTAAATCGGCTGGGACCCAATTTTGACCTGTTTGCAAAGTCAGGGCTTCACGGTTAACCAAACCCCCCCTAAAATGCACACCTTGTGAAGACTTGTTTTATGCTGCAAATGACTTCAGACCAAACCTTCCTGTCCCTGTGAGTAGTTCTCAGTCCATTTCAGCCCTAAAATACCAGCCCTTTGCCAGCTATCACCCTGTCAAAAATCACCCCAATGCTAATAAACCTCACACCTTCAAACAGCTATAGCTGCCCAACTAAGCCCCACACACTATCGGCAATGACATTTTTGAAATCCGCGTGTCCAAATCTATCTGATGACATGTGTGGCATGTCAATGGGCTCCAGACCCATTTTTGACCTGTTTGCCAGGTCCGCGCCTTAAGCCCCAAAACACACATTCCAAGTGACCACTTCTTTTTTGCAGCAAAGACCAACCTTCTGGCCCTGTGAGTAGTTTCTTCAGTCCATGCAACTTAATACCACCCCTGCCAGCTATCACCCTGACAATAATCACCCCAAGCTAATAAACCTCACATATTAAAACGACTGTAGCGCCAAACAAAGCTTGCAACGCTATCGGCCATTGACATTTTTTGAATCGCATGTTCAAATCTTATGTGATGACATGTGTGACATGTCAATCGGCTCCAGAACCTATTTTTGACCTGTTCGCAAAAGTCAGGCTCACGGTTAACCCCCTCTTCCAGCCAAAAAATTGCACACCTAGTCAAGACTTGTTTTATGGCTGCATAGACTTCAACCAACCTTCGTGTCCCTGTGAGTAGTTCTCAGTCCATTTCAGCCCTTAAATACCAGCCCTTTGCCAGCTATCACCCTGACAAAAATCACCCCAAAGCTAATAAACCTCACACCTTTAAACGGCTGTAGCTGCCAAAGTAAGCGTTACACGCTATCGGCAATGACATTTTTGGAATCGGGGCATCCAGATCTATCTGATGACATGTATGGCATGTCAATCGGCTCCAGATCCATTTTTGACCTGTTTGCCAGGTCCGCGCCTTAAGCCCCAAAACACACATTCCAAGTGATCTCTTTTTTTATGCTGCAAATGACTTCAGACCAAACCTTCATGTTCTTGTGAGTAGTTCTTAGTCTGTTTCAGCCCTTAAATACCAGCCCTTTGCCAGCTATCACCCTGACAAAAATCACCCCAAAGCTAATAAACCTCACACCTTCAAACGGCTGTAGCTGCCCAACCAAGCCTCGCACGCTATCGGCAATGACATTTTTGGAATCGGCGCCTCCAAATCTATCTGATGACATGTGTGGCATGTCAATCGGCTCGGGACACATTTTTGACATGTTTGCAAAGTCAGGGCTTCATGGTTAACCCCCCCAAAAAAAATGCACACCTAGTGAAGACTTCTTTAATGCTGCAAATGACTTCAGACCAAACCTTCATGTCCCTGTGAGTAGTTCTCAGTCCATTTCAGCCCTTAAATAACAACCCTTTGCCAGCTATCACCCTGACAAAAATCACCCCAAAGCTAATAAACCTCACACCTTCAAATGGCTGTAGCTGCCCAACCAAGGATAGCATGCTATCAGCAATGACATTTTTGGAAACAGCGCATCTAAATCTATCTTATATGTATCCCTAAGGGCGGGGATTGGATGTAAAAAACCACATGGGTGCTTATTCATTATCCTCAAAATAAAAAAAATTGTCATTGTCATTGTCATTGTCATTGTCACACACCCCGCACACACACAAAGGGTAACACTTTGTCAGAGTGATGGGAAGTTTTGGCTATTGCAAAGCATACTAGCTATGAAATGAAACAGGAGAGGAAGCATCTTAGGTTGAGATAAATATTCTTGAGACGGATTTAAAAGTGTCACAAGAGACCTTTGATGAAGAGAGATAGGGAGGTCATTTCCAGATCGATGTACCAGAAACAGAGAAAGAGGGACTCGCCAACTGTGGACTTGGCTTAATCTAGGTATTCATAAATCACAAGGAATCGGCAGCAGAGCGGGAGGGAACAGAAGGGAGTGTAAACACAGGTGAAGACATTTCACAGAGGGTAGGAGGTGATGTTTGTGGAGACATCCCCAATCCCCAGGAATTATGGAGGGGTCTCTTTCTGCAAGCCTCTGGAAGGAGGGCTGGGGTGGGGGGGGTGGGGGTGGGGGGGTGGATGGAAGTCAGGAAGGCGACATGTAGGTCAAGGTGTGTCTTGTACTGGTTGGACAAAGAGACAGAAAAAAAGAAAAAGAAAAGAGAGATGTGGAGTGATTGGAAGGAGTGTGGGTGGACACTCTGTCTGTCTGTCTGTCTGTCTGTCTGTCTGTCTGTCTGTCTGTCTCTGTCTGTCTGTCTCTGTCTCTGTATCTGTCTGTCTGTCTCTGTCTCTGTCTGACTCTGTCTGTCTGTCTCTCTGGTCTGTTTGTCTGTCTGTTTGTTCTGTCTCTGTATATGTCTGTCTGTCTCTCTGAATCTGTCTCCTCTCTGTCTCTCCTGTCGCTGTCCTCTGTCCTGTCTGTCTTGTTTGTCTCCTGTCTCTCTTCTGTTTCCCCTATCTGTTTTTTGTCTGTCTTGTCTCTCTCTGTTTGCTGTTTTGGTTTGTTTCTCTCTCTCTCTTTCTATGTTTGTTGGTGTCCACATTTGTGTGTGGTGTGTGCGCGCACTGTGTTGGCGTGTGTGCATGTGTGCGTGTGCAGGGTGTATGTGGGTGTTTGTGTGTATTTGTGTGTGTGTATGTGTGTGTGTGTGTGAGAGACAAAGAGAGAGAGAGAGAGAGAGAGAGAGAGAGAGTATGTGTGTGTTCGTGTATGCATGCACTTGTAATAATAATAATAATAATTATAATAATAATGTATGGAATTTATATAGCGCTGAATCTGTAAAGCAACAAATCAAAGTCTACGTGTGTGTTGTGTGTGTGTGTGATGTGTGGTTAAGTGTGGTGTATGTGTGTGTGTGTTCATGCATGCGTGCATATGTAGTGTGTGTGTCATAATAGAGTAAAAACGGTGAAGTTAAAAAAGGTTACCATTTTTTTCTTTCTTTTTTGTGTGTGGTTTTTTCTCTGTTCTAATGATATCTTAAATGGAGACCACAGAGAACATTTTTTTTCAAACTGGGATGCAGAGAGAGAGAGAGAGAGCGAAGAAGAGGAAGAGAGAGAGAGAGAGAGAGAGAGAGGCAAAAATAAAGTTGAAGAGATAGAGAGAGACACACACACACGAAGAGACAGAGACAGAGAGAGAGAGCGCCAAAATAAGTTGAGAGAGAGAGAGACACACACGGAGAGACAGAGAGAGAGAGATAGAGTCAGAGAGAGAGCGCGCAAAAAAGGTGAGAGAGAGACACACACAGACACACGGAGAGACAGACAGAGAGAGCGCAGAAAAAAGAGTTGAGAGAGATAGAGAATAGAGAGAGGAGAGTAGAGAGAGAGAGAGAGAGAGAGAGAGAGAGAGAGAAGAGAGAGTGAGACAAAGAGAGAGGGAGAGAGGTAGAGAGAGAGAGGAAAGAGAGAGAGAGAGAGAGAGAGAGAGAGAGACAAAGAAAGAGGGAGAGAGAGAGAGAGAAGGAGAGAGAGAGAGAGAGAGAGAGAGACGAGAGAGAGAGAGAGAGAGAGAAGAGAGAGAGAGAGAGATGGAGAGAGAGAGAGAGAGAGCAAAAAGGTTTATTGATCATAAAGAACTTCGAGAGGACAAAAACTGTGTTAGGAGTACACACACACATACACACACACATACACTCACACACACACATACACACACCATAATACATACAAACACACACACATACATACACACATACACACACACATACATACACACATACACACAAACATACACATACATACACACATACACACACATACACACACATACATAACACACATACACACACATACATACACACACACATACATACACACACATACACACACACATACACACACACGTACACACACACACACCAAACACACACATACACACACTCACACACACATACATACACACACATACATACACACATACACACACACATACAGAGACACAGACACAGACACACATACACACATACACCTCCCCCCCCCCCCCCCACACACACACACACAACACACAAACCCCCTCCCCACCCCACCCCCTCACATACACACACCACACACACAGGCACACAGACACACACAGGCACAGACACAGACACACACGCACACACATACACACACACACACACACACTGGACATTGTATATACCTCAGTTTCGTGAAAAAGGCTTACTGAGAACTTCATCATACAAAGACGCTTACTCACAGAAATCAGAACAAGTACTTTGTACAAAGTTTGATCAGTTTCAGAAGAAGATAGAGAAGAAGAGGAAGAGAGGGAGAAGAAGAAGGGGAAGAAGATGGAGAAGAGGAAGAAGGAGAAGAGGAAGAATATGAAGAAGAAGAGGAGGAAGAAGAGGAAGAAGAAGAAGACGAGGAAGAAGAAGAGGAAGAGAAAAAGATGGAGAAGAAGAAGAAGATGGAGAAGAAGAGGAAGAAGAAGAGGAAGAAGAGGGAGAAGAGGAAGAAGAGGGAGAAGAGGAAGAGGAAGAAGAGGAAGAATAGGAAGAAGAAGAAGAGGAAGAAGAAAAGAAGAAGAAGAAGAAGAAGAAGAAGAAGAAGAAGAAGAAGAAGAAGAAGAAGAAGAAGAAGAAGAAGAAGAAGAGAAGAAGAAGAAGAAGAAAGAAGAAGAAGGAAGAGAAGGAAGACAATTAAGAAAATGGAGGAGGAGGAAGAAGAAAATGGAGGAGGAACATACACACACACACACACACACACACCCTAAATAGAGCAAAAACATAGAATGCTTGTGTGGTGGGAAAATTACTAGCATTCATATAATGTTTTTAATGAAAGTCTAAAGCCATTCATACCAATTATGATTGTGTTCCTCGATAATTGATATGCTCAGTTATGATTGTGTTCATCGATAATTAAAATGCTTAGTTATGATTGTGTTCATCGATAATTAAAATGCTTAGTTATGATTGTGTTCATCGATAATTAATATGCTCAGTTATAATTGTGTTCATCGATAAGTAATACGTCAAATCCTCCTCCAAATATCCTTAAAGTACTGACAGGAAATTAATGAAAAAAATTGAAATTTGAAAATTTCTTCTTCCCCCCCCCCCCCCCCCCAATTTAAAAAAAAATTAAAATAAAATTAAAAAATCCAGTGCAGCGCAGAGCCTTAACGACTGACTCCTTAAGAAGTTTATTAGAGAAGTCAAGAAGTCATGATCGGTTGGTGCTGTGTATTGTAGCTATGCCGTCAGCGCCTGGGCTTTATCACAGTTCTTGATTAAACCATTGACGCTGGGGGCAACAGCAAAGTGAGAGGCTATAACTATGACCAGTGGCTTTCTTTCCCACTCAATTCCACTTTACAGATTAGTCTTTAGTGATCGACTAGGACTCTCTGACTAGGAGGCTTGACTCGCACAGTCCTTTTGTGCTGCAGCCCTGGGGGCTGGTTGGCCTTTGGAGAACATCTCCAATGCTGACTGTCCTTATGCCCACTTGGCCGAGAGAGTGGGGATGTACTGTGGGCAAGGCATCTCCACTATAATCAAATTTCTGCCCAATATTCCAAAACAGCAGCTGCCTCCTCTGCTGTTTTGGAGGTTATCGTGGGACACGACGGACAAACATATTTTTTATATTTATTGTATGCTGTAGTGCTCAGTGATTTTTTGTTTAATAGAAAAGTAGACTATAATTATACTACCACCACTGCCACCTGCAATCGACAGTGTTCCCGGGACATAGCTTTTTAGAAGAGTACGTCATTGACTTAACAGTCTCTTCTGTCTGTCTCTCTGTCTGTCTGTTTCTGTCTGTCTGAAGCTGTTTGTGTGTTTGTGTCTGTCTGTTTGTCTGTATGTTTGTTTCTGTCTGTCTGTCTGTCTGTTTCTGTCTGTCTGTTTCTGTCTGTTTCTGGCTGTCTGTCTGTAGCTGTCTGTGTCTCTCTCTGTCTGTCTGCCTCTCTCTGTCTGTCTCTCTCTCTGTGTCTCTCTCTTTTGTCTCTTTCTCTCTCTGTCTGTCTGTCTCTGTCTTTTTCTCTGTCTGTCTGTCTGTCTGTCTGTCTGTCTCTCTCTCTCTCTCTCTCTCTCTCTCTCTCTCTCTCTCTCTCTCTCTCTCTGTCTGTCTGTCTCTCTCTGTCTCCATCAGATTCCCATAGTAAAAGCACGTCTCTCAGTAGTAATCGTAATTCTGAACATTCTGGTATCAATAATTATGGTAAATTATTATTGAATATGTGCACTGCTCTTGGGTTACAATTTATAAATGATGTATGCAATGGTGACCAGCTAGGACGCTATACATTCCTTTCTGATGGAGGATGCAGTGTTAACGATTACTTTTTAGTGTCAGATGATTTGTTCTCTCAGATTCTTGACTCATGTCGTTTGTTTGTTGCTGAGCATTCTGATTCTGATCACCTTCCTGTTGAATTACATATAAATCCAGTATATAATACATGTACCGTAACTGAGGAGCCAGCAGTTGTGGAAAAGTTTGTGTGGGATGAAAACAAACTCAGTTTACAAAGAAAATCTCTGTGAAGAGAACATGTGTGAACAATTTCTAAATGCCTTCCAGTTGATTGATGAGAACATTGATGAAGCTCTAGATTTATTTAATGATCTCATAAAAACCAGTGCTGTTTGTATGGAGAAACAGATTCATATCAATAAAAGTCTATCAAATGATACATGGTTTGATAATAAATGTAAAAGAATGAAATGTAGGGTCAGAAAACTTTTGAAGTCTTACCGTAAAACGTTAAAGAATGAAGACAAAAACTTGTACTGTATCACAACAAGGGAATATAAATACATGCTTGTAAGGAAAAAAGAAAGAGTATAACAAAACATTACTTGCAGATATGATATCTTCAATCACTTCTCCAGTTCAGTTCTGGAAGAATATTAAGAAGGCCTAATTTAGAAAGAGTCAGCCAAGCAATAGTATATCTGTCGACAGATGGTTGCAGCACTTCAAAACCCTGCTAGAGAAAGACTCAGTAGACAACTCCATGAACTCTGATGGTGACTATGAAGAAACTGAGGAAGATAATGATCGTCCCATATCTAAAAATGAAATATTATTGGCACTTAGAAAACTGAAACATGATAAAGCAGCTGGTCCTGATCAAATCATTGGAGAATTACTATAAAAAAAATAGTGGTGAAAATGTTCTACTTTTTCTGCTAAAATTATTCAACAAAATCTTTGATAATGGTCTTTTTCCAGATAACTGGACTGAATCTATCATTTTAGCATTACACAAAAAAGGTGATGTTGACAATCCTAATAACTACAGGGGAATCTCTCTTAGTGATATAAGAAGTAAGCTGTACAGTACCATCATCATAATAGGTTACAGGAATGGGTTA
>CM054143.1:10138112-10140612 GCA_028751875.1 Rapana venosa | reverse complement strand
CCCCCCCCCCCCTCTCCTCCCCTTTCTGTCCCGTTTTTTTTGAAACGGAAAAAAGCCCCGGGGTCGGGGTTAAATGTTTTTAAACCCCCCAGTAAAAACTATTTCCGGGATATTTTTTTGTGAAAGTGTAACGCGCGCCAAGCCGGTATGTGTGTTGTGTGTGTGGGGTGTGTGTGTTTTGTTTTGTGTGTGTGGGGTGTGTGTGTGTGTGTGTGTGTTATTTTTTTTTATTTTATTTTTATATCGAGGTTTAAGGAATAACACTTATATTTTTTTTAAAATTTTTTTTTTTACAAACCCCTTCCCCGTGTTGGGGATGAGTTTTTTAAAAATTTTGGGCATATTCCACCGGCACACAATGGCCCTCTCTTCGAAAAGCGGGAACCGGGTTTTTAAAGTGTTTCCCCAAGAAAGGTGTATGTGTGGTGCGGGGTGTGTTTTGTGTGAAAATCAAGTCAAAAATCAAGTCAAATTTTTATTTCCCAATTTGTACATTGAAAAAAAAAATGCTTTGCTTTTTTTTTTTATTTTTTTTTTTTTCAAGCCATTATCTAAAAAAAAAATTTTTTAATGTCAAAACTGAAATACTACATTTTTGCAACCTTTTTCCAAAAAAATTTTTTCCAGTAAAAAGAGGAAAACCCATAAAAAACTTACATTGGGAAAAAACCCAAAATTTCACAAAACCTAAAAATTTTAGGGGTTTTGTGGGTTTTGTATGAAATTTTAATTTTCCCCCGATTGGGATTTTGAATAAGCAGTGCATTTTCTTTTTTTCTTTTCATAATTTTGTTGTGTGTGTGTGGGGTTTGTGTGTGTGTTTGTGTTTTTGGGACCACTACGGGAAATTCAGAATTTATCTGTTGGGAAAATTTTTAAAGTTCATTAGTTTAAAAAAGATTATCTAACCCCCCCCCCCCCCCCCAAAAAAAAAAAAAAAAAAAACACCCCTGCTTGCTGAAAGGTATAATCGCATATTTCCGCATACTTTAAAAGTAATCCCAACACAAAACTGAAAGGGTGTGATGAGATTTGGGGGCCAATACCCATTTTAAATCAATTTTAAAAGTGTACAGAAAAAACCCAAAGAGAGTTTAAAAAAAAACAAACCCAAAACCCAAAATTTTTATAAAATTTCCCGTGAAGGGGGGGGGAAATTTGAATTTTCCTCCCATGCGATCTGTTTTGGGAAATACGTGTTTTTAAATCGGCAAACAACCGCGAATTGTCGTGTTCTTTTTCCTTTTGGGGGGTGGTTTTGATATCGATTTTTCCCAAAGTTTTTTTCCTACAAAAAAAAATGTGTAGGGAAATTTTTTCAGCTTAAATATTTTTAACTTAAATGTTTTTCCCAAACGCGTTTCACTATCCGAAATGATTGAAAAGGGTTTTTTGGGAGATTATAAAACTTAAACTTTGTAACTCTTCGATTGTTTTCTTTATTAATTTTGAGGGGTTTGGGAGAATTTTACATCTTCTTGTGACACTTTCAATTGTTTTTTTTTTATTTTTAAACCCTAACCCATTTTATTATTTGTTTTTGTTTTATTTTTTTATTATAGTTTTGTTTTTTTGATTTAAAAAACCCTTTTTTTTATTAAAAAAAGTTCACTTTTAAAAAACTAAATTTTAAAAAAATAGACTCCCCACCCCAACCCCCAAGTACCACTACAAAAAAACCCCCCCAAAAAAAAACCCCAACCCCCCCCCCCCCCCCCCCCTAAAAAAAAAACAAAAACAAAACAAAACACCAAAAAAAAAAAAAAAAACCCCAAAAAAAATTCCCGGGGGGAGGGTTTTTTTTTACCCCGAAGGGGATAAAATTTAAAAAACTGTCCCCCGCCAAACAGAACACGGCGCGTGGGGAGGGCGGGGGAAAATTTTTTTCCAATGCTGTGGCTTGCCCGGGCCCTACACTTTCGCTATCGCGGACTGTCACCGCGAGCGGGGTCCCTCTTTTGGTTTTTTGTGTGTGATTCGTTTTCCCACTTTTAAGCTAGGCCTAGGGCTAAAAGTGGGCAAACCGAACTTTTTGGGCACCCTGACCAAAAAACACACTGAAATAGTGTCACTAGAAAAGGGAGGCGTTTTTTTTTTCCATTTGCCCCCAAATCATCCCTTAAAGACATGTCCCTACAACGCCTAAAAGGACTTTGACCCCCCCTGGCCAAAAAAAAGGATTTTTTCCCCTGAATTGGGGGAAAGGCCATTTTTCCCAACGAACCTAGCCTAGGCCTCTCTCGATCGCTGCGCGCGCGTGTTTGTGTTTTTGGGTCGCGCTGATTATTTAAAAACACTGTGAGAAAAGTTTTTTGGGTTTACCTACAATTAGTAGAAAAGTGGGGGTGTGTGTTTTTTAGTTTTCCCCTGAAGTGGCTTTAAAAAACCCACAAAGGGACGAAGGGAAAGGGTTGTGTTAGAGTATCTTAAAGTGGCAAAGGGAAAATGAAAGGGGAAAAAACACTTTTGTGGGTAACAGTCATACCAAATTTTAAAGTTT
>CM054143.1:10128657-10137612 GCA_028751875.1 Rapana venosa | reverse complement strand
CCCCAAGAAACTAAAGAAAAGAAAGAAAAACAAGGAAAGGTAAACAAAAAAACATAAAACAAAAAGGAAAGAAAGAAGAAAAGACAAAGGAATAAATGAAGGAAGGAAGAAAAAAAAAGTGGGAAGGGGGGAAAAAAAAAGACGGGAAGGAGGGAAGAAGAAAGGAAGGAAAGGTGGAAGGAGGAAAAAAAGGAATAAGAGATTAATGAAGGAAAAACCGGGGAGAGAAAAAACAGAACGATTAATGAATGAGGGAGGGAAAGGGAAAATGAATGAAGAAGGAAGAAAGATAGAACGGATATGAACGAAAGAATACAGGAATGTAAAAAGAAGGAAGGAAGGAACTAATGAAGGAAAGACAATAGAAAGAAGGCAGGTATGAAAAATGAATGAAGAAGGAAGGAAGAATAATAAGAAAGAAAAAAGGGAAGGCAGAAGGAAGGACGGAAGGAAAAACAATGAACATAATAAAGAAAATAGATGATATGGCACAGTGGGGTGTGGAAATGGCACAGTACATTATGTTATGATTTGGTATGGTGTGGTATGATATGATACGGTATGGTATGGCATGGTATAGATAGTACATTATTATGAAATGCATTTCAAACACCTATTTCTTTTTTTCCCTTAACAAACAGCTATAGAGAGCATATTATGAAGTGCATGGCATGTCACGTCTTGACGTAATATTATATGGTATACAGTAACACGTTATATTATGGTAAGACATGGTATAGTTTTTACCTATCAGACAAGAATTTTCGACAAAATGTTATCATATATTCCCTCGCGTGCGCTACCTGCACAAGAAACCTCGGCTTATCACCTCATTTGAAAGTCTAGCGCCCATACCATCATTCACAGTCATGTAGATTAAAAATAATAATAAAATAAAGAACCCATCTGAACAGGATTCGAACAAAATAATCCTCGCTTTCTACCGTGCAGGCTCCCCCGCCTCCCCACTAGCCCGGGCAAATGGGCCACTAGCCATAGTGTGCATATGTTCCCGCGCTCATCAAAAACAGGGCAAAACGGTTTGTGAGCAAAGAAAATAAAAACGCCTCGCATATCTGCTGTATGATAGCGGGGTGGGTGTGAATGGCGATAATTAATTGAAGCCCAGCTGCTGACGATATTTACAATCCACTGTTGAGAGACTACTGTCGCTTAATTATCAGGGGCTGGTACTACCGGAAAATCAATTATTTCCTTTCTCTTTTCTACATTGGGCAAAGTTAGAAAACGGCCGAGAATTAATACGGGTACAAATAATGCTGAGGACTGGGATGAGGGGGATATTGAAGGTGATGATTAGGATGCGGGGATAACTGAGTAGAAAAAAGAGACGATCGTGACAATGAGGATAACAACAGCACGTTGACGGGCGACGTTAATAGTAAGAACACCATAATAATTATAATAACGAAGGCATTTTATCCCAAGAGCCAAACCATTCGCATACAAACTCTAAAAAATGCTTGATAAGGCGTCATTATTCTTCTCCACAACTCTCTGGCAATGCCAGATTTTCCACACGATTTCCGTGACTTAAAAAAAAAAAGATTTTAAAAGGCTTTCACCATTTTTCCAACCCAATTTCATTTTTAGAAATTTATTTTCCCATGATTCAATTTTCCCTTTACTTTCCTTGGTTTTGAGGTATTTTTCTCAACAGATTAAGTTCCTTCATATGGTTTGAAAGGCTGTGTCTTTTTTATCTTTAAAATATTCCAATGATCCTTCAAGTACAGTTCTTTAATTTTTATCACGATTTACTCAAATGACTGTGTTGGCATTTATTAAATCTAAAAAATGTTATCTTCAGACATCTATACTGACTTGTATTTCGACCCAAATAAAACATTTGAGAAAATAATTTAGACCATACGTACAAAAAAAAAGAAATTCAGATTGATTTTGAAAAAAAAACTACAAATGAATACCACATCATTATGTATTTAATAATGGATTCCTGTTCAAATGCTAAAAGACCTGTCATAATGAGACTAGCCTTTACTGTTAATAATATTCTTGTTCATAAAGAACCTCATTCGGATGGTATTTCTTACACATAAGTTATAATCTCAAAAAGTTAATGCAAGATAATTCATAATTTAACATCTATGTTTGAAACCTGCCAGTGTTTATGGTAAAAGGCATTGGTGTGTTCTGAGGGAAAGTAAGAGTAAGAAATAGCTGAAACAGAGGGCAAAGAAATACAAATACGCTTTTTGGGAAAATTTATAGACAATTTACAAATATAGATATATTCGCTGTTAGTTCAGAGGAAAGGAGAGAGTTAGTGTGAGAGTGTGGGGGGGGGAATGTGTGTGTGTGTTGCGTGCGTGTGTATGTGTGTGCGAGTGTACGTGCTTTAGGCGCATCTAACTATTCTATCAATCCTATCTATCTATCTATCTATCTATCTACTATCTATTCTATCAACTATCTATCTATCTATCTATCTATCTGTCCTAACATCAGCTGTCTGTCTGTCAGTCAGTCAGTTTGTCAGTCTGCCTGTCCTGCCCTGTCTGCCTGTCTGCCTATCTGATCTGCCTACTATCATCTATCTATCTATCTATCTATCATCTATCTATCTATCTATCTATCTATCTATCTATCAATCTTCATCTATCATTCTATCTATCTACCACTATCTATCTAGCTATCTATCTAAACCTCTGTGTGTGACTGATGATCTACCGTTGACCAGGGTAGAGACTGGTATGTTATAGACGTGTGTTAACAGACCAATGTTACTTTGGCGTGCAGAAATAACGTGGACTAGTAAGTTATATTTACTCTGCAATTAAAAGAAAATTCGAAAAAGCGCGTGCAATATCTAAATCTACATCCACATTGGGGGAATAAACTGCTGTAATATATATAAATATATATAATATATATATATATATATATATATATAAATATATATATAATAAATATAAATTATATATATATGATGATGATGATGATGAGTGGACTGTGTGACCTGTGTTCCATGGTGTTGGCCATTTTCCCCTGTCCTGCCAGAACTTGTTTCAGATTCTAAGTAGGGCGCGAATCATGGCTTCCCCTCCAGCTTGAAACCAACTCAGCTGGAAGGTTTGTCAGTCCCCTGCTGCTATCCCATTTTCAGCGATCTGACTGCTGTTTCCACTTCTTCTCGGAGGATAGGGTGACTGTCCTGAGTCATTGCTTCTGGTACATTAAGGACATCTGGATCTCCTGCGGTTTCTATAGTTCACAGGCGGAGCAGTTATTCTGTCCATCAGTTCAGAAAATCCTGGTCGTCAGTGAGACACCTTCCCATTTGTCATGGATTGTTAAACCTTTTCCCTGTTTTGTGCTAGTCGGGTCTTAATTCACCAGCTGATAGCTTTCTTTCTATTGTTTTTCTTGATGTTCATCTTCATGATCTTGCACAGTTCCACCGATCCTTTCTATTTGCCTCCGTCATGGGACTTCCTGAATCTTTTGTTGACTGCCCTATTATTGTTCTGCTCTTTCTTTATTTCATTTTTCTTTTTCTTTCAACTCCTCTACGCTTTCGCATCGTTGTAGGATGTAGGTGTGGACCCAAAGTTTTTTGAACTGGTCGGTGTTTCCAAGAAGCTCGCTTGCTGTTTCAGTCACTGCTAGTATTGAAACTATCGTCGTGTAATCTATGTCTGAGTCTATCACAAGTGAGTGGCTGGCAAACTCCACCTATCCTTGCTTGAAAAATTTCTAATACCTCTGGATCCTTCAGCTTCTCGATGTCAAAGAAAGGAAAGGAAATTCTACAACAATGGCATAATTACCGCAACCATCAGCCTCCTATGCCACCCAAGCAGGTCAATGCAGCAGATAATATGAATAGACTAGAAGCCACAAGCAGAGACCATCATTGCTGAGAAACAAGCATGTTTTTTTTCAGGAGCAGGGCGCAGCACAACGAACAGATATTCAACCTCAGAATACTATGTGAGCCGCCGGTTTATTTTAAAAAAAATTCAACATCACAAGACCTTTACACGTGTTTATAACGATTTAAGCAGGCTTTTGACAGGGGTGGCATGCAGCTTTGTGGCAACCATGAATTGTACAGTAAATAAACATCAATGCAAACCTGATCAGAGTCATCAAACAGCTGTACAGCGAGGCCACCAGTGCAGTGTACTACAACAACATTGGAGAATGGTTTCGAACACAGTTGGAGTAACGCAGGGGCTGTCTACTCTCACCACTCAATTTCCAACATCTTCCTTGAGAGAATCAGACTGAAGCACCTGGACCATCATGAAGGATCAGTCATATTGGTGGCAGAACGATCACAAACCTCCGCTTCGCAGATGACTTTGATGGAATAGCAGGATCAGAAAAAGATCGTGCCAGCCTAACAGAACACTTTAAATAAGGCCTTCCAAACCATACGCATGAAAATCAGTGCAGAGAAAGACCAAACAGATGACTAATAACACCACGCATTAGCACTGATATCAGGGTTAATGACCAGAGCAGCTGGAAACAGTTCAAAGCTTCAAGTACCTGGGAGCCATTGTATCAAGCCAGGATCCGATCCTGAAGTAGTATGCAGGACTGCACAGACATATCAGCTTTGCAAAACTAAACCCATCTGGAGAGATAAAAAATATCTCACTTATCCTCCACGATCAGACTAATGCGCTCCCTTGTATATCCATATTTTCGTAATGCCTGTGAACATGGACCCTGACTGCAGATTTGGAGAGAAGAGTACAGGCGGTGAGGATGAGATTGCTTCGGAACCTCCTTAGCATCTCCTACAAAGACCACATAAGCAACGAAAGCGAGCATAACAGAATCCAGCAAACCATTGGACCCTATGAGAACCTTCTAACGACGTGAACAAAACGAAACTAAATGGTATGGGCATAGTCACAAGAACCAAAAGGACTTGCAAAGACATTCACAAGGCAACTCTCCAGGGAGGAAGAAGAGCAGACCAAGGAAGAGCTGGGAGGATAATCTCAGCGAATGGACAGGCCTAAACTCCACAAAACCCTGAGAAATGCAGAACAGAAGAGAGGAATGGAGGGAACGGTTGTTGAGTCTTTTGAAGGGTGCCCCCACGGTCGTCAGACTACGGGACAGATATATAGACTATATAATATATATATATATATATATATAATATATATATATATATAATCATATCATATATATATAAAAGTACATATATATATATATAAATATAAATAATATAACACGCATCAGTTTCGTCCATAAGTTATCCATTATGTTATCAATCATCTCTGAAACAAACAGCGACCTACAGAACACGACCAGAGCAGTGATTACCAATCCTCACTGTATCTGAAAGGCATATTGACGTGCTTCTAGTGAACACATACCCAAGGTTATTTCAACACTGTCCATACCCCCAACCACGCTCAAGTAAAAGAGTCACCGCACACTATGTCCCTTACTATATTCCATTTTCATACTGCCACGGTGTGCGTGTTTTGTCCCTTTAGCCATGAAGGCAAATACACACGCCACCCCTTGAGATGTTCATCATTGAATGACATCGGTAGGTTTGACTGATTGCTCCAGGCCTATACCTCTTATGATCGCGTCATTCACTCGCAGGTTGTGTTTGTAACGCTCGTATCAGCCCTAAGGACTTTGATCAGTCAGCAGGGATTCATATCACAATCCTTATATGCAAGCGTGTAAAAAAGGGTAAAGGTGTCCCCATCACCTATGTGGTCGATGATGGGAGCGAGGCGTCAGAGACCTCAGCTTCTCAAGGGGCCAGCAAATTGAAGGTGCGCCATCTCCTCTCCTTCGCTGCTTTACCTTTCCCTGACCCTGAAGAGGCAGGTATCCATATACAGCTTGGAGCTGGGTGAACTGGGCGAATGTACTGAACCAAGGTCCGCAAACGGTCCTCATCCAGTTGGTAACACCCGCATGATGCTGGCTTTAAACCTGCTCGGAAAGTGAGTGGTCCCTGACATTTGGGCTATCCCGGTCGCAATGCATGTAGGAAGTTAAAACGATTTCATTCATTTCATAACCACTTTAAGAGGTCACGGCAGATTTCTCTGCTTGAAATTCGGCATGCTCTACCCGGAGAGCGTGTCAACCACAAGAGGACCGCCACCCATATATGTTTTTTTTCTTTTCCTGTCTGCAGCATATTGTTTTCCCCTTAATCAAGTGGCCTTTTTCTAAACAGAATTTTTGCCAGGGACACTCTCTTGTTGTCGTCGGTTCTTTTACGCGTGCTCTAAAATAATTATTGTAAATCGCGGGATCTCGGTTTTATTGTCTCAATCCGAAAGGCTACAATCCCGACCAACCACTCATGTCTAATGGATGGGGGAAAAGTTTTTGTCCCAAACGGGGCTTTGAGCATGAGTGGTGGTCTGGTATGCTCTCTCTGTATCAGACCCATGCACTTAAAATCGAATCACATGTCATGTGACAACATATAAGTGATTCACAGAACACACACACACAACCACAAATAAATACAACACACACACACACAACACACACACACACACACACACACACACACACACACACACCACAACACAACACACAAACCACACACACACACACACACACACACACACAAGGACACCACACACACAACACACACTACACCAACATCCCCGCAACAAGACACACACACACACACCCGCAACACACACACACACACACACACACACACACGCCACAAACACACACACACTAACCATCACACACACACACACACACACACACCACACACAACACACACACACAACACACACACACACTCACACACACCACACAACACCGCAACACAACACACACAAACACACACACAACAAAAATCAAAAAAACCGCAACACACACACACACACACACACAAACACACACACACACCGCAATACACACACACACGAACACCGCAAAACGCACACACAAATAATAATAATAAATAATAATAATAAAATAAATGAAATTTGTAAAATAATAATAATAATAACAATGTAGGAATTTTTATAATAGCGCTGAAATCTTGTAAAGCAACAAATCAAAGTATAGCGCTATAAATCTTGCAAGACAGATCAGAGTACACACACACACATACACACACACAAACACATACAACATACACGCTACGCGCGCGCGCAAGAGTACTTCACATACCCCTGCCAGTCGTCGCCGCTCACGAAAAAGGTGTAAAGTCAGTGTCATCATCGTCGTCATCAATCACATCATCTCTTGGTGTTCATCATCATCGTCTTCACTGATGTCACGGGTCTCCCATTTTTTAGTTTTTTTTTTCAGGAATGGATGAGTGGAGAGTAAGTGGTTTTAGTTCTTTACACTGCAACTGGGAAAACAAGATTGAACAATAATTATCAGCTTTCTGTTTATGTCTCTTGTAATGTCTATCTGTCTGTCTGTCCTGCCTCCTCTCTCTCTCTCTTTACACACATACACATCTATCTCTGTAATCTCTGTATCTCTGTAGCTCACTCTCCAACCCCTATCTCTCATCCTCTATCTATCTACAATCTATCTATCTAACTATCATATCTATCTATCTATCAATCTATCATATCTATCTATCTCTCTATCTATCTATCTATTCTATCTATCTATCTACGACCTATCTACCTATCTATCTAACTATACTATCTATCTATCTACTTTCTATCTATCTATTCTCTGGCCAGTCTGTCGTCTGTCTGTCTGTTACACTATATTAAACAAAAGTTCGCCTTTAAAGAAACAGAGAAAGGTAAGAGAAATTATTGAACAAAAAAAAATGATATTAATAAAAACACCCCGCACGATAGCCATTCAATCATGCAGCCTACCAAAAAAGAAAAAGAAGAAAAACAACACATATTTTTTTCCATAGGGGTGGCTCTCTCGCTAGACCTCCAAGGTTCTAACCCCTTACCAATAATGAGATTTTCGCGAATGCAAACTAGTTGTTGTTGAAACAGAATTATGTAAAACCAATTTAAAAAAAACACCACATAACAAAAGGTATACACAAAGAAAGAAATAAAGAACGAAAAAAAAAAAGAAAGAAGCCACAACAAAAAGAAAGCCCTCCCCACCCACTAAACCAAAAACAAACAAAAGAAGGAAGAAAAGATAAAGAAAGAATGAAAAAAAATAGCAAAATAGCAAAAAGCCATCCAATCAGCTACCTAAATACCAACCAATCAACCAACATGCCATCCCTCCACCATCCATCCATCACTCATTCCATCCGTCCAACCAACCCACCCATCCATCCAACATCCATCCATCGATCCATCATCCATCCATACATCCACGCCACCCATCCATCCATCCATCCATCCAGCCAGCCAGCAGCCAGCCTGCAGCCGAGCGCTAAAACGAGCGAGCAACACTGCCATCCACCCCTCAACCAATCACACACACACACACACACACATAAGGACTAAAAATAAAGACTACCCACCTCATTAGCGATCACAGCGAACACTTCCACCCAACTAATGCAGCGAAACGCCCACCTTCATTTTAATTGTACGAGGCTGTCTCGATGTGACTAATTTATACAGCAACTGACCATATAATCTACCTCCCACCTACTCCCTCCCCCCCCCCGCCCCCCCCCCTCCCCCCGCGCACTACACACACCTACTAACCCCCTCAACTCTTGCCCCACTCTCCCCCTCCCTACACACACACACACACACACACACACACCACACACACACACAACAAAGCCACAACACACACAAAGAAACACACACACACACACAACACACACACACACACACACCACCAACACACACACACACACACACACACACACAACACACACACACACACTCCCGCGGCACATCAATCACTCTCTCCCAAACAGGTAAACACTAAAGACTATTACAGTAGCCTTTTATATGCAGCTCTTTCCCAAGCGAAATGAGCGAGACC
>CM054143.1:10113657-10123657 GCA_028751875.1 Rapana venosa | reverse complement strand
CCTTGGTTTATAGTTCCATGCAAAGGACGCGCTGAGAAGTGGATGGAGTCAGTACAGAAGTAAACATCAGGGGAAAATCCCTCATATGGTTCTGGGTGTTGCCTTCAAGGGCCTAAGCTGTCAACTTTTAATGGTAAGCACAAGGCTCTAACCTTGGCCTATCAATCCAGCTCTCCTCCCCCCCCACCACTGTGTCCCAAAGTAACAGAACCTTACCGCCTGCATGACAGTGTAGAAGTAGACTAACTACTGTCTTTGTTACCTCTGTAACAAATGACTAACTGCCGGGTAAAAAACCTTGGAATCCCAACGCAGTTAGAGGACAGTTTTGATAATGAAAAGGTATGGACAATTGACCTGAAGCAATAGAACAATAAACAATCCGGCAGAGGAGAAGATAAAGAGAAACGTTATTAGAAGACATCATACCACAATAGCCACACTCACGCAAAGAGAGAGAGTGAGAGAGAGTGAGTGAGAGGAGAGAAGAGAGAGAGAGAGAGAGAGAGAGCGAGAGAGAGAGAGAAGATAGCGAACTCAACTCGAACTCGAACTGGAAAGATTTATTCACAAAAAGGCCAATGCAAGAAGGGGGGGCTGCCAAACGGCTTAGTAAGTAGTGAGAAAAATAAGTCACACAAAAAAACCAAATTGTTAATGTATACCCACAGCCCCGCTATTATAAAAAACCCACACTAAAAAATCAGTAAAAAAATGACTTAAGAAACTCAAGAATCTCTTATTCTAAGGCTTTAAACAAATATAAAGCAAGGCTGCGCTAGTCCACAGGGTGAAAATGCCATGAGTAGACACAGTCTAAATAAGTTAGGCTGTCCTACTAAGACTTTACCGATGTAATTTCTATCTTACATCTTCTAATACAGGACAGCACAGCACGCACAAAATGAACTTCATCATCCACTGTTTGCTTACAAAATGGGCATAAGCAAACCTGAGGTCATCATCAGCATGTTCTATATATCTAAATTTATGAACATTAATGTCTGATACACCAAGTCTTACCTTAGACATAATCTTTTCAAATGTAGAACAATCAACTTAATAAGGTTTAACATCGTTTTTTGAGAAAAACCTATAAATTGTCTGAACATTTGAAATCTTTCACTGTTTTTTATATGACCACACTCCACTGCTGCCAATAGACAGTCATCAGTCTTTGCCCAAAACCTTGAAAAACTCTTTAACCATTACCCGACACCTTGATAGAGCCAAACAAAAAAAAACAAATCAAAAAACCAAGAAAAAAACACACCAAAGACCAAGTTCACATAACATGAATAAGATCGAGGATAGAGAGAGAGAGAGAGAGAGAGAGAGAGAGAGAGAGAGGTGAGGAGAGAGAGAGAGAGAATAGAGAGAAACAGACAGACAGACTGACAGACAGAAGCAGAGAGACAGAATGACAGATTTACAAACAACACAACAAGACAGACACAAGCAGAGACCGTTACAATAATCAAGACAGAGAGAGAGAGAGAGAGAGAGAGATAAGAGAGAGAGAGAGAGAGAGAAGAGAGAGAGAGAGAGAGAGAGAGAAAGAGACAGACAGACCAGACAGACAAGACGCAGAGAAACATAATGACAGAAGTTTACAAACAAGAACAAACCAACAGACACAAGCATAGACAGTGACAATAATCAAGACAAGAGAAGAGAGAGAGAGAGAGAGAAGAGAGAGCTAGAAATAGAGAGTAGAGAGACAGACAGAGACAACAGACAGAAGCAGAGAGACATAAGATAGAAGTTACAAAAAGCACAACCATACAGACGACAAGCAGAAGACAGTGACAATAATAAAGACAGAACCAGACAAGCAGACAGACAGAACAACAACAGACAGAGAGAGAGAGAGAGAGAGCGATAGAGGGGAGGAGAAGAGAGAGAGTAGAGAGAGAGAGGAGAGACCTTTTGAACGCTTGACCAATATTTAATTGTCATTGCCCAAAGTGGCCCTATTGAACAAGGGGGTTAACTCGACTTTCTTTTGTAAATACAAATAGATACAAGAAAAATCACATGATCATTTAACCAAATGAAAACCAAAAAACCAAAAATGAGCATTATGAACGGATACGACTTAAGCCTCTGACGTAAACTCGTTTCAAAATGAACAATATGAACCAATCAGTAATAACTAAAAAAAATGAAAAAGAACATTCTAGAATGCTAAATTAGACCATCCATTGACATGTATGTGAAATTTCAAAAAATATTCTGCATCGAGATTACAGCGTAATTATCATGTTTTCTTATTAGTGTTTCACAAAATGCCAGGAGTTTACATAATATAATTTACATTAGTTTATTCCACCAATGTTAAGCTAACTGTAACCTTAGCTTAATTGTCTATAATTTCAGTGCTTTTAGCAATAAACTATAGCAAACGATTTGATCACAATATCAGCATCGAGATAAGATAGAGAAAACAAATCTTGCCTTGGAAAGCATCTTAGATGGAGAACACCAAGTTTTTCACGTATGGAAACATATGATTGACAAAGAAACAGGAAATGCAATTCATCGTCCAAGAATACGACCACACATAGGGCAATGGAACTGTGAGGGACGTCCTCAGGTTGAAACGCATCCTTTGTTTTTTCATGAAGCGATGTTCTTAGTCGAAATCTTGCATAAATTAAGTCTAAATGCCATTGTCAGTGAGACAATTCAAAGATACATTTCAGCTTGAAAAGCACACTTAAACGAAAAAAAAACATCAGTATTTATCATGACTTTCCAAGACCGAGTGCCAATTATGTTAAATGAACAAATGAGTCTGTCTTCAATACAGAAATAAACCCATTGGCACGCGACCCATACTTCCTGGAGACAACCACACATTCCAAAACCATGTTCAGAATAAAAACATTTAACTTGATATGCCCAATTACTTCTTACCCAGCTCCATTTGTATAACCATCATGTCATTAAGAAGCCTACAAAAAACGTGACCCTGAATTCAGTAATTTAGAGCCAGTACTTAATACACTTAACAGACGTTCTGATTGTTTAAAGGATAACTCCCTTTCTCCATATAGTACAGTATTTGACGAATGGATTGGACAATTAAGAAACGATTGATAGCATATGTATGGTCTATTTATCTATTTGTGGATTCAACAGTAAGTCCCCATATTTCAGAAGCATATGTAAGAAAAGGTTTCTATTTGAACATCAACAAATTTCCAAAATAAAGGACAATCCTACTGAAATTCAGCTTTCGTAACGATTTTAATGATTTCGATTACACCTTTTTTCCCTTTCCTGCAACATTCACGCCATGCAACATTCAAACTTAGTCTTCGTTGAAATGTCATCCCTAGGTACTTATAAAGAATTCACGACAATTCACTCCAGCATTTCCATAAAACCATTTATCACGCACTGAAAAATGTCCACCCATTCTAAAAATCATGTGATGTTCGTTTTTTCCATATTGACTGATAAATCTAGGCGAACTGCCTCTTCCTTTAATATATCAAGATGGTTTTGTAAACCTAGTACCTGTGTCAGACAAAGAATCATATCACGTCAAATGAGTAGTAAAAATACCTCCCAATGCTCCTGAGATAAAACTGGATACCATGTTGTTCCTTATTTTAGTTAATTCAACGGCTAAATCGTAACAACAAAAGAAAATAATTGTGGACTTAATATACAGCCCAGCTTCACTTCCTTATGGACCATCGAAAAAATTCCGAATATCATATCCTGCGCGTACACATGCTAATACTGATTTATATACACTCCTCAGTGCCATATATAATTTACCATTTATTCCATTTTTTTACTCAGAACAGTCCATACGATATTACGATACCAGAAATCGAACGCCTTACAAAAATCGACAATGCAACAAATAGTTTTTATATTTGATTGCAATATTTTAGAACAATAGAAGTATAGGTGAATATAATGATCCGTAGAACTATCAATGAGAAGAGAGGAGAGAGAGAGAGAGAGAGAGAGAGAGAGAGAAGGAAGAGAGGAGAGAGAGGGAGGAGAGGAGAGAGAGGACAATGAAAATGACAATGACAAATTCTTTTTTTTCGAGGAAAATGAATAAGCCCCCTGGCTTTTTTACACCCAGTCCCCCCCTTAAGGTATATAAAATATAAAATAAAAAAAAGCCCAAGCAATACCTTACACGCTTGGGAAAAAAAAATAACTCCCAAAAAATCCCAAAAAAATCCCGAAGGAGAGAGAGAGAGAAAAAAAAAAGTGCAACAGTAAGAAAGAAAGCAGAACAAAAAACACGAAACAACCGAAAAAATAGCAAACCCAAGAGCAAAAAAAAAAACGGCAACAAAAGGGGGAGAGGGAACAACCAAAGTCCCCTCTCAAAAAAAGCATCAAAAACCCCCAAACCCAAACCCAAAAAAAAAACAAACAAAGCAAAACCTCTTAAAAAAAGGGAAAACAAACCACGTAAATTTTTTCATTTTGTCTAACAGAAAGAAACGTAAATTGTAGAAGCAATTTGCATCCCCAGCAACTACACCGTACAACACAACACACAACCCACAACACACACACACACACACCACCACACACACCAAACACACACACAACCCCCACCCACGCCGCACGCACGCACGCACACACACACACACACACACACACAAAACCCCACACACGCGCGCGCGCGTGCACTTACCCATGCTCAATGTAAACAAAAAAATTTTTTTATAAATATCATGATAGTTTTTAAGAGAAGGCATCGCATTTTGGAATTATATACAAAATTGGTACATCAAAACAAGAAAACAAAAAAAAACACACTGAATCTAAAAACAGTAAATTTAGGGAGTAGAACAAAATATAAATCTAATAAAGCATTCAGGGGATACAAATTGAAACAACGTTAAATCTATCAGCAAAAAATAAAGGAGAGGAGAAGAGAGAGGAAGAGAGAGAGAGAGGAAAGAGAAAAGGAGAGAGAGAGGAAGAGAAGAGAGAGAGAGAGAAGAGAGAGAGAGAGAGAAAAATTCTTTTTTTTCGAGGATAATGAATTAATAATAAAAATAATAATAATTATGGAATTTAATAGCGGAATCTTGTAAAGCACCAAATAAAAAAGCGCCAATTTTTTTTCATACCATTTTAATTTGGGCAGATTTCTCTCCGTGAATTCGGTCTCTTCACTTAGCGCGGGGCCCACCCTTTTCACCCTTTTTTTTTTTTTTTTTTTCTGCAGTTTATTTTTTTCCCCAACAGAGTGGCTTTTTTTTTAAGAATTTTGCCAGGACAACTCTCTTGTTGCCGGGGTTTTTTTTACGGCGCAAAAAAGCCACATGGTTTTTTTTTTACATCCATCCCCGCCTGTTAGGGAAACATCTTAATAAAAAAACCCAATACTTATACTCTCAAAATAAAAACAAGGGGAAAAAACCCCTTTTCAAAACAGCCCCCCCCCAACAACCCTCCCCCCCCCCCAAAGAAAAAAAAATTTAAAAGAAAATCCTAAAAATACCCACCCCTACCCCCCCCCCCCAAAAAACCCTAACCAAAAAAAAAACAAAAAAAGAGAAGAAAAAACCAAACCAACAAAAGATGATAAAAAAGAAAAAAACAGACAAACAACAAAAACAAGAACAAGAAAAACAACAAACCCAAAAAAAAATAACACAACCAAACTTAATAAGTCATAAAAAAAAATCTACACATTGTCAAATGTACACAACTTGTTACACATAATTAAAAGTATTGAAAAGGGCACTCATTAAAACTTAAGTACAGGGGCAAGTCCAATAAAGTTTTAAAAATATAAAAATAAATCCTTCACGGGATAACAAGACAAAAAGCAGACGAAAAAAGTAAAGAGAAGAGGGAAAGCAGAGAGACAGAGAGTGGTGGTGTGTGTATTTCAGAGATAATTCCAAAAAATTTCCCCAAAAACATAGCGCCCCATCAACACTCTTTTTAGATTTACTCGTTTCAAATTTTAAATTTAATAAAAGAAATAAAATTTAATACCCATACATCCCCACAAAAAAACAAAAACAAACCCAAAAAAAATTTAAAAAATACAGTCTTGAGGGGAGAATATGGTGGGGGGAGTGGTGAGGTGAGTTTTGGGGTGTGTGTGTTTGGGGGTGTTTGTGTTTGTTTGAGCGTGTGTGTGTGGGGGTGGGGGGGGGGGGTGTTTTAGGAAATACTAAAATGTAAAATCAATACACACGATCAACACAAAACTTTTTAAATCCATGCAAATTGAATGTCAAAGGGAATAAAATAAGTGCAATACCCATACAAAACATAATAAAAAGGGGGAAAAAGCCAAAAAATCAAAAAAAAACATCTACACATTGAAGTAATAGAAAAAAATCTTTTTTCCAGATAATGAATAAGTATTTATGTGCCTTTTTACATCCAGTCCCCCCCCATGGGGTCACATTTAAAAATGCACCGTACTCATACTTTCAAGCAGAAGAACAAAGGAAAAAAAAAAAAATTTTTTTTAAAAGAAAAAGAGAAAAAAGAAAAAAAAAACAAACATACAAACAAACAAACAAAAAAAAAACAACAAAAACAAACAAATGAAAAAAAACCCCTAAACCCCCAAAACCAAAAAAACAAAAAAAAACAATTAAAAAAAAAAAACATCATTCCCCCCCTTCACACACACACACAACACACACACACACACACACACACACACCACACACATACAAACACACACCACACACACACAAAACCACCACACACACCACACACCCACACAACACACCACACACACACACCACACACACACCACACAACAAACACCCCAAAAAAAAAAACAAACAAGCGAAAAAAACCAAAAAAAAATTCCAACAAGAACAAAGTAACAAAAATAAAAGCAATAAAACAGAGAAGAGAGAGGAGAGAAAAGAGGGGAGAGAGAGAGAGGGAAAAGAGAGAGAGAGAGAAGAGAGAGAGAGAAGAGTAAACCAAACTTATAGATCATAAAATTTAACACCCTTTATATTGTAGAATAGTACACATAGGTTACACGTGGGAATAAGATTTAAAAAATGAGATTCACGGGGGTCAAGTACAGTCAACAATCCAAAATAATTTTGAAAATCGAAATATAATATGCCCCTTTTTTAGAATAACAATAACAATAGAAGGGAGAAGAGAGAAGAGAGAAGAGAAGGGGGGAAGAGAGAGAGAGAAGAGGGGAGAGAAGAGAGGGGGAAGGGGAGAGAGAATGAATTAATTGCAATTGGGCTTTGGCCAAATACAGAGAGAAGAGAGAGAGAGAGAGAGAGAAGAGAGAAAGAGAGAGAGAGAGAGAGGGGAGAGAAAGAGAGAGGGTGTGTGTGTGTGGGGTTTTGGTTTTAGAGATGGTACAAATATAATTTTTTAAAAAACACGATCACCTTCGACACTTATTTTGATTACTTATACAAAAAAATGTTTGATAACAAAAAAAATAAATTAAAAAAAAAAAAAACAAAAAAAAAAAAAAAAACTCAAAAAACCCCTCCTCACACAAAAAAACAAGGAAAAAAAGAAAAAAAGAAAAAAAAACAAAACAACAAACCCGCCAAATCTAAAGGTCATAGTGAGAGGAGGAGAGAGGGAGGGAAAAGAGAAGAGAGAGAGAGAGAGGGGAGAAGAGGAGAAGAGAAGGGGAGAGGAGAGGGGGAGAGGAAAAGAGAGGAGAGGAGAGAGAGAGAGAGAGAGAGAGAGAGAAAGAGAGAGAGACAGTGATTTTAAATCCATATGAATTTAATATAGTTTTCAATTCATCAACACTATCCCATTAGAAACACTGGATTTTAAAATTTTTACTGTTAAGATCGCCCCAGAGTCATTATAAAGGAGGAATGGAAAAACATTTTTGAAGTCAATTTTTTTAGTAAAACAATAGCATTACAAATAAAACCTCAACTTAAACAGAGAGAGAGAGAGAGAGAGAGAAGAGAAGGGGGGGGGGGGGGAGGATAATTTTGGGATAATGCAAGGGGGGATATTTTACTTTGTTTCCAACAGTCAATTGTGGATTTTTATTTTTGAGCATCAAGTGGGAAAAAAATATGACTTTTGAAGATTGTTAATGGGGTTTTGTTGTTAAATGATCGGGAAGGGGGTTCCACAGCACAGGGGCCTGAGTTAAAGTAACTAGATTTTAACAAATCTATTCTTGGGATTGGGGCACATGGCTTTTCAGTATTTCTGGAATGATTCATTGGAACTTGCCCTTTTAAGGATGAGGGAAAAGTTCCTGTCATTATTTTAAAACATCATGATGCCTTTGTAAATCTTAGTCTTTGGTGTAGGGGAAGAAAAATTTAACTGAGTATAATCCACTTCTAGTAAGGAAAGTCTTCTTCAGAAGAACCAGTTTAAGAGCACGTTTATATAGACTTAATAATGGTTTCATAGTGTTTGCACTAGCAGAATCCCACAGGGTTGAAGCATAATCTATTGAGGATTGTATATAAGCTTGAAAGAATAGTTTTCTTGAATGAAAGTCAAGAAAATGTTTGATTTTAGTCAGTTGGTATACTCTTTGAACAGGACTGGAGATAACAGGCATCCTTGTCGGACCCCAACTGTGGTTTTGAAGTAGTCTCCGACCTGATTGTTCAGAAGGACTGCACTGCTTGCAGTGTTGTATAGTGCTTGAATGGTTTGCACTGTTATCTCCAGTCCTGTTCAATCTGTTCTTGGAAAACATCATGAGAGAGACCCTCCATGACTTCCACCCTACCATCTCCATTGGCGGCAGACCCCTCAACAACTTACGGTTTGCCGATGACATTGACCTCATGGGCGGAAGTAACACAGAGCTGCAAGATCTTACGACCAGACTTGAGAACAGAGCTGGAGCATATGGGATGGAGGTGAGCTCGGAGAAAAGTAAAGTACTTGTGAACAGCACGAGCAATGCCACCGCTAAAATTTACATGAACGGCCAACAACTGGAGGAAAGGGAGACGCTTTTAAATACCTCGGCGCACACTCACAAAGGACGGGCGATCGACGACAGAAAATCAAAGTCAGAATAGCCATGGCAACACTTCCATGACCAAACTCACCACCATATGGAAAAGTAAAGAGATCAGTTTCCCAATCAAACTAAGCTCTACAAAGCCCTAATTCAGTCGAACCTGCGTACGGAAGTGAAACCTGGACATTTACTGCTGAAACAGCAAAGCGAATCCAGTCATTCAAACAAAATGCCATAGAAAACTACTGGGCATATCCTGGAGAGAACGAAAAGACCACGAATTTGTCAAGAAATCAAATAACACGGCTGACAGGTCCACAGAACCCCTTCTCACCATCGTCAAGAAGAAAAAGCTGACATGGTTCGGCCCCGTCACCCGCCACAAAAACTCTGCCCAAAACAGTACTGCAGGGAATACTCGAAGGTGGCAGAAGGAGGGGAAGACAGAACAAGTCATGGATGGACAACATCAAGAATGGACCAGGATGAATGACTCGGCACTACTGCGCGAGGCCGAGGACCGAGATGGATGGAGGAGGCTTACCACGGCATCGTCTTTCATGTCTCCCCCACGACCGCCAAGGTCACGGGTCTGATGATGATGATGATGATACTCTTTGAGACATGTATTTGCACAGATGGGATATGTGATGGTACCAGCTGAGATTTTCATCAATTGTTACTCCTAGAACTTTGTGGTGAGAGGCTTGTTCTATTGTTTCCCTTTCAATATGGATTTGGGGAAAAATTTAAAGAGATAGATTTTGTCGCTTGGTCCCGGTAGTGATTTAAATATGCATTTTTTTTTTTGGGGGTGTATAGACATTTTGATTTAGTTCAGTCCATTTGACAAAACATCAGTGCTATTTTGCAATGTCTTTGCAAGAGAGTTAATGTCAGTAAAAGGCTTGTATGTATGGTTGTGTCGTCAGCAAAAAGTTCGCATTTAGATTTGAAAGGAGAGGAAGGTCATTTATGTATAATGAAAAGAGAATTGGTCCTAAGATGGATCCCTGTGGTACCATAAAGAATGGG
>CM054143.1:10088969-10113157 GCA_028751875.1 Rapana venosa | reverse complement strand
GGGGAAGGAAAAATAAAACCCCAAAAACTTAACTTAAACGTAGGTAAAAGGGTTAAGGAGTCCCATAACCTATAAGGTCGTAGGGGAGCGAGGCGTCAGAGACCTCAACTTCTCTTAGGGCCAGCATATTGAGGGCGGCACCCATCTCCTCTCCCTCGCTCCCTTTACCTTCCTGACCCTAAGAGGGCAGGTCCCCATTTACAGCTGGGTGGAAACTGGGGGAACTGTACTGAAGCCAAGGCTTTGCAAACGGTCACCCATCCAACTGGTAACCACGCTCGATGCTGCTTAACTTGGCTGGGGAAAGCGAGTGCTCCGACCACTGAGCTATCCCGTCCCCGATATACCTTAAATAACGTTAAACCACCACATGTCCACACAGCTGAAACTCGTTCCTTCTCCCGTGTGTGCCTGTGGCAAAGAAAACCAGACTGGCGAGCACATCCTTCAGAGGTGCACGCTATACAGCGACCTGAGGAAGATGGTGATGCTGACGGAGATAACCCTGCAAACCAAGCTGTACGGCCCACGAGAGGAGCTGGAAAGGACTTGCCACTATTTCTCCTAAGTATGTCTGATGTTGTAAAAAGCGAACGAGAGAAGAAGAGAAGAAGAATGTTAAAACAAATCGTACCAATAAAAAAAAAAACCCATTATCAACGTTCACAATTTTCAGATTTATTTATTCTCATTGATTAACTTACTTATTTATTCATCCGTTTACTTTTTGTCTGTTATCTATTTGTTTATTCATCCATTCATTCATTTACTAATTTATTTATTCCCGTATCTATATTTATAGAGGAACAGTACCCTACAATTATTATACAACAATCCTGAAGGTTGCCCACCACGCTCTAAGGCAATAGCCTCACTCTCTTAGGCCTACCTAACTCTTTCCTGTTCATCTGAAGGCTACACACTGGTATTAATTTGGGGGTCAGTAGTATCTTGTATAGAGTGTGAGTGGAAAAAAATGTTGGTAATTTTCACAGATTATTTTAAGCATGAAAAAATGGACTGTGCACTTGTTTTTTGGATTGAGGACATAGAGCAATACCAGGTAGTCAAGAGAAAGTTGGAAATAACCATCAAATGAGGTTTGCCTGTATTCCTACAGCCTTGACCCCGCGCATGCATATTGCTGAAAAATAAAAACATTTCAAACCTACCAAATTTGTTCAAAATCACATGAGTTTTGAGTCAGAGGCTAGTCTTTCATAAAAAGGGGTTTTTATTTCTGTGGATGCCTTAGTACGTGCGGTATGAATATAAGAGTTACATAGAAAAACAGAAGGAAAAGGGTGATTTTTTTAATACTGGTGTGCAGCCGAAATATCAGACTGGCCCTGGCACTTTCAAATTGGCTGAAGAGAAGGGGGGAGAGGAGTGGAAGGGGTGGATGGGGGAGGTGGGGGGGGGGGGAGGGTGAGTGAGAGGAGGTGCCTTTAGGTGAGGGCTGGTGGGGGTGGGTGGGGGTGGGGGTGGTTAGGCGTAAAAGCAGAGGGAGGGAAGAGGAGAGGGTTGGGGTTGTGGTGGTGGGGGGGGGGGTGCATGGGGAATTGATTAGGTTTCTCTTTTGGTCCATTTGTGCGTAGGGAGAGATTTGGTGTCCATGGGAGGTGTGTGTGTGTTGTGGAGGGGAGGGGGGTGTTGGGGGGGGGGAGGGGGGGAGGGTGTTTTGTGTGTAGTGTTGTTTTTTGTGCTCACACGCGTTGTGTCAAGCCCAAGTCAAGTTTTAAAAACACTTTAATCTCCATGAAGGGAATTACCATTCTGACAGACACATTGATATGTATAATTTTTCTCGAAAGACACAAGAAAGCTACATTTGAAATTGATTATGAACATTCCAAGATAACTTAAAAAATTTTATTAGGCACACACACACACACAACACACACACACACCACACACACACACACACAACACACACACACACACACCACACACACACAACACAAAATACACACACGCGCGCGCGCGCGCGGGGCGCCCGCTTGTGTGCGTGAGCGTGTAGCTTTTGTGTGTGTGTGTGTTGTGTGTGTGTGTGTGTGTGTGTGTGTATGTGTGTGTGTGTGTGTGTGTGTGTGTGTGTGTCCATCTGTGCCTATGCCCTTGCCTGTAACTATGTCTTTTCCTGCCTGCCTCTATATATGTTTTGTGTGCATGCACGTAATCATGATTTGTCTGGGTATTGATTCGAGTTGAGGGTATCATCAATGCATCTCTCTATCATATCGTTTCTCCCACCATCTCTGCTCTTGTCTACACGTTCAAAGAGCTTTCCTCTCAGAAATGAAAAGAAAAAGCCAACCAAACTCTGTGGTCTAGCCCACTAGGCCTTTCAAGATTGAGTCTTCTCTTCTCTTCCTAAAACCTCTCTCTTACTTCCTATTCCCCCGTGGGGATGCCGGGGGCCTTTCAGTATGAATAGCATCCCCCACCATCTAAAAATACTGTACTACTAGGAGTTTTCCTCTTTTCTATCTTTCTCTTTTGTTTCTGCCTTGTTCCGTTTCTTCCTGTCACCTCCTTCTTGTCTATTTTCTGCCTTCTTGGTCCATTCTCCTGCCTTTGTTTTTCCCCTTCCCAGAAAGACTTGAAAGATAAGAGTTTTCTCTCTTATGCCGAAGTTGGATGCGCTGGGCCTGACTTGTCAGGCGCTTAACGGCAGCGCAACGCATTTTCACTCATATGGGAGACAACAGTACTTGCTGTCTGAGCGTTTGACGACGACGAAGAAGAACAAGACTCACTGTGCGAAAAGGATAAAAAGCTTGGTTCATAATTATGTAGGCTTTTAGTTAGCCCAAGCCAAAAGCTGTGTCAGTTATTGATGTCAGCTAATTGCCAAGGCCTACTACTAAAACGTTGCTATGTTGTAAAAATGTTGTGTTGAGATTGCCTTCAGCCATGACAAGCTTTTAACATAACAAACCTGCACTCTCCTTCAAAGGAGAGAAAAACATCCTCTGAAGTCGGAGTATGGCTGCCTATATGGAGAGGTGCTTTAAACAGTCATACACGCAAGCTTCTCATTTTGTGTGTAATTTCAATCTCACAGTGATTCCCAGGTGGGATGAGTGAGTCAAGCTAGAGTGCACATTCTTGGTGATCCCCCCAGAGTGTTAAGCTGGGGAAGGCACAACAACAATATCAGCAACAGCGGCAGCAGCAGCAACAACAGCAAAAACATCAATAACAACAACAACAACGACAACATATCATGTAAAGCGACGTGCATTTATTGATTTTATTTTTTAAAATTCTTTTATTTAATCCTTTTATATCGAGGGTAATGAAATAAGCACTTATGCGCTTTTTTACATCTAGTCCCCGTCTGTATGCGGTTTTGTAAATTTGTCATCTGTTCCCACCGGCACACTGGCATGTACATGTGCGTGTTTGTGTATGTGTGTGTGTTTGTTTGTTTGTGTGTGTGTGTGTGTGTGTGTGTGTGTGTGCGTGCGTGCGTGTATGTGTATGTGCGTGCGTGCGTGCGTGTGTGTATGCGTGCGTACGTGCGTGCACGCGCGTGTGTGTGTTTTCTTACATTTATTAACATAGGTATGCATGTACACCAACACGTTCTTGCGTAACGTCCCTTTACCCCTCTGCCTCTATGTCTGTCTTTCTCTCTGTCTTTCTGTCTGTCTGTCCGTCTCTCTGTCTGTCTGTCTTTCTCTCTGTCTTTCTCTCTGTCTGTCTGTCTGTCTCTCTGTCTGTCTTTCTGTCTCACTGTCTGTCTTTCTCTCTGTCTGTCTGTATTTCTATCTGTCGGTCTTTCTTTCTCTCTGTCTGTCGGTCTCTCTGTCTGTCTGCCTCTCTGTCTCTCTGTCTGTCTGTCTGCCTCTCTGTCTCTCTGTCTGTCTGTCAGTTTGTACGTACTGGGTGAACCACTTAAGCCTAAGTGTAAAGTGGAAATTAACGAGAAGAGTGGAAGATGTAGACAAAGTGGAGGGGTAGGGGTGGGGGGATGGAGAGGGGATAGGTGGATGAGAGGGTTTGTAGTGGAGGTTAGGAGTTGTGGTGAGGAGGTGTGGGTTAGGGGGGGGGGGGGGTTGTTCTGTGATGTAAACGGGTCAGATAGCGCACTCTCTCTCTCTGTGTCTCTCCTTCTCTCCTCTCCCTCTCTCTTCTCCCTCCCTCTCTCTCTCTCTCTCTCCCCCCCTCTCTCTCTTCCCCCTCTCTCTCTCTCGTCTCATCCCCCCTCTCCCCCTCTATCTCTCTTCCTCCCCACCCCGCCCCTCCCTCTCTCTCCCCCCTCCCTCTCTCCCCGCTCTCTCTCTCTCTTTGTGGCTAGGTCAGCCTGGCTTAAAGAGGGCTTTGGCAAGTAAAAGGGAGATAGAGGTTTGTTTGTTCTTTACCAGACAGGAGCATCCCCTCCCCCCCCCCCTCCCCCCCCCCCCCCCCCCCCCCACCCCCCCCCCCCCACCCTCCACTCTCTTACTCTAGGGCCTATATACACTAGGCTACACTGTACAGCACTGTACTAGCCTATGCTATACACTAGGGCCTATACTACACTACGCTACACTGTACGGCACTGTACTAGCCTATGCTATACACTAGGCTACACTGTACGGCACTGTACTAGCCTATGCTATACACTAGGGCCTATACTACACTAGGCTACACTGTACGGCACTGTACTAGCCTATGCTATACACTAGGCTACACTGTACGGCACTGTAATACCTATGCTATACACTAGGCTACACTGTACGGCACTGTACTAGCCTATGCTATACACTAGGCTACACTGTGCGGCACTGTACTAGCCTATGCTATACACTAGGGCCTATGCTATACACTAGGCTACACTGTATGGCACTGTACTAGCCTATGCTATACACTAGGCTACACTCTACGGCACTGTACTAGCCTATGCTATACACTAGGGCCTATGCTATACACTAGGCTACACTGTATGGCACTGTACTAGCCTATGCTTATACTACACTAGGCTACACTGTACGGCACTGTACTAGCCTATGCTATACACTAGGCTACACTGTACAGCACTGTACTAGCCTATGCTATACACTAGGCTACACTGTGCGGCACTGTACTAGCCTATGCTATACACTAGGCTACACTGTACGGCACTGTACTAGCCTATGCTATACACTAGGCTACACTGTACGGCACTGTACTAGCCTATGCTATACACTAGGCTACACTGTACGGCACTGTACTAGCCTATGCTATACACTAGGCTACACTGTACGGCACTGTACTAGCCTATGCTATACACTAGGCTACACTGTACGGCACTGTACTAGCCTATGCTATACACTAGGGCCTATGCTATACACTAGGCTACACTGTACGGCACTGTACTAGCCTATGCTATACACTGGGGCCTATACTACACTAGGCTACACTGTACAGCACTGTACTAGCCTATGCTATACACTAGGCTACACTGTATGGCACTGTACTAGCCTATGCTGTACACTAGGGCCTATACTACACTAGGCTACACTGTACGGCACTGTACTAGCCTATGCTATACACTAGGGCCTATACTACACTAGGCTACACTGTACGGCACTGTACTAGCCTATGCTATACACTAGGGCCTATACTACACTAGGCTACACTGTACGGCACTGTACTAGCCTATGCTATACACTAGGCTACACTGTAGGGCACTGTACTAGCCTATGCTATACACTAGGGCCTATACTACACTAGGCTACACTGTACGGCACTGTACTAGCCTATGCTATACACTAGGCTACACTGTACAGCACTGTACTAGCCTATGCTATACACTAGGCTACACTGTACGGCACTGTACTAGCCTATGCTATACACTAAGCTACACTGTACGGTACTGTGCTAGCCTATGCTATACACTAAGCTACACTGTACGGTACTGTACTAGCCTATGCTTATATTACACTAGGCTACACTGTACGGCACTGTACTAGCCTATGCTATACACTAGGCTACACTGTACGGCACTGTACTAGCCTATGCTATACACTAGGCTACACTGCACGGCACTGTACTAGCCTATGCTATACACTAGGCTACACTGAATGGCACTGTACTAGCCTATGCTATACACTAGGCTACACTGTACGGCACTGTACTAGCCTATGCTATACACTAGGCTACACTGTACGGCACTGTACTAGCCTATGCTATACACTAGGCTACACTGTATGGCACTGTACTAGCCTATGCTTACACTAGGCTACACTGTACAGCACACTACTAGCCTATGCTATACATAGGCTACACTGTATGGCACTGTAAGCCTATGCTATACACTAGAGCCTATACTACACTAGGCTACACTGTACAGCACTGTACTAGCCTATGCTATACACTAGGGCCTATGCTATACACTAGGCTACACTGTACAGCACTGTACTAGCCTATGCTATACACTAGGCTACACTGTATGGCACTGTACTAGCCTATGCTATACTCTAGGGCCTATACTACACTAGGCTAAACTGTACAGCACTGTACTAGCCTATGCTATTACACTAGGGCCTATGCTATACACTAGGCTACACTGTACAGCACTGTACTAGCCTATGCTATACACTAGGCTACACTGTACAGCACTGTACTAGCCTATGCTATACACTAGGCTACACTGTACAGCACTGTGCTAGCCTATGCTATACACTAGGCTACACTGTACAGCACTGTGCTAGCCTATGCTATACACTAGGCTACACTGTACAGCACTGTGCTAGCCTATGCTAGCCTATGCTATACACTAGGCTACACTGTACAGCACTGTACTAGCCTATGCTATACACTAGGCTACACTGTACAGCACTGTGCTAGCCTATGCTATACACTAGGCTACACTGTACAGCACTGTGCTAGCCTATGCTATACACTAGGCTACACTGCACGGCACTGTACTAGCCTATGCTATACACTAGGCTACACTGAATGGCACTGTACTAGCCTATGCTATACACTAGGCTACACTGTACGGCACTGTACTAGCCTATGCTATACACTAGGCTACACTGTACGGCACTGTACTAGCCTATGCTATACACTAGGCTACACTGTATGGCACTGTACTAGCCTATGCTATACACTAGGCTACACTGTACAGCACACTACTAGCCTATGCTATACACTAGGCTACACTGTATGGCACTGTACTAGCCTATGCTATACACTAGAGCCTATACTACACTAGGCTACACTGTACAGCACTGTACTAGCCTATGCTATACACTAGGGCCTATGCTATACACTAGGCTACACTGTACAGCACTGTACTAGCCTATGCTATACACTAGGCTACACTGTATGGCACTGTACTAGCCTATGCTATACTCTAGGGCCTATACTACACTAGGCTACACTGTACAGCACTGTACTAGCCTATGCTATACACTAGGGCCTATGCTATACACTAGGCTACACTGTACAGCACTGTACTAGCCTATGCTATACACTAGGCTACACTGTACAGCACTGTACTAGCCTATGCTATACACTAGGCTACACTGTACAGCACTGTGCTAGCCTATGCTATACACTAGGCTACACTGTACAGCACTGTGCTAGCCTATGCTATACACTAGGCTACACTGTACAGCACTGTGCTAGCCTATGCTAGCCTATGCTATCACTAGGCTACACTGTACAGCACTGTACTAGCCTATGCTATACACTAGGCTACACTGTACAGCACTGTGCTAGCCTATGCTATACATAGGCTACACTTTTCAGCACTGTGCTACCCTATGTTTACCTAGGCTACATTGTACGGCCGGGTGCTGGGCCTTTGTTTTAAAATAGGCTACACTATAGGGGCACTGTGCTAGCTAGGCTTTCACTAGGTCACTGTACGGCACTTTTATGGGCCTTGTTTATACACTGGGTTTTACACTGTACGGCACTGTATAGCCAAAGCTTACACTAGGCTAAAACTGTTCGGCATTGTACTGGGCTATGCTATACCTGGCTACACTGTTCGGAATGTACTGGGCCTTTGTTTACACTAGGTTACACTGTAGGGCCCCATTTGTACTACCCTATGCTTACACAAAAGTTTCATTTAGGGTACTGTATTTCCCTTATGTTATATTTCACTAGGCACACTTTTACGGAAATTTTATACCCTATGCTATACACTAGGAAAACACTGAGGCATTTGTACTACCCTTGTATTACATTAGGCTCCACTTACGGTTTTCCCCTGTACCCCTTTATGCTTATAAACTGGCTCCCATCCTACGGCACTGAAATACCCCTTGCTATACACTAGGCTACATTGTACGGCACTGTATACCCTATCTATACACTAGGTACACTGTATGGCACTGTTTGGGCCTTTCTCCCTAGATACCTGTACGGCACTGTACTAGCCTATCCCAAATCACTAGGCCTATGGGCGCTAACTGCGCAACGTTTCGCTACAAGGGCGTGGCTTGTGTTTCGTACCCTCAGCTTTGCGCTACGGGGAACACTGCACTACATGCATTTCTTTACGTCCCCCCCTTTCACTACCCCTGCAGGTTTACACACCCTTGCTTTTATGCTGAACCCACAAAATTATCCCAATGCACTGCATGGGCTACACTACACTACACTGCATCGCACTGCATAGTTTCACTACACTACATTAAACCCTTTTGTTTTAAACTACACTACACTACATTACATACACTCCCACTCCCCTTTAAAGGGTTTGCTGCTTTTCCGGGACTGGTACAGGGATGTTTAATTTTAAAACACAAACCGATATGCTTGCTTTTTTCTTCTTAAAACTTTTTCACCATACTTCCCAAAGCATCGTTGTTTTTCCCCTACTTTTCAAAAGGGGGAAAACGGATTTTATTGATGGTGCGCAAGATTTTCCCGCTTTCGTTCACGCGGGGCCCGGGGTTTATCTTTCTTTAAAAGGGATTGGGGGGAAGGGGGTTTTCAGTACTGAGGGTTAAACTCCAGAAAAAAATTTTTCCCCTTTGAAAAAAGGGCGCCCGGGGTGTGCTCAAACCCCAGGTTTGATTCCTGGGGCCATCAGATGGAAGGCAAGTTTTAACCACTAGGCTTTTCCCCCAGGGGGTATTTCCCCTGATGAAACCCCGTTGACATCAACGTTTCAATTTGGTTCTCCAGTTTTAATCTTCTTTTCGTTTTGGGGATGGGATGGGGGTGCCGGTCGGCCCGTCAGTATAAATAGCTTTTGGAAATTCTGTGCTAGAAAAATTTTTTCTTTTTTTGTCCTCCCCTTGTTTCCGCCTTGTTTCTTTTTTCCGTCATTCCTTTTGTCTATTTTTTGGGGGGGACTGGATTTTAAAAAAAAAACGAATTGGGGTTTTATTCATTTTTCCTCGAAAAAAAAAAAAATTTTTCTTTTTCGTTTTTTTTTGTCTGCCTTCTTGGGCCCTTTTCTGATCTTTTTTTTTTCTTCCCGAAAAACATACAAGATAACAAATTTCTCTTTTGCCCAAGTTTGGGTGGCTGGGTTTACTTGGAAAGGGGCCCTTTAAGGAGCGTGAAGTTTTTTTCGGTTAGTAGCAAAAAAAAACAAAGCGCTGTCTGAGCGTTCGTCGAAAAAGAATTGGAAGAAAAAAGAATTTCGGGGAAAAAAAAGAAAAAAAAAAAAAATTGAGAAAAACAAGAAAAAGAAATTGGAAAAAGAAGAATTGAGAAGGGCAAGAAAAATTGCGAAGAAAAAGAATTTCGAAGAAGGGAAAAATTTAGAAGACAAGAAAAAAAAATTTTAGGAAAAAGAAGAATTTCGAAAAAAAAAAGAATTGAGAAGACAAGAGAAGAATTGAGAAGAAGGAAGAATTGAGAAGAACAAGAAGAAGAAGAATTGCGAAAGAAGAAGAATTAAAGAGGACAAGAAGAAGAATTGCGAAGAGGAAAGAATTAAAGAAGACAAGAAGAAGAAGAATTGCGAAGAAGAAGAATTGGAAGAAGAAGAATTGAGAAGACAAGAAGAAGAATTGAGAAGAAGAAAATTGCGAGAAGAAGAATTGCGAAGAAGAGAATTGAGAAACAAGAAGAGAATTGAAAGAAAAGAATTGAGAAGACAAGAAAAGAAGAATTGCGAAGAAGAAGAAATGAGAAGACAAAAGAAGAATTGAGAAGACAAGAAGAATGGGGAAGACAAGAAGAAGAAATTGAGAAGAAGAAGAATTGAGAAGACAAGAAGAAGAAGAATTGCGAAGAAGAAGAATGAGAAGAAAAGAAGAAGAATTGAGAAGAAGAAGAATTGAGAAGACAAGAAGAAGAATTGCGAAGAGGAAGAATTGAGAAGACAACAAGAAGAAGAATTGCGAAAAAGAAGAAGTCACCTCTCTCAGATCAAGTATATATCTGTCATTCCGGTCTCTGTTTACTTCACGCGCGCGCGCGCGTGCGTACGTGCGTGCGTGTGCGTTTGTGTGTATGCGTGCGTGCGTACGTGTGTGAGAGTGTGAATGTGTGTATGTATGTGTGTGTTTGAGAGAGAGAGAGAGAGAGAGAGAGAGAGAGAGTTGTGTGTGTGTGTGTGTGTGTGTGTGTGCGCGCGTGAGGGGAAAGAGAGACAGATAAAAGAAGACAGACAGAGACAGAGAACGAGAGAGAAAGACAAATCATAAATGACATGAAATGTGGGCGTATGCAGGGAAACCCGATCAAACCGAAAACCGAAAAAAAAATAAAAAATAAAAATAAAACGAAAGCAAACAAACCAAACAAATGTGCAAAAACTGGAAGACAAACCATCCTGCTTAAAATAGCATCGATTTTTTTCTTCTAAAATAGTTAAACTTGATGGGCCTAGATAACCTTGTTTTGATCTGCAGCCTACCATGCTCTTTAATGTCTGTGGCTGGTTTTGATTCTGCTGGAAAAAGCTTACGTAAAAAAGACATTCGGAGTTCTGGCACCATTTTATTTATTGCTACAGCAGGCCTCTTCTTTTGCTAGTGCCGCTTGTTAAAAGAGTAATTTTGGATTTAAAGAGGGGCATGAAAGCAGTGCAGTGAGTGAGTGAGTGGGTGGGTTGTGGTGTAGTGTAGTGTAGTGTAGTGTAGTGTAGTGTGATATCTTCAGTTTTACGTCTATTCACATTTAGTGATTTTAGACGGAGTTTAATGTTAGTGTAGTGAGTGGCGTGTGTGTGGTGTGTGTGTGGTGTGTGTGTGTGTGTTGTGTGTGTTGTAGGTGTTTTTTGTGTGTGTGTGTGTGTTTTGTGTGTTTGTGTTTGTGTGTTATGTAGGTGTGTGTAGGTGTGTGTGCGTAGGTGGGTGGGTGGGTGTAATGTGTATGTTTAGTGGTGTGTGTGTGTGGGGGGGGGGGGGGTTGTTTTGTGTGTGTGGGGGGGGGGGGGGGGTGTAGCGTAGTGTGTATGTTTAGTGTGGGTGGTGGGTGGGTATGGGGTGTTGTGTAGTGTAGAGTAGTGTTGTGTATTTTGTGTTATAGTGTAGTGCTAGTGTAGTGTAGTTTTAGTGTAGTGTAGTGTGTGTAGTGTAGTGTAGTGTAGTGTAGTGTAGTGTAGTGTAGTGCAGTGTTTGTGTGTGTGGGGGTGGGGGGGGGGGGGGGGGTGGGGAGGGGGGGGGGGGTTGTGGTAGTGTAGTGTGTATGTTTAGGTGGTGTGTGTGTAGGGGGGGGGTTATTGTAGTGTAGTGTGGGTGGGTTTTAGTGTGTATTTTATGAATTTATTTATTTATTCTTTTGTGCTTTTTTAAAATCCAGTCCCCGTGTGTATGCGGTTTTGTAAATTCTGTCATCTGTTCTGTAGTGTGTGTGTGTGGCGAAGGGGGGGGGGGGGTGTTGGGGGTGTAGTGTAGGTGTATGTTTGGGGTGTGTGGGTTGTGGTTTTGTGGGTTTGTGTAATGTAGTGTAGAGTAGTATAGTGTGTGTGCGTTGTAGTTTTGTGCTAGTGTAGTGTTTGTGGGTGTGTGTAGTGTAGTGTAGTGTAGTGTACTGTGTGTGTGTGCGTGTGAGTGTAGTGTATACTACTATACTAATATATGGAATTTATATAGTGTTAGTATAGTGTCGTGTAGTATGTGTGTGCGCGCGCGCGTGTGTGTCTGTGCTCGTGCGTGTGTAGTGTAGTGTAGTGTGTGTATGTACGTGTGCGCGCGTGCTTGCGTGCGTGTGTGTGTACAGACATAGCCTAGAGTTTTGGCTCAGTGGATTTCAACAAGATCAAGGAACAAATAAACAAACAAACAAATATATCCAAAAGAAACAAGCAAATGTGAGGGGCGGTAATTGGATTACTTCCCATGCCATCAGAGTTTTGCCGCAACGCGTGTTTCTAAATCTGGACACATCTGAGAGTTGTGCGACATTCTGTTTCGTTGGCTGGTCGTTTAAAACTCTTTGCCGTGAACGTAACGCCTACACACTGAAATATAGAAGTATCTAGTCTCTTACAATGGCCGAAATGTCTGTATGCACTATTGGCGGGTGTTTGTGCACAGATGGGAAATTACGAATATCTATTTTGTGACACCAACAAATATCCACAATATTCCCAGTCATGAAAATAACTTACACAAAAACAAACATAATCAATCAATGAGCAAAACATAACAAAACAAATGATCACAACAAAACAAATGATCACAACACCATATAATAAGCCACTCATTATTGTCATTCCAGTTTTGGGGTAAACCTAGCTAACTAACCTCCCAAACAAACAAACAAAAAGACAGACAGATTTGGTTCCTGCTTATGAATCACCACTGCTAGAAAGTCTGCTTAGCGTTTCCTCTGTCAACTAATCGGGATACGGGTAACTGAGTGTCTGCTTGTATTTTGGGTAATGTATAAACAGCACAGATGTAGGAAATGACTTACGGATGCAGACATATATATACGAAAAATTGGAGGATTCTCATGGTTAAAAAAATATCTCGAAATTAAAAGAAAATGGTAATAATCCCTTCTCAAACTTAATTTGCTTATCAATTCTACTCTTTTAATGAAAGAAATTTTATACTCAGTGGTTGAATTTTTTTTTTTATTCATTTACCTATGATGCGTTTCTGTATCTGTCCATTTATATATAATCTGTCTAATTTTTTCTTTCCTTACAAACCCAGTGATAAATTACGATTAGCTATTTATTTATTTAATCACTTATATATTCTTAAAATTTGGTACACTCACACATTTTACGTAGAGAAAGTGTGTTTGCTTTCTTTTGTTTCCCTTCCTTCGTCTTTTCTAGTTCTTTTCTTTTCTCCCCTCTTTCCTTTTCATTCGTTCTTTTTTTATACTTTCTTGTTCTCCTCTTTCAGTATGTAAAAACATTACGATCTAATATTTCCAATTTCCTCCTCATACTTTTCCCCATAATTTATTATATTTCCTTGTCGCTTCCTGTCTCCTTTTTTTTTCTCACTGTTGTGTTTGTCTTCTCTATCCCTCTGTTTTATATTTTCTTTTCTAATGGGTCTTCTCATCTTTTTATCCTGTCTCCCTTTATTCTGTCTATGTCTGCCAATCCTTTGACCTCTCTTTTTCAGATTTCGGTCTTTCTTTACCCTATCTACCTTTCTGTTGTGTGTCTGTCTGTCTGTATGTCTGTCTATTACTGTCTTCAGCCGTTCTGTCCTCTTTTCCAGGTTTAACTTTCTGTCTGTCTTATCTTTTCAGTCTCTTTCCTTCTGTCGGTCTGTCTCTCTTCTTTTACTTTGTCTTCCTCTGTCTCTCTGTTATTTCTATCTCTCTACTCCTGGATCTTTCTGTATCTTTACTATTTCTGTCTCGTGTATCTGAGATATATCTGTTGCAATCAGTTTGATTGATTGTGTGTCTCTCTCTATCTCTCTCTCTCTCTTACTGTTTATCTGTCTTTACTTTTTTTCTTGTCTCTCTGTTTTTCTATCTCGGACCCAAGATCTTTCTGTATCTTCTATTCTGTCTCCTTTTGTCTGTTCTATCTGTCAATCAGTTTTGATTGACTGTGTGTGTGTGTGTGTGTGTCTTTTAGTACTCTCTCTGTTCTCTTTCTCTTATGTCTCTCAGTCTTTCTGTCTCTGTTTTCCCCGGTCTTCTGTCTGTCTCTTCTCCTCCTCTTCTTCCCCCCCCCCCTCTCTCTTTCTTAACCTCCTCCCTCCTCCTTCTCCTTCACCTACTCTCCAGTTCCACTTACCTACAATTAGCCATCTACAATCTACCTTTCTCTCCTCCCCCTTGGGCTTTACAATCTTTCTAACTCGGTACAGTTCCAAAACCCATTCACCCTAATTATTCTCAGGCAGTTTGTAACACTCCCCCCCCCCTCCCACCCCACCCCCCCACTAGGCTACACAGCCTCCCTCCCTACCTTGCACCACAACAGTCTTGAATCCAATAATTGGGCAAACGGTCAGTTAGCCAGCCAGTTGCCAGCCATTTTGTCAGCCATCTAGGCTAGAGGTCAAAACTTTGGGAGTGTGGTGGATGTAAGGGGAGGTGGGTTGGTGGGGGTGAGGGGGTTGGTGGGGGTGGGGGGGGAGGGCTAGTGGGTTGGTGTGGGGTGGGGTGGGAGGTTTGGTATGGAGCGTTAGACTTGTAGTGGTTAGAATGTCTAACTTTGGGATCTCGAGGGTAAGTTAATTTGGGGGGGTTAGGGTTCGAGTGTGGATGATATGGATGGCGTTTTTGTTTTGAAGTGGTTGGTGTTGTTTTTTTCGTTTCCTTTTGTGGAGTTTTCTGAGAGTAATGTGAATCTAACTCGATCTCTTTTCTATAAAAAAAAAATTGGAAAACTGAACTCCCGTGTGTAAATGCACGCGAATTGCTTGTATAGAGTTTAAAGCTCTTTATGTTTGAAGAGAGAGAGAGAGAAGATGAGAGAGAGAGATGAGAGAGATGAGAGGATAGAGAGAGAGAGGAGAGAGAGAGAGGCAGACCGGACAGGCATACAGACAGACAGACAGGGACAGGACAGGAGAGACGATGAGAGACAGAGACAGAGATATAGGACAGGAAAGACCAATCAGGTAGAAGACAGACAGACAGACAGTGGGAGAAATACTGACTGCTGCTGTGTCATTGGAAAAAAAGATTGGATCTTTACAGGCCTTTACGGTAAGTGGGGGGGGGGGGGAGGGGGGGGGGGGGGGGGTTGGAGGAAGGGGCTATAAACAACTATGAAATGGAACTCTCCTCAGGGAGTTAGGGGAAGTCAGTCAAGTCAAGTAAATTAAGGAAGCCAGGGCAAGTCTTTTTGGAAAGCCAGTAGCAGCCAGATGACAAACATCTGGCAGGAAGAAGAACACGACATTCCATTATTAGAGGTATAAGAAAGAGAGGGATGGATGGAGGGAGGGATGGATGATGAATGGATGGATGGATGGAGGGACGGATGGATGGAGGGAGGGAGGGATGGGTGGAGGGAGGGTGGAGGGAGGGGGGCAGAAAGGATGGAGGGAGGGATGGATGATGGATTGGTGATGGAGAGAGGAAGGATGGATGGATGGATGGGGGGATGGGGGAGGAGGGAATGGAGGGATGCATATGGATGGATGGAGGAGGGTAGGGATGGGTGGAGGGATGGGTGGAGGGAGGGGTGGGTGTAGGGAGGGGTTGGATGGAGGGATGAGGATGGAGGGATGAATGGATGAATTTGGATGGTTTTAGGGGATGGAATGGATGGAGGATGGAGGGATGGATGGTGATGGATGGATGGATGGAGGGATGGTGTCATGGAATGAATGAATGGATGGATGAGGGATGATGGATGGAGGAGGGATGGATGGAGGGAGGATGGAGGGGATGGATGGAGGGATGGATATTAGGGTGGAGGGATGGAGGATGGATGGATGAGGATGGTATGGGGGAGGGGGGAGGGTATGGATGGATGGGGGGATGGAATGGATGGGTGAGATGGATGGATGGATGGATGGCTGGATGGATGGATGGAGGGTATGGGTGGATGGGATGGTGGAGGGATGGATGATGGGGGGTGGGTGGAGGGGATGGATGGATGGGTGGTGATGGAATGGTTTGGATGGATGATGAATGGATTTATGATTGGTGGATGGAGGAGGGAGGGCGGGATGGTATGGATAAGTGGATGAATGGATGGATGACGGGCATGGAGGGGATGGGGATAGATGGAAGGATGGAAGGAGGAAGGGATGGATGGATGGATAGATGGATGGATGGATGGATGGATGGATAGATGGAGAAGAGGGATGGATGGATGGAGGAGGAGGGAGGATGGGAGGGATGGAGGGAGAGATGGAGGGATGGATGGATGGATGGATAGGCCAAGCAGGGCGTACTATAATTATAGATACAAGTCGCTTGGGGATGGCATGGGACGTGGACGTAATGTTGTAAGTACCCTAGCTAGTAAGTACTAGCTAGCCTAGGCCCCTTGCCACTAATCCTATTAGCCTGTGTCGTGTGTGTGTGTTCGTGTGTATGTGTGTGTGTGTGTGGGTGTTGTGATTGTTTTCGAGCGTGTTTGTGTTCGTGTGTGTGTGTGTTGTGTGTGTGAGTGTGTGTGTGTGGTTGTTCGTGTGTGTGTGTCTGCTGTGTCTGTGTAGAGTGTGTGTGTGTGTGTTCGTTGTGTGGTGTGTGTGGGTGTGTTGTGTGTGTGTGCATTTCCACTCAGACACAGAACATCTATTTCTATCTATCTATTTTTATCTATTATTTATTATAATCTATCTATCATCGATTGTTGTTGTCTGACTGTCTGTCTGTCTGTCTGTTGTCTGTCTGTCTGTCTATCTATCTATCTATTTATTTATCTATCCTATCTAGTCGAGAGACTCGAATTTGTAAGTTTATTACAGAAAGGTCATTAGCATTAACATAAATGGGGGGGTTTGCCGAATGGCTTAGTATTTTAGTGAGGAAAAATAATGAGGAATAAAAGCACAAAAATACAAATGTTTATTGAGTAACAAAAGCCACACAAGATTCAGTTACAAAATAATGTGACTTAAAAAACCAAAGATTATCTTCTTTTTAAAACAGGTTTGCCAAAAATGAATTATAGCGAGGTGCGCAAAATTTCCGGATGGTAGACGCTGGTAAAAGAATTAAATAAATAATAGGCTTTGGAGAGAGAGAGAGTTTGAGAGAGAGAGCGAGAGGGAGAGAGAGAGGAAGAGGGAGGAGGGAGGAGGAGTGAGAGAGCGAGAGGTGATAGAGAAGAGGGAGCAGGAGAGGAGAGCGGGGTTGGGGGAGAGAAAGAGAGAGAGAGAGAGAGAGACAGACAGAACTGAGAGAGAAGGACCGACAGACAGACAGGAGAGAGACAGAGAGAATGGAGAGAGAAGAGAGAGATGAGAGGAGTGAGATTGAGAGTAAGAGGAGAGAGAGAGGAGAGTGAGATGAGAGTGAGGGGAGGATGAGATGAGCGTTGGAGATGAGGAGAGAGAGAGAGAGAGAGGACAAAGAATGAGAGAGATGTTGGTCTAAGGGGGCTTTGCTGCATTACAATAGTGTGAACTGTTCTGTCTCTATCTGTTAGTAGGCAGTTTGATGACAAGAGTGGGGAAAATGGCAGCCACTACCCTGGCCTACTTTACATCTGGAAGCATTGGCCATCAAACGTGCTTGACTATTTCCGCACAACACTTGATTGAATGATATCTAGCTCTCACTCCTGTCAGTTAAATAATAGCATCCCACTTCTGGAAATGAAAGGTGTGGGAATTTCTCTTTTCTATCCCTCTCTTTGTTTCGGCCATGTTTCTTTTTTTTTTTTTTTATTATCCTGTCGCGCCAAATTTTTTTCCTTTGTCTATTATTGTAAAAGGCTTTGTTTGGTTTTTTGACTAGCATGGGCTATGTAAAATTCATGTATTATAATCGATTATTATTATTATTATTATTATTATTATTATTATTTTATTATTATTATTATTATTATTATTATTATTTTTTATTATTATTATTATTATTATTATTATCATTATTATTATTTCATCATCATATCTGCATCAGCATCATCAGCATCATCATCATAATTATTTTATTATGATTATTATTACTTCCAATAGATGGTACAGACTTTAAAACTTTACAGAATCTTGTCTATCGTTCTGCTTCTTGGTCCTACTCCTGCATTTTTCCCAGGAAAGAATTTAAGATATAGCAATTCTAATCCCACGCCGAAGTCGGAATAGCGCTGTGGCCTGACTTGGCAGGCGCTTAACGGCAGCGCAAAGCATTTTCGATCAATTGGACCGAAAACTATAGTTGCTGTCTGAGCGTTCGATGAAGAAGAATATACCTTCTTGTTGTTAATTGCTTCTTTGAGCACGTAAATATTATTATTTTTATTATTATTATTATTATTATTATTATCACGCTCTAAACGAATATTCGCTGACTTATCTGCTTAGAGAACTAAGGAATTCTGGAATGTCTACGTGATACCATTAAGGAGGATATCCGATTTTTCATCCCCAAACTAGGTGGAATTAACCGTTTAGCTGCATATCTGAAAGAATGGCCATAATCGATGGCCTTTTGGCAGCACGTCCTGTCCATGTGTGCCAATGCTTTGATTGAAGAACGGAAGAAAAAGGAGTGGACGTAGAGAAGATGGCTAAGGTGGTAGGCAAGTTGCCATTCACCTTTAGGCCATTGTCACATGCCTGAATCTTCGTCGGATGAAGAGATCCAAATATAGGAATATACAGGTTAAAGTTACTGAACGGAACGGGGAGGGATAGCCAGTGGTCGGAGCTTCGCTTTCCCACCAGCTAAGGTTAAGCAGCATCGAGTCGTGGTTACCACTTAGGATCGGAATTTCTCTGTCTGTTGAGATAATAATGCTTTTGAATTGATAGAATGGGTGTTCGAATGCGCGTTGGCTTTAGTACAGTCCCGCTAGTTCACTCAGCTGTAATGGGTACTGCTGTTTAGGGTAGGAGGTAAATCAGCGAGGGAGAGGAGATGGGACCTCAATTTGCTGGACTGGAGAAGTTTGCGTCCTGTCTGCTCTGCTCCACTACGATCCCCATAGGTTTATGGGACACTTGACCTTGCTTTAGTATACTACCTCACGCAACGTTGTGATGGACGTCAAATATCTCAGTTTGACAAGGAATAGCCACGTAGGCGTTGCAGATACAGAGAGCTATGGGGGTTTCTTTTTGCCAATATGTTGGTTTAGGGTTTGTTGGTTGAAGATGTCTGAATAGATGAGTTTTGGAGGTGGGGTGGTTACAATTGCTCGGTTTTACTTATGCATATTTTTGCTGATGTTTGCCTGCCAGATACAAAAGCATTTGAGTATGATTTCTTATAATTTTGTAGTTTATGTTTGAATTATAACTATTACTCGTTTAAGTGTTGATTTTACTTTCAATGAGAGGACTAGATATGTAAAAATGAAGGAAAGCAGTTTATAAATAATTATGTTAAATTTCAAGCCACAGCAAATTCGCACAAACAACACACACACACACACCCACACACAGAACACACACACAAACACACACACACACACAGACACACACACACACACACACACACACAACACCAACACACACACACACAAAACAACCACTCACACACCACACACACACACTCACTCACATCACTCACTCACTCATCACTCACTCACTACTCACCACCCACACCCACCACCCACACCACCACGCCCGCAGCACGCACGCACGCACGCAGACGCACGCACGCACGCACTCACTCATCACTCTCACCCACCCACCCACCCACCCACCACCACCCACCCATCCCAACCACTCACACACACAAACACACACACACACACACAACACACACACACACACACTCAAACACACACACACTCCACACACCATAATTTAAAATATATCCGTTTAAGTTGTTGATTTTACTTTCGAGGAGAGAGGACTAGGTACCTTAAAGAAAAATGTATTGTCTAAAATTATTCTGTTAAATTTCTTGTCACATGCACATTCGCACCAACCTCTCTCTCTTCTCTCTCTCTCTCTCTGTCTCTTTCAACACAACCCAACACACAAACACACCACACACAAACACACCCTCACACACACACACACACACACACACACACACACACACAAAACTCAATTTGCTATCGTTCGCACATGCTAATTCATTCCTTACCACTTTATATTCCAACCCAAAGAAAAAATGGTATTAAACCAGAAATTTCCGATGGAAATGTCAGGGGCTTAAATACTTCCATCATCTCACGCAGTTTTTTTTTTGCCTTTAGAATCATTTCTGGGTCAGATTTCTAGATAGGGGATATTATATTAGCAAAGAGGGAAAACAAAAATCGTAAGTCTTAATGTTAGAATTCTTTTTTCTAAATACATTTGGAATTTGGGGAACAAAACTGGGTTTTTGGACAGCATAACGAATTGGGTATGGTTGTGGCGGGGAGATTGGAGATGAGCGGGTGGGAAACGCAGGACGGGGGAAGTACAGAAGGCTGAGGCAGCAAAAACGAAAGTGATTATTTGTGTGGTGAATGTTGTGTGAAGTTTTAGGGGGTTGGGTTGGTGGGTGGGTGGTAGTGGTGGAATGTATTGGATTGATATTTTTGTTTCTTCGAAAATTGATGTGGTGGTTTCTATCAAGGTGGATTTTCGTTTTCTATTTGCCCATCATTCATTGTTGCTGTTATGGTCAGTGTGTGTGTTGTGTGTGGGTGTGTGTGTGTGTGTGTGTGTGTGTGAGTGTTTGTGTTTGTGCGCGTGTTGTGCGCGCGCATGGTGTTGTGCTTGTGGTTGGTTGTGCGTATGTGTATGTGTGTATGTTGTGCGTTGCATGTGGTGCATGGGTGTGTGTATGCAGGACGCAGCATTCAGAAAGATGTAATATGCGCGTTAAATACCCAGTAATTCATGTCAGCGTTCGGTGGGTCACGGGTAACACGAACATACCCATCATAACTTACAGCCCTGAAGACGCAATACAGCTACCTTCATGATGGGTCAAAAAAATCGGTCGCATACGCAAAAATATCACTCTTGGTGAACTCCAGAGCGCTAGCCGAGGTAGAAGAATCCCCCGCCCCCCAAAAAAACCCAACAACAAAACAAAAACAAAAAACACAAAAAAAAACCCCACAACAAAAATAACAACAAACGAAAAACAAAAAAAACAACAGCAACAAAACCCAAAAGAAAAACACACAAAAAACAACAAACAACAAAACCCCCAAATACCAAATGAGCAAAAACCAAACAAAACAAAACGTGACACTTTCAAACTTAGCGATTCTATCTATCTATCTATTCTTATCTCTTCTCTATCTCTCTATATATCTCTCTATCCTTCTATATCTCTATATCTCTTCTCTTTCTATCTATCGATCTATCTATCTATCTATCTATCTATTATTATCTCTCTATCTATTATCTATCTATTAAGTATCTTCTATCTATCTATCTATTTATCTATATATCTACAAAACAAAAACAATAATAAATAATAATACAAACAATTAATAACAATAAATGGAAATTCTATAGCGATATATTCTGGCAAAGACAAATGAAGCGAATGCATTCAACTTATCGTACACAGTCATGCAATCAATGATAATTAATAATACGTTTTAACACACTCATATTACAACATGAGTGCGTGCAGACAAAATCTATTAAATAAAATTTCATTCGCCCAAAGTTTTTCAAAAGTTCACACCAACTCACACTTGTTGTACACTCTTCAGAGAGAGAGAGAGAGATGAGAGATGCGAGGTGATGGTGTGAGACGGGAGAGAGAGAGAGAGAGGAGGAAGATGAGAGAGAGTCAGGAGAGTGAGAGAGAAGGGAGAGAGAGAGAGGCGAGTGAGAGAGAAAGAGAGACGGAAATAAGATTTTATTTTGGAGGATGGAGAGAGAGAGAGAAAAGCTAGAGGTGTGTGTGTGTGTGTGTGAGAGGAGAGAGAGAGAGAGAGAAGAGAGAGAGAGTAGAGAGGAGAGAGAGTGAATGAGGGACTTGAGAGATGGAGAGAGAGAGAGAGAGAGGAGGAGAGAGAAGAGTGATGAAGTGTTGTGTAGTGTGTGAGGAGAGTGAGAGAGAGAGAGCGACTGAGAGGGGAGAGATGTGAGAGAGAGAGAGTGAAAGAAGATGGAGAGAGAGAGAGAGAGATTTCTCTTCCCGCGTTCCAATCTTGGGCATCTTCAAGACAGAGAAGCGTGTTATCCATCAGTCGGATTGCTGAATCGATGCCTATTATGTTATAAACTGGTTGCTGCTCAGGGTGTCTGGCATATGGAGGAGGAATAGTTTTCTTCGTTTATCTTGTGTGTGTGTGTGTGAGATTGTGTGAGGCAGAACGTTTATCCAAGAAAAAGAAAAGAACAACAACTTACTTTGGGTTGGAGTTAGGGAAGGGAGGTGGGGGGAGGGGGGGGGGAGGGTTGTGAGAAGGTGGGAGTGGGGTGGGTGAGTGGTTGGGTCGGGTGGGGATGGTGATTGTTGGGTGGGTGGTGGTGGTGGTGGGTGGTGGTGGTGGATGGTTTTGGGGTGGTGTTGGCGGATAATGATGTCTTCCAAAAAAAATCGATTGTCGTTTGGATGGACCCAATCCAGATAGAGTGCTCATCATATCCTCGCCCATCGTCGACGTTGTCATCATCGTCGTGTGCTTCAATGACATTAATCGTCATAATCGTATACGTCGTCAATGACTTCCGTCCGTCGTCACATCATCATATAATCATCATCATCATCGTCATCGTCGTCGTTCGTGTGTCATCGTCGTTCGTCGTCGTAGTTCTCATCCTTGTCACCATTATTTGTTAATCATCGGTGTTGTCATCGTCGTCGTCGTCATCGTCGCTGTCATCTCGCTGTCTCATCATCATCGTTGTCGTCTATCAGCATCGCAACATTGACGTCATCTTCTGCACATTATCATCATTGTCGTTGTCGAGCTATCATATCGTCCTCGTTGTCGCCGTCATCATCAGATCATAGAAGCAGCGCAGCAGCGCAGCAGCACTCCCACACCACCACACCACACCACCACACCACACACACCACACCTCTATTATCACTGTAAGGAGAGAGAGAAGAAGAGGAGAAAATAGCGGAGGGAGGGAGGAGCAGCAGAGCTGCAGCAGAAATAACAAAGGGCGAACATTGGAAAAAGTAATGAAACAAAAAATAGATCAGGGAAAGGAATTAGGTTCATGAATTGCAGAAATAGATATAATTATGAGAATAATTCTTCTTCTCTTCTCTTCTTCTTCTTTCTTCTTCTTCTTCTTCTTTTTCTTTTCTTCTTCTTCTTCTTCTTCTTCTTCTTGCACTTTTCTTCGAATTTTTTCGCAGATTTCTTTTCGTCTTCGAATCCTCCTCCTCTCCTACCTCCTCTCCTCTCTCCTCTCCTCTCCTCCTCCTCATCCTCCTCCTCCTCTCCTCTCTCTTCTTTTCTCTCTTCTTCTTCTTTTCTGTCTTCTTCTTCTTCTTTTCTTCTTCTTATTCATCTTTCTTCTTCTTCTTCTTCTTCCTTCTTCTCTTCTCTTCTCCTTTTCTTCTTCTTCTTATTCTCTCCTCCTCCTCCTCCTCCTCCCTCCTCCTCCTCCTCTCCTCCTCTTCATCCTACTCCTCCTCCTCTCCCCTTTTTCTTCCTTTTCTTCTTCTTCTTCTTTTCTTCTTCTTCTTCTTCTTCTTCTTCTTCTTCTTCTATCTTTTCTTTTCTTCTTGTCTTTCCTTGTCTCTTTTTTTCCCATTTTGGACCCTGTATGTTCTCGTTACCTCTCTTACTTCTAAAAACCGAACGCATTTAAACCCTACCCCACCCCCACCCCTTCCAAATAAAACAAAAATGGAAACGAAAAGGAATATAGTTTTACCATTTTTTTCCTTTCTGTTTTCATTTTCTCTATGCGGTGGGGATTTGCCATTAGGGTTTTTCTGTCTCGATAGTGAAGAGGGCAAAGATCACGAATGCCTTCGTTTGTCTTGAGAGGAGAGAGGGAAGGGGGAGGGAGAGAGAGAGAGAGAGTGGAGAGAGAGACGGGGAATTGAGAGAGAGAGAGAGGAGGAGAGAGAGAGAGAGGGTGGGGGAGGCAGAGAGAGAGAGGGAGAGAGAGAGAGAGAGAGATGTGAGAGAGAGACGAAGAGAAGAGGATGAGTGATAGAGAGAGGAGAGAGGAGAGAGAGATGAGTGAGAGAGTGGGAAGAGAGGGGGTGACGGTGAGAGGGAGAGAGAGATTCAAGATTCAAGTTGCATTTCTTTTTACCCCTTTGGGGGTTGGAGGTTTATACAAACAATTGGAAAC
>CM054143.1:10076469-10083969 GCA_028751875.1 Rapana venosa | reverse complement strand
AAAGAAGAATTGCAAAAATTTTGGAAGAAGAAAAATTTTGCAAAGAAAAAGAAGGGCGAAAAGAAAAAAGCGAAAAAAAAAGGGAAGCATTGGCGAAGAGGAAGAAGAAGAAAAATTTGAAAAAAAAAATTAAAAAGAAGAAACTGCGGGGGAAGAAGAATTTTGGAAAAAAGAATCAAAAGAAAAAGGGAAAAGCGAAGGGAAGAAAAGAAAAAGAATTTTTTGAAGAAAAAATTAAAAGAAAAAAGAATCGAAGAAAGAAAAAAGAAGAATTCACAAAAGAAAAAAAGAAAAACGAAAAAAATAAGCATTGCAAAAGAGGAAAAAGGAAGAAGAATTTAAAAAAAAAATTGAAGAAAAAAGCGAAGAAGAAAAACCCAAAAACCAAGAAAAACCCCCAAAAACCAAAACCCCAAGAAAGATAATCGAGTAACAACAACAACACAAAAAAGGGAAAAAAAAAAAAAAAAGGGGTGGGGGGAAAAAATTTGAAAGAGAAAAAACACACTATAAAAAAGGGTCCCCCAAATTTTGTAAAGGAGGGTGGCTTTTTTTTGTTTTTAAAACGGGTCAAGGGAAAACGGGGGTTTGGCCCCTTCTATGCTCTTTTCCAAAAAGGGCCCAGCGGGTCCATTTCCTCCCGTAATAAAATTTTCCGGGCCCCCCAACCCCCCTGGGCCCCCCCCTTTTTTGCCCAACTGGGAAAAAACGTTTGGGAAAACGTCACGGTTAAACCCCCCACAATTTTGGGGAAAGGGGGAAACGGGCCCTGGGGGTTTACGTGCCCGCGCAAAGTGATCAAGTATCTGCTGACCCGAATTTTAAGTTTTCCCTTTCCCAAAAGAGGTTTTTTTTTTTTTTCCTCAGTTTTTAACTTTCGTGCCGACTCTCTCTCCTCAAAAATTTTTTTTCGGAGAAACTAAAAAACCGAGGCCCGGTGCAACGCACGCAAAATATCTTGGCAAAAAAGTTAAACCCCCTTTTCCGTTTTTTTCGGAAGAAGGGGGGCCATTGTGTGTGGGGGGGGAAAGCGAATAAAAACCCCAAAAAATTGCCCCAAAAAAAAATTTGCATACAAAAAAAAAAACGGGGGGATTTGGATGTAAGAAAACAAATGAGATGGTTTTTTTCCAAAAAAAACCCAAAAAATTAAAAAAGAAAAAAAAAGGAAGGGCCCCGGGAAGGATGCTTAATCAAAATTTTTTATTTTGGGTTTTTTTTAAAATTTTGTGTTTCGGGGTTTTAAAATTTTTTGTTTTTTTTTTTAAAAATTTGGGAAGGGGATTTTAAAAAAGGTTTTAAAAGTTTTGTTTGGGGGGGGGTTTTTTTTTTGGGGGGCAAAAAACAAAAATTTTTTTCAAAAAAAAAAAAAAAAAACAAAAATTTTGTGTGCAAAAAACCGATTTGTTTAAAACTGATTGTTTTTGAAAAATTTTAAAAAAAAACAAAAAAACAAAAAAAAAAAAAAATTTTTAAAGGTAAAATTGCCCCTTTTTGCTCCTTCCCTGTGGGGGAAATGCAAAGGGGGGTTTCTGTCAAAACCGAAAACAGCCCCCCCCCCTTTTTTGGAATTTCAAATGCTAGGAATTCCCCCCCCTTTTTTCTATCACCTTTTTTTTTTTTATTTTCTGCCTTGTTTCCCTTTTTGGTTTGTAAAATTCACCCCTTCCCCGTTTTTGTCTAATTTATTTCCCTTTTCCCTTGGGTCCTTTTTTCCCCCCTTGGGGGGTTTTTTTTTAAAAAACCAGAAAAACCTGAAAGATAGCTTTTTCTCAAACCATGCCAAGTTGGATGGGGCGGGGGCCTTTGGCCCTTGTCGGGCTTTTTAAAGGGAACCCAAAGGGCCCAATTTTTCCCGCCATCTGACGGGGCCCCCAAAAATTTTGGGGCTTTTGGGGGCGTGGGGGAAAAAAGGAAAAAAAAGGGCCCCTTTTTTTGTCGATTTAAATTTAAAAAAAATTTAAATTTTTTTTTCCTCATTTAAATTTAATCAACGTCATTTGACATTTTGTCGACTTTAAAATTTGTTTAAATTTTGGCTGCTTTTTTGGGTTAAGCTAATTTTAAATTTTTGACGTTTTTCCCCTTTTCCCTTTTCCTTGATGTTTTTTTGGCTGGGGTTCTTAAAGGCTGTGTTGATGTAAATTTGGGAAAAATTTAATGTTCCCGATTTAAAATTGGGGTGCACCCTCGTTTAAAATTGATGCAGTTTGACTGTTTTTTTTTCCCTTGACTTTAAATGTTTTGGTGATTTTGGGGTTTTAAAATTTGTTGAAGTTGCAGGTTTTAACCCTTAAAAAAAAACTTCACGGGGATATGGCGGGGAACTTTTTTCCCTAAAAATTTTTTGTAAGGGAAGAAAATTTTGATTATTTTTTAAACCCAAAAATTGGGGAAAAAGTAGTTTGAACCCTGTCTTAATTTTAAGTAAAAAATAATAATAAATAATAATTAAAAATTATTATTTTTAAATTTTTAAATTAAAAAAACAAAATCAAAAAATAAAACAAAAGGGAAAAATGGGGGGTGAGGGATATGGTAAAAAATTGATGATGAGGACGATAAGAAAAAGAAAAAGGGAAGAATGATAAAAATGATCAGGGATGAGGGAAATAAGATGAAAGATAAAGGGGATGATGTAGGAGGGACGACGCCCGACAAAAAACAACAACAAAAACAACAACAACAAAAACCCAACAACAACAAAAAAACCAACAACAACAAAAACCAACAAAAACAAGACAAAGTTAGGAAAATTTATTTTAAGGCGCTGTACTTAAAAAAAGTAAAAAAAAAAAAAAAGGGAAAAGTTTAAACCCCTTTTGCCTTTCCCCGATTAACTTTTCCCCCTTAAAATTTTTTTTTTTAAAAAATTTAATACTAGTTTTTTCCCAAGCATGTTAGGGGTTCTTTGGGGCCTTAAAAATTTTTTGGGGGGAGGGGGGGGGTTTTTTTTGGGGGGGTGGGGGGGGGGGGGGAGGGAAGGGGGGGGGGGAACGGGGGAAAGTAAAAACCAGAAAGTTCCTTTTTTTAAAATTTTTTTTTTTTTTTCCTGTCCTTTTTTAAAACCCCCCCCGGGGACCCCCCCCAACCCCCCCCCCCCCAAAAACCCCCCCCCCCTAAATTCCCCCCCTTAGCATGGAGCAAAAAAAAAAAAGGTTTGCTTGTTAATTTTTCCCCACAAAAAAAACCCGCCGCCCCCCCCCCCGGGCCGCGCACCACAAAACCAAAAACACACAAAAAAAAAACAAAAAAAAAAATACACACCCCGCGCGCCGCCCCCGGCCCCCCCCCCCGGACCGCCCCCGCACCACACACCAAAAAAGAACCAAAACCGCTGTCCCCCCCATTCCCGGGTGCCTCCCCCCCCCCGGGCCCCTCCCCCCCCAAAAATTTTTTTTTTTTTTTGGGGGGGGGGGGGGGGGGGGGGGGGGGGGGGGGGGGGGGGGGGGAACCCCCCCCAAAAAAAAAAAAGACAAAAAACAAACCAACAAAAACCCCAACCACCCCCAAAAAACCCCAAAGGAAGGAAAAAAGAACACACAAAAAATAAAAGGGGCAAACCGCACAAACCCAAAAAACCCCCCCCCCAAAACCCGCCCCCCAAACCCACCGGGAAACAACAACCCCTTTGAAACCGGCACCGGGAAAACCCGGGGGGGGGGGGGGGGGGGGAAAGGGGGGGGGGGGGGGGCCCCCATCCCCCAACCCCCTGATTTCACCCGGTGCCAAAACCAAACTCGTAGAACCGGGAACTCTTTTTAAAAACACGCACAAAAACAGAAAAAAAGCAGAAGTTTTTAGCAGCAGTAACAGTAGGGCAGAAAGCAAAAGTAGCAGTAGCAAAAACAGAAAGAAACAGAAAATAGTACCCTGCAGTGGATTATTAAGTAGTAGCCAAAAATAAAAAAGAAACAGAAGTTGCGGGCGGGTAAAAGTAGCAACAAAAAAACAGCAAAAGTGAAAGGCCATTTAGCAAAAGCAACAGCAAAATTTGGGCAGTAGCAGCAGAAAACCAGGGGCCAGCAGCAAAAATATTTGCAGGGCATATAAGTAGTACAACGGGCAGCAGTAGCAGAAAGCAAGAGAAAAAGAAAACAGAAGCCCCAGTTGTAGCGGGCCAGCAGAAACCCAGCACAAAGTAGCAGTAAAACAAAAACGGGCAGTGGGAAAACCCAGCAAAAACAAAAAGAAAGCAAAAAACAACAGCAATATAGCGCAGAGTAGCATAGCAAATTAAAAGTACCCGGGTAGCAGTAGCACCAGCAAAAGCAAAAAGTAACAACAAAAATAGAACTTCGGGTAGCGGGCCTAGGGGCCCAACCCAAAAAAAGTAGCAGCGGGCAAAAGCAAAAAATAACAGGAAAACAAAAAGCTGCTGAAAACAACAGCAGACAGCCCCCAACAGGGGCAACAGCAGATAGTAGAAAGCTGTAGCAAAAAACAGAAAGCAAAAAATCACCAACATAACAGCAGCAACATCAACAGCAAATGAAGCAACCCAACAACACAAAAACAGCCCAAAAATCAAGTGGTCTGATGGCCGGGCAACCCCATGAATGACCCCCAAACCCAGCCCCGGAAAAGACGACGGGACTGACGACTGATTGTTTGACAAAATCATCTGACCACTTCTCATGGAGAAGCATGCACCCGGCCCTAAATGAAATTTTTTAACTCTAAAGGGATGAAACCCTTTCCAAACCGCTCCTCAGAATCCCCCCAAACCAACCCCCCCCCCCCCCAAACCCCCCAAATTTTTCCCCACCCCCCCAAAATCCCCCGGGTTTTTTGGGAGATTTGGGGAACGTGGGGTGCAAGTGGGGGCGGAAAAGGGGGAACTGATGCAAGACAAGTTCAGGGGCAGATTTAGCACACAGTTTTCTGCCCGGGGCTTGCCAAAAATGGAAACCGAACCCCCTGGTGGGGGATCTATCATCTATCAAATCTATCTATCTATCTATCTATCTATCTTTCTAACTATCTTCATCTCAAATTCTATCCTATCTAGAAAATTCTTCTATCTGTCTACCCTTTTCTACCCTGTCTATCAAACTAGATCAAACAAATCTACCCTATCTATCTACCCTATCAAGATCACCCTATCTTTTAAATTCATCTATCTTTTCTATCTATCTACCCCCCAAACTATCTAACCCCAATCTATCTATCTATTTTATCTTTTTCTATCAACTAGATCTATCTATTAAAAATATCGGTCATCTATCTAAAACTATTTTAGATTACTATAAAAATTAATAATAATAATAATAAAAAATTTGATAATAAAAATAAATAAAATAAATAATAATAATGAAAATAATAAAATAAAAATAATACATAAAATTTTTATAAGCCCCATATCTTAAAAAAAAAAAACCCACCCAAATCAAAAAGCGTTTTCCCGTTCACCCCAAAACTTTTCCACAAAAGAGCCATTTTACAATCAATATTTTTTTTTACAAATTCAAATGTATACATTCACCCGCACACACAAAAAAGGTTATACAATTCGGGGGGGTTTGGGGGGTTTTTGTTTGAGGGCGGGGACCCCAAATGGGGGTTTGGAACAAGAGGGGAGAATCTTTTTTTTAGAAATAAAGGAGTCAGGCCGGTTTAAAAAAAGTTTCCAAAAGAAGGTTTTTTTGGCGGGGGGAGAGGGGAAAGGTCTTTCCCCCAGACGATAAAACCAGAAACGAGAAAGGGGCGCACGGCCAACGGGGGGACTGGTTGAATCTGGGGTTTTTTTAAAGCACAAGGTATCTGCACAGAGGGAAGGGAACGAGAAGGATGTAAGATGATCTATTACTACCAATCTATCTTTTCTTCTATCTATCTATCTATCTATCTATCATCAAATCTATCTATCTTTTCTATCTATCTATTTCTTTTCTAAAAACTATATTTATCTATCTATCTACCCTATCAAACTTTTTCTACCCTATCTGCTTTTCCTGCCCAACCTATCCTATCTATCATCTATTTTGTCAAAATTCCAATCGTCTATCTGCCCTATCAATCTATCACCCAAATTTTAAATTTTATCTTCATCAAATTTTTCTATCTATCGGTCATCTCCTGTCAAATCATCGTCTATCTACTACCCATCAATCTATCTATCTACAATTTAAAACCCCTCGGGTCTACTTTCTATCTATCACCCTATTTTTTCCAATGAAACCATAAACGAGGTCCCGGGGTGCGAAGGGCACCCAGAACTTAATATATATAATATATAGACACAGACACACAGATACAGAAACAGACAAACAGGCAGACAGACACAGACGCACAGAAACACAGACACAGACAGAGAGACAGAGAGAGAGATGGAGACAGAGAGACAGAGACGAGTGTTCAAAATCTCAGCGGTGTATGATAAATTAAGTGTAGGGATTTTTTTTTCGATCTCTAAGGTCAACTTCAAGTGCAGACATGCCAGTGCCTTTAATTCCCTCCGTATATTAGACACATGCAAAAGATTAAAGATGCACGTTCATTAAAGATCCCCTCATTCACGGCAGTGTGCGATGGCTTACAGTAACACGGACCTACCCAGCATAATAATAATAAGAATAATAATAATAATAATATATGAAATTTATATAGCGCTGAATCTTGTAAAGCAACAAATCAAAGCGCTCAGATGACTTTTTTTTTTATATCGAGGATAATGGAATAAGCACTCATGTGCTTTTTTACATCCAGTCCCCGTGTGTATGCGGTTTTGTAAAGGTTGTCATCTGTTCTCACCGGCACACAATGGCAAAGCGGAACAGGATTTAACGTGTGCGCAAGATGTTCTGCATGCGTTCGCACACAGGGCCTCGGTTTATAGTCTCATCCGAAGGACTTGCATCCCCGAAAAGGGAATACGGCTACCTTCATGTGGGGCAACAACAGTGGCATGCACAAAATCTCTCTCTCTCCCCTCTCTCTCATCTCTCTCCTCTCTCTCTCTCACTCTCCACACACACACACACAACACACACACACCACACACACACACACACACACCACACACACACACACACACACACTAACACACAACACACAGCCCCCCCCCCCCCCCCCCCCCCCCACACCCCACACACACACACACACACACGAGCATCCCACGAACATCCCACACTCACTGCTTACCCATCCCATTATCAGCTAACTTGATGTGTACAAATGATCTCCTGTAGGGAGGGTGGGAACGGAAGATTGGGAAAGAGGGAGGGAGGGATTGGAAGGGGGGTGCGGGGTGGGGTGGGGGATAAGAAGAAGAAATAGATTGATGGCAAACAGCCTGGCTTCATGAGAAACTGCAGATGGGTTATCGACCTTTTCTGTAACCTTTGGGAGAGGGAGGGGGGTGGGGGGTTGGGGGAAGGAGGGTGAGGGGGGGAGGTAGGTTTGTTTACTTTTGACAACACACATATATGTGTGTATTATATATATATATATATACATACATATGTTATAAAATAGTAAGAAATGTTATATGATATATAC
>CM054143.1:10066469-10071469 GCA_028751875.1 Rapana venosa | reverse complement strand
GCATGTGCTTGCCTGCTTGCTTGCTTTGATTGATATCGTTAGCAAAATGATTTTTTCAAACATCCTCGGCGGTATCTGTCTTCATGGTCAATTACTGAGCCATGATTTCCAAATCGAGCTTTGAGAAGCCGACTTCCCGGTGCCAGCTCATTCCCACCCCAACCCCTCCCTGTAGTAATTGGATCCCGGCGGATTTTGTCTCCAGGGGGCGAAATTGTGGCCTTGCATTGATTGTCTTGCTAAGGGGAATGAATGAATGAATGTTGTTTTGGAGGAGAAAAAGAGGAGGAGGAGGAGGATTGTTTTTGGTTTGGGTTGGAGGTTGGGTTGGTGGGTGGGGAGGGGGGAAGGGTGGTTTTCTGTTTTGTTGGTTTTTTGTGTGTGGGGTGTGTTTGTGTGTGCGTGTTTTGTGTGTGTTTTGTTTTTTGTGTGTTTTGTGTGTGTGGTGTGTGTTTGTGTGTGTGTGTGCGTGCCAAGAAGAGAGAGAGAGAGAGAGGGGAGAGAGAGAGAGAGGGGAGAGAGAGAGAGAGAGAGAGAGAGAGAGAGAGAGAGAAAAGAAAGAAAGAGAGAGAGAGAGGAGAAAGTGTGATGTATGTATGTGTGAGAGGGGACAGAGAGAGACAGAGACCAGAGAGAACACAGAGGAGAAAGTGTGTGTGGCATGTATGGATCGGGGGTCTAGAGGTAACGCGCCTGTCTAGAAAGCGAAAAGTCCGGGTCTGAAGTGTGCGGCGGTTCATACCCCGTTTGGACCGGGGAAATTTTTCCCCCATCCATTAGACCCCTGAGTGGTGGTCTGGGCGCTAGTTTTTTCCCGGGTGAGACGATAAACCGAATCCCGTGTGTTACACGTAATTATTTAGCGCACGTAAAAAAACCCACGGCAAACAAGAGAGTTGTCCTGGCAAAATTCTTAGAAAAAAGCCACTCTGATGGGGAAACAAATACAGCTGCAGAAAAAAAAAAAAAGGGCGAAAAGGGGGCGCAGCGCAAAGTGGCGACGCGTTCTCCCCGCTCTCCCCGGGGAGAGCAGCCCGAATTTCACGGAGAGAAAATCTGCCAGACTTAAAGTGGTATGAAATAAAATCTGACGCTTTTATTTGTTGCTTTACAAGATTTAGTGCTATATAAATTCCCTACATTATTATTATTATTATTATGTGAGGAAGAGAGAAAGAAGAGAGAGAAAAAGAGAGAGAGAGAGAGAGAGAGAGAGAGGAGAGAGAGTGAGAGAGAGAGAGAGAGGGAGGAAAGTTTGTGTTTTGAGAGAGAAAAGGAGAAGAGAGAAGGAAGAGAGAGGAGAGAGAGAAGAGGAGAGAGAGAGAGAGAGAGTGTGTGGTGTTGGGGGGGGGGTTTTGGTTGTGTTGTGTTGGGTGTTTTCTTTGTGTTTTTGTTTTTTTTACCTTCGTATTAAATTTCGGGAATTTGTTGTGATTGGGGTTTGGGGGTATTTTTTGTTTTCGTTGTTTCTGTTTTTTTATGGCTTTTTATTTTTCCCCCTTTGTTCTGCTAAATTTCTTTTATTATTTTTCATTATCGTTGCCCGTATTATAGTCATTACTGTGTCGTCTTTTGTCGTCATCATCGCATATCGTCACACGCCGTCGTCCTCGCGTCATTTCTGTTGTTTTTTTTGTTTTTGAGTTGTTCGAGCCGGGGTATTATACGTCTTGTGTTTGTGTGTGTGTGTGTTCGCGCGTGCGTATGCATCCGTGCATGTACGCCCCGTGTGCGTGCGTGTGTACCACTCATACCAGCACTTTCTTATGGGCATGTATGTAAAGAAACCATTGCTTTTTGTTTCTTCTTTTTTTTGGGTTAAATTTCATGTCGATATTAGTTTCTTTTGATGGCTTTCTCTAACAATATAACTTCTACTTTGTGGGGGCTGGGGTAGGGTGGGTCGGGGTGGGGGTGGGGGTGGGGTTTGGGGGGGTGGGGAGGGGGCGGTGATCTTAAAGTGTTTTATTTCTTTTTTTCACCCTGTCTGGTCTATTTCTGTTTTTGTCAGTCTGTTGCCCATCGGGTTTTGAGCCTTTGGGTTTTTAGTTGTATTTTATTTTTTTTGTGGTTTTGTTTGCTAGTTCGTTTGTTCTGTTTTCACTTTGTTTCTTTGCTGGTTTTTCTTGTGTGTGTTTTTTGTGTGTGTTGTGGTGTGTTGGTGTGTGTGGTGTGTGTGTGTGTGTTTGTGTGCTGTTTGTGTGTGTGTTGTGTGTGTGTGTTTGGCCTCGCTCCATTATTGGCAGCGTTGCTTGTTTATGTGGGAGTGATGCAATGATAAAATAAAATTTAATCCGGTGACAATTTCTGAATGAGTGTTGTTTCGTGCTCAACTACGTAATAATACATCGATTAACACTTTAAAACAAAAATAAACAAACGTCAGGTTTCTTTCTTTCAGTTTTAGTTTACCTGATAAGGGAAATAAAAAGCTATTTTTCAAGCAGAACTGTCTGAAAATTTAAGAGTTCTGCTTGAAAATAGCTTTTTATTTCCCTATGTATAACCATATTTTAATATAGAGTGCTATTCTCTTTTCCCCCAAGCTAAGGTTAAATTAGTAACTCAGTACAGTCCCCGCAGTTCACCCAGCTGTAAAAAGGGTGCCGGCTCTCTTAGGACAGGAAGGGGTTTAAAAAAAAAAAGGCAAACGAGGGAGAGGAGAGGTGCCTGAGGGTGGGGATGGGGGATGCTTGGGGAGAGGGTGGGCAGTTAAGTACTTCCTCAGCGCTGATTGATCTTTGCCCCGCACTTTTTGGGTCTGGGAGAGTTAACTATTGCCTCATTGATTTGGGAATGTCCGAGTGAGATTTATGCTTTGGGGGTTGTGGGTTTTGGGGGGGTTGGTGGTGGTGTGTGGGGGGTGAAGGGGGTGAGGTGGGTGGGTGTGGGTGTGTGGGGTTTAGATTTTTGTGTGTGTGTGTGTGGTGTGTGTGTTGGGGGAGGGTGCGTGATGGTTGTGTGTTTGGTGTGCCTTGAAACTTGGCGTATAACTCTCTTGTAACATGATGCCATGTCAACGTAGCCTCGCTATTCTTGACAATATTTTTCTGTTTTACAACATAACCCCTATTTCATGTAGGCTTGACACTTTTCTTATTTCGTCCCGCGCCTGGGTGAAACACAGTTCTTTTTAAACCATTGACACTGGGGCAACAGCAAGTGAAGGCTGTATGACCATGATTTTCCACTCAAAAATTCACTTTTCAGCTTGCTTTATGATCGACATGACTCTGACAGGAGCTTGACTCGCGCAGTCCTTATGTGCCCCAGTCCGGGGGGCTATTTGGGCCCTTTGGAGAAAAACTCCAACGCGCGCCCTTTATCCCACTTGGCCGCGAGAGTGGGGATGTACTTTTGGGCAAGGCATCTAAACATAATAAAATTTTCCCTCCCCAAAATTCCGAAACACACGCCTCCTCTGCTTTTTTGGAAAGGCTTTCGTCGAAAACGCCGGACTAACAAAAACATATAAAACCCAAAACGATCAAGTTTTTTGGCCGGGGTCAAGAAAAAAGTAATGTTGGTGTGGGCAAAGACTGTTACCAACAGGGGCCAAAAAAAAAAACCCAAAAAGTTTTTAGAAAATTCCCCTTTAAAACACGACATCAATACTCCAAAAGCGCGACTTCCTTTTATGAATTTTTCCCCGAAAAAAAAACCCCCACAAAAACCAAACAAAAACAAAAAAGGAATCAGGGAAAACAAAAAAATTTGCAAAAAGCGTTAGACCAGTTTTTCATGGATTCTCTTTTCACACCCCCCCCAAACCCACACCCCCAAAAAAAAATAAAAAAAGAAAATTTAACCCAAAAACAAAACAACAAACAAACAAAACAATCAAAAAAGAAAAAGAAGAAAAAAAAGAGAGCATCAAAAAAATGAAATACGGCTAAAAGCGTCAGACTCACTTTTGCACCCCCCCTTTTCAAAAAAAAAAAAAACCCCACAAGAAAATTTAATTAAGATAAAGAAAAGGTACATGAAGGCATAAAAATTTTTGATACGTAAGTGTGGGCCCTTTTTGTGTGCCGGTGGACCAAAGATACAAAATTTTAAAAAACCGCATCACAGGGGCCCGGGGTTAAAAAAAAAAAGCCATATGCTTATTCCATTACCCTCGAATAAAAGAAAAATTTTTAAAAAAAATTTTAATCAAAATTTTTTTTTTTACCTCCCCCAAAAGGTGAAGTAGAAAAAACCCAACCCGTCATCAACCCCCCCCCCCCAACCCCCGCCTCTCCCCCCCCAGAAATTTCTTCTTTTCAACCCCCCCCCCCCCCCCCCCCCCCCCCCCATCTCCTCAAGCCAGAACACAATCACTGTCATCAGCTTCAGCTTCTTCGGAATGCAGCTTCTAGAAACCTTCCTGATGTGCCAAAAAAAAAAAAAAAAGATCGCATACGCAACAAAAAAAAAGCAAACCGCTAACCATTAGTGACCTTCGGAACTCTAGTCGAGGAAAAACAAAATGTGTCTTCTTCTTCTTGTTGTTGTTGGTGTTCTTCTTGTTGTTGTTGTTCTTGCTCTTGTTGTTGTTGGTCTTGTTGTTGTTATTTTTGTTGTTGGTCTTGTTGTTGTTGTTCTTGTTGTTGTTCTTGTTATTTTTGTTGTTGTTGTTGTTGTTGTTTTCTTCTTCTTCTCTCTTGATCTTCGTGTTCTTATTTTTGTTTTTCTTGTTGTTGTTGATGTTGTTGTTGTTGTTCTTCTTCTTCTTGTTCTTCTTCTTGTTCTTCTTCTTCTTGTTCTTCTTGTTCTTCTTGTTCTTCTTCTTCTTCTTCTTCTTCTTCTTCTTCTTCTTCTTCTTCTTCTTTCTTCTTCTTCTTCTTCTTCTCAGAGTGATTTGTCTTCTTGCATGCAACGCTCCCCAGGTGACTGTGATGATTTTGAGGGGGTTGACATTATTGGTGATGTGCAGTAATGTTCTTGCAGTGGGGGAAAAAAATGGTGTGGTTTTGATTTTTCTTTCTTGTTCGTTTTATCCAGACGACATTGTCTAT
>CM054143.1:10058969-10061469 GCA_028751875.1 Rapana venosa | reverse complement strand
AGATCGGTGTATCTTCTGAGGTGTCTGATGTGCAGGAAGAGCTGATAGTTGGCTGCACAGTGGATGGCTCTGATACTGGTATTGTGAAACAGTATGTGTCTACTCTAACTGACAAACGTGTGCAGTGTCGATTACGGACAGCAAGAGAAACACACGGTTTCAAAAGGTTGTGGTGCATAGTTCAGGCGATCAAAACATTGTGATGTGTGAATCGGATGACATCGCCCTGGAATGCTCTTGTAATGGAGATACTGGCGAGGAATCTAAGTGTGTGTTCTGGTACATCAAGCAAGAAGAGAAAGACATGTTGCCAGAAGAACGTGTCAGGCTTGCCAGACTTCCTAAAGGGAAGCAGTGTACTAACACACAACACGCAGAGACAGTGGCGCGTGCTGAGCGGGAATTACATCTTCTTCGGGACCTGATCCGGTTTTACATAGGCTGACTTCGCTGGCTGCAGACTGGAAAAGGAAAGGCTGTTTTGAAAATTGAGACACGGACAATAATGTATCGAACCTCGATGTACATACCACTACTGCCATGGTTTCCATGTCATTGTAATCGCGTCGCGTTCGATATCGTTTGTTACCGCGCCGCAGCGCTATATGGCTTGATTGCTAGAAAGCAATAAATTTTGTCAATTGTCAATTGTTTCTGTCTATGTCGCTCTCTGTCTCTGCCTCTCTGTCTGGCTGTCTGGCTGTCTGTCTGTCTCTCTACTTATGTCTCTCTCTCCATTCATGGATTTTTCCTCAACACTCATTCTTACCAGTCCCCTCTCTCTCTCTCTCTCTCTCTCTCTTCTCTCTCTCTCTCTCTCTCTCTCTCTCTCTCGTCCTCTCTCTCTCTCTCTCTCTCTCTCTCTCTCTCTCTCTCTCTCTCTCGCTAATTGCTTGTTCCTCTTATCCTCATTTCTTAGTCGTCACTGTGTTGCTTTTCATCCAATGGACTTTTATCACCAGGATAGTTTAATCAGAAACACACACACGCACACACTCACATACGCACGCACACACACACACACACACACACAGGCACACACACACACACACACACACGTACACACACGCACACACGCACGCACACGCACGCACACACACAGTGAGAACCAAAAAAAAAACAAAGAATGACAGAGCCAAACAAACAGTCGGCAACCGGACAGAGAAAACCAAACAGACCCACAGACAGACAGACAGACAGAAAGTCCCACAGACCCACAGACAGACAGACCCACAGACAGACAGACAGACAGACCCACAGACAGACAGACCCACAGACAGACAGACAGACAGACAGAAAAGTTGCTACAGAAACAGCAAAGAGCGAGTAAAAGGACTGGGAAGAAGAAAGGACAAATCTGTTATAGACACACAGGAGGAAGAGTTGTTGTTTTTTTTTATCAGTTGAACCAACAAACAGGCACACAGACAAAGCTGCTACACTGACTGATAGACAGATAGACCGACAGACACTACTGCTACATAACCAAAGCCCAGCCAATACAGAATCAAAAACAAACAAAAAGGAAAGAAGAGGATAGGAAGAAGAAATGCGAAAGAAGAAGAATTATGAAGCGGAAGAATTACGAAGAAGAAGAAGAAGAAGAAGAAGAAGAAGAAGAAGAAGAAGAAGAAGAAGAAGAAGAAGAAGAAGAAGAATGTGATGAAGAAGAAGAAGAATGCAAAGAAGACGAAGAAGAATGCAAGAAGAAGAACGAAGAAGAAGAAGAAGAAGAAGAACAAGAACAAGAACAAGAAACAAGAACAAGAAGAACAAGAATGAGAAGAAGAAGACTGCGAAGAATGCGATGAAGAAGAAGAAGAAAAAAAAAAAGAAGAAGAAGAATGCGAAGAATGCGAAGAAGAATGCGAAGAAGAAGAAGAAAAAGAAGAAGAAGAAGAAGAAGAAGAAGAAGACTGCGAAGAATGCGATGAAGAAGAAGAAGAAGAAGAGTTGCAAAGAATAACAGAGAAATCCATCTGTCAAAGACATAGGAGAGTTTTATCCGTGGAACGATGCCAGCCTAAAGTGAAAAACTGTTTCTGGGATTTTGGTGTCTTGTAGTGGGGAGGAAAGGCAGGATCTATAGCTGGCACAGTGCCAGAATGCAGACAGAAATCAAATAAAGCCAACAAAACACAAAAATCGATGGAGATGTATATCAAACTCCATAGCTTTTTCCTCAATGCACTGATTCCTTCTGTGTGTATGTTGAGTTTGGGGGTTGTGTGTGCGCGCGCGTGGGGGGGGGGGGGGGGGGGGGGGCAGAGGGGGTATGGTGTGTGTGTGTGTGTTGAGTTTGTGTGTTTGGAGTGTGCGTGTTGGTGTGTGTGTGTGTGTGTTAGGGTGGGTGGTGGTGTGTCAAGTCAAGTCAAGTCAAATTTTCTATTTCCAGATGGTACATTGAATAAGCAATGTATTTGCTTTTTTTTTCATCAAGCCAGTTATCTAAGAACAAATTTCTTAATGATTATACTGAAATGTGTGTGTGTGTGTGCGC
>CM054143.1:10051469-10053969 GCA_028751875.1 Rapana venosa | reverse complement strand
CACACGCAGAAGAAGAAAAAAACACCCCACATTCATATTAAAGATCCCATCATTCATGTCAGCCTTCAAATGGGTAACGAAAACACCAACATACCCAGCATGCATTTAAGCGCTTTTGATTTGTTTTTGCAAGATATAGCGCTATATAAATTCCTTTATTTTTTAAAAAAATACATCTCCTCTGAAGTCGGAATGCAGCTACCTTCATGGTGGGCAAAAACAGTCGCATATGTAAAATCTCACCATTGGTAAACCTTGGTAAACCTGAGTAATGTAAAAAAAAAAGAAAAAAAGAAAGAAAGAAACACCAACACACACACACACAGACAGACACACACACGCACACACAGACAGACACACACAAAAAAAAAAAACGCGCGCGCGCGCACACACACATACACACACAAACACACTCGCACTGTGCGTGTGTGTGTGTCAAGTCAAGTCAAGTCCATCCAATTTTTTTTTTTTCCCAATCTGGAAATAAAAATGTGACTTGACTTGACTTGACTTGACTTGACTTGAAACACAAAACACACACAAAGATACCAGCAACACAGAGATTGCTAGCCGTATAGATACACAAAAACACCCACACACACACACACACACACACACCACACACACACACACACACACACACCACACAAAACACACACACAACAACACACACACACACACACACACACACACACACACAACACACACACACACACACACACACACACACACACACACACACACACAAACACACACACACACACAGATACCACCAACACAGAGATTGCTAGCTACTACAAACATATACTGACCTTATCATGACAAAGGACTAGACACTACAAACACTATGCTTAACGCCATAAGGTAGCATAAAGACAGAATTATTTTTTAATTTAATTTTTATTTATTTTCATGTTTATGTATTTTGAAGATAATGGAATAATTACTCAGGTGCTTTTTTATTTTAACATCCAGCCCCCGTATGTATACAGTCTTTATAAATTTTGTCATACGTTCCCACCAGCACACAATGGCTCTTTCTTTTCCAAAAAGCGAACGGGGTTTTTAACGTTTGTGCGCAAGGTTTTTCTGTCTCTGATAAAGAAAAATTGTACAGAAATGGCAATTCCTCCTCCCCCATCCTTCACCCCCCCGCCCCCCAAAAAAAAAAAAAAAAAAAAAAAAAAAAACCCAAACCCAAAAAAACAAAAAAAAACCCCCCAAGGCCCCAAAAAAAACCAACAAAAAACCCCGTTCCCCCCAAAAAACAAAACCCCCAAAAAAACAAAAACCCAAAAACAAACAAAAAAAACTTAAAAAAACCCCACAACAACATACCAAACTAAAAAGTATTTTACAAAACAACCCAAAAAAACCCACTAAATAAAAAAAACCCCATCAAAAATTACCCCCCACAAAAAAAAACGGGGACCCCCAAAAAAAAAAAAAAGGGAAAAAAAAAAAACAACAAAAAAAAACACAAAAACAACCAATAAACAAATATCAACCCATAACGTACCAAGCTTTTTTTAAAACCCAACTTTTAAATTTGGCCCTTCCCCTCAGGGCTGTTACAACCACCAAAAAAAACACAACACTGCCGGAATTTACATGAAGACACGAAGTTTATCCCCACTCTGACACCCCGGGGTTTACATTAAGGTTTGGGTTTCCCGGGTAAAGGATTATTTGTTTAGAGCCCCCGACAGAAGGGAAAAAAAAGGGTTTTACGGGCTTTTCCCCTATTTTAAAAGTATGAAAAAAGGCAGGGAATATTTGGGTTTTTTTGGGGGGGAGTTAGGCCATAAAATTAACATTGGGTGTTGAAAAGGGGGAAAAATGTTCATAAAATTTAAAAGGGTTGCTTGTTTTCCCTACAGCGTTGACTCTGCGGGGCGATCATGGTCAGGGCAGCTAGAAAAAGCCCAAAAGGCTATAAAAAGTTGTTTTTTAAATTTTTTTTTTTAAAAAGTTCAAAACCTTCCAGTTTTGTTTTTAATTGCCCTGGGGGGTTTAGACAAGGGCTAATTTTTCACAAAAAAAATTTAAAATTTTTATTTCTGGGAAGCCTAAGTACGGGGCGGCCCGAATGCACGAGTTAAATTTTTTTTTTTTTAAATAGAAGAAAAACTGACTTTTACTAACCCCCAAATGTACTAATAAACCAACATTAACCAACGGAAACATACAGAGTGACAAAAGGCCTTTGGCAGCAACAACACAAACAATAACAAAAACCACAAAACAAAACAATACGCTAAGAAAGGCTTGCTGCCCCCCCTATACCCCAGCAGCCAAACATTGTTGCAGAAACAGCTTTGGGCCCCTCTTCACTCTTCCTTATCCACTGCCTGCCAGGGAAAATGGCTTTCCCCCTGCTACAAGATAAACTGCCTCCCTTTTTTTTTGTCCCCGTCGTCTGTTTTGTCTGTTTGTCTATGTCTATCTGTCTCTTGTCCCCCTCATGCTCCCCTGTCCCCTGTATTCTCTCTCTCTCCCC
>CM054143.1:10043969-10046469 GCA_028751875.1 Rapana venosa | reverse complement strand
TATATATATATATATATATATCCGTGTGTGTGTATAATATAACCAATGTCCATCTAATGCATATTCAATGAAGTCATTATTGAACTCTATCTTTGACTAACATGCAGTATCACTACGCCGTGTGAAAAGAAGATAGCAGCACCAGTCCATAAACCATGTTTGCATTTCTGTCTTTCCAAAGAACGCTGGAGTATCCATATCTACCAAACAAACAAATAAACAAGGAAAAAGACAACGTAAAATAAAATCCAAGGGTTTTCTGAGGGGGTGGGTTGGTGGGGGTGGGGTGGGGGAGTCGTTCCTAACTTTCTATTCCAGAAAAGAAAATTGAAAATCAAAATTTAAAAAATCAAAATCATGAAAAAAAAGAAAGTTAAAAAGAATTGCCATGTAAGAAGACAGACACACAGAATCTCCAGATCCAGTTTCAAGATCAACTGTACAGATGCCGTGCATTGAGGCTGTTTCATAACACAACCAGGGATTTTTTCATTACATTTCAATCAGCCCATAGTGCCTATACTGCCACCGCTGTAAGCAGGTCTGCATCCACAGTGATTTTACCTAAAAGAATAAGGTTGGAACTAACTTCGAGTTTGAGTCATAAAGAATGAAGTTTTGGGTGCCCATGCATCGATTCTCTCTCTCTCTCTCTCTCTCTCTCTCTCCTCTCTCTCTCTCTCTCTCTCTCTCTCTCTCTCTCTCTCTCTCTCTCTCTCTCTCTCTCTCTCTCTCTTTCTTTCTCTGTCTCTCTCTCTGTCTCTCTCTTTCTTCCTCTGTCTCTCTCTCTGTCTCTCTCTTTCTTTCTCTGTCTCTCTCTCTGTCTCTCTCTTTCTTTCTCTGTCTCTCTCTCTGTCTCTCTCTTTCTTTCTCTGTCTCTCTCTCTGTCTCTCTCTTTCTTCCCCCCCCCCCCCCCCCCTCTGTCTGCCTGTCGCCTGTTTCTCTCTCTCTCACTATTCTTTTCTCTGTCTCTCTCACTCTCTGTCTCTTTTTGCCTGTTTGTCATTCAGTCTGTCTGTCTCTCTGTCTGTTCTCTTCTCTCTCTCTCTCTCTCTCTCCTCTTCTCTCTCCTCTCCCCTCTCTCTCTCTCTCTCTCTCTCACTGTCCCTCTCTCTATCTGTCTCTCATTGCCTGCCTGTCTGTCTGTCAGCCTGTCTGTCTGTTTGTCTTTTAGTCAGTCAGTCTGTCTGTCTGTATCTCTTATACAAGGAGTAACTCACATTGTAACCCCCCAAAAAAAACACCGCAACAACAACAAACAAACAAAAAACAACAACAGCAAAACATACTTTTTAGCGCACCTACCCCACCCCCCAAAAAAAAAAAAGAAAAAAAGAGAAAAAAGATGACAAGGAGACACAAGTTTAATAATACAAACGCACGCGCGCACGCGCGCGCGCACCCTCCCCCCCTCCACACACACACACAGAGAAATAAAGAAAGTGTCATGTAAGGTAGATAGATAGGCAATCTTTCCAGACCCACTCGCAATATCAGACTTACATCAGGCGTGTGCTGGAACCGTGCCAAAACACGACCAGATCTTTCACTTAAATCAGTCTGCAGTGCCCATCCCATCTCCATAGACATCTCAGAATCAAGACTAGTATTACGCAAAAAGAACTGAGTTGGAACTAACTCAATCATATCAGTGAGCCTTCGGCATTAAAAGAGAAGTTTTGATTTGTGGGTTATAGCGAGTATATGAGGTTAGTAATAAATAAGGTTTCTTGGTGTGGATGAAAGTATTCAGGGGTACGCGCGCGCGCGCGCCTGCGTATGTGTGTGTGCGCGCGCACACACACACACACACGCACACACACTCGTTTGCACGCCCGTATGCACGCACGCGCGCGCGCACACACCCATACACAGACACCCCCCAGGCATAGACATGCACTCACACACACACACTCTCACACACAGACATACAGACAAACAGACAGACACACACACACACATCTATCTATCTATCTATCTATCTATCTATCTATCTATCTATCTATCTATCTATCTATCTATAATAATAATAATAATAATAATAATAATAATGTATGGAATTTATATAGCGCTGAATCTTGTAAAGCAACAAATCAAAGCGCTCAGATTACTTTTTTCGATATCGAGGATAATGGAATAAGCACTCATGTGCTTTTTACATCCAGTCCCCGTGTGTATGCGCTTTTGACAATTTTGTCATCTGTTTCCACCGGAACACAATGGCCTACTCTTTGGAAAAGCGGAATAGGATTTAACGTGTGCGCAAGATGTTCTGCAAATATATATATATATATATATAGATATATATATCTATATATATATCCGTGTGTGTGTATAATATAACCAATGTCCATCTAATGTATATTCAATGATATTATTATTGAACTCTATCTTTGACTAACATGCAGTATCACTACGCCGTGTGAAAAGAAGATAGCAGCACCAGTCCATAAACCATGTTTGTATTTCTGTCTTTCCAAAGAACGCTGGAGTACCCATA
>CM054143.1:10029859-10034859 GCA_028751875.1 Rapana venosa | reverse complement strand
TTTTCATTCTGGATTTTCACTTCTTCATTAGTTATGTGGGTGACCGTTTACGCGCCTTGGCTTCAGTACAGTTCCCCAGTTCACCCAGCTGTAAATGGGTACCTGCCCTCTTTAGGGTCAGGGAAGGTAAAGCAGCGAGGGAGAGGAGGTGGGCGCCGCCCTCAATATGCTGGCCCTAGAGAAGTGAGGTCTCTGACGCCTCGCTCCCCTACGACCTTATAGGTTATGGAACTCCTTTACACTTTCCATTTTTACATTAGTGATGTGATCTCTGTGTAAGATACCAAAGAGTTTGCGAAAGCAGCTCATCTCCACTGCCTGAATCCTTCTTTCAAAGTCTGCTGTTATGGACCACGTTTTGCATTTACGCGATTTCTCTTTACAAACATACCAAATAAATGTATGGTCTATACATCTCCTGTCATTAAACACAAGAGAAGACGAGGCAGACCACACCGTCTACACAATACCTATCCCTAGGCAGCAAAACAAATCACACAATAAAGTATACGCAATCAGCCCAGATCACACAACAAATTATACGCAGTCAGCCCAGATCACATAATAACTTATACGCAATTGGCTCAATCCTATTTCCAAGGGCAGACATATCACAGTCTATGCAATTAATTCCCTTTCATGTCGTTTTACCAAGAACGATTACTCAGTTTACGCACCTATGTCCAAACCTTTTTGTAGACAAATCAGAGTTTGTGAGATTTTGTCTTATTTTCTTAACAGATCCAATCAAACAATCTATAGAGTATTCCTCATTCTCTGTGCATTGATTTATTCCGAGTCGTTTTTGCAGACATGATAAAATCACACAGCATACACAGGATGGCTTTCATCTTCTGTGCAGGTACACAAATCGTTCTGCAGTGTTTTCCTTTAAAGTCGGAAAGGGGCTACCTTCATGGTGGGTAAAACTCGTCGCATACGCAAGAAAAATCTCACCATTGATGAACCTCGGACCTCTAGCCGAGGAACGAAAAAAATACAGCAATATTAAATGTCAACCTCTTATGATATACTCCTTGATGACTTTTATATATATATAAGATTTCGGTTCTCTTTATCCCGTTTAGATGAAGAAAAAGAAATATAATATGGTGTTGATAAGTCAACCTGAATCCCCCCCGCCCCAACACACACACACACACACACACACACACACACACACACACACCACACACACACACACACACACACACACACACACACACACACACGCCCTGTTCTTTAGGAGAAAACCTACTACTTCTTCATATTGAACTCCAGTGTTGAAGCTATTAAAGTTAAAATTCCCTACACTGAAGAACGGGGAAAAGAAGGGGCGGGGGGGAAGTCACGGATAGATCCAGTGGTCAGAGCACTCGCTTTTTCCCAGCCAATGTTAAGCAGCATTGAGCGTGGTTACCGATGGGATGGATGACGTTTGCGCGCCTTTGTTTCCAGTACAGTCCCCCTGTTAACCCAGCTGTAAATGGGTGCCTGCCCTCTTTAGGGTCAGGGAAGGTAAAGCAGTGAGGGAAAGAAGATGGGCGCCGCCCTCAATATACTGGTCCCTAGGGGAAGCTGAGGTCTCCGATGCCTCACTCCTCAATGACCACAAAGGCTATGAGACATATTTACCTTTTACACTAAATCGCACTTCCACAAATTCTTTCTAGTTTGATTTTGTGCCAAAGCCTGGGTCTCAGCAGGCAGATTCCCTGTTCACTCTGAAATTTTGTCTTCCAAAATTTTGTCTGCGTACCTTAAGGGGCAGAACTGCTGAGTGGTTAGAGTCATTCTTCCCGTTATCTGACTGCCCGAGTTCGAGCCCCCACCAAGACATCCGTTCAAGGAGAAATTTTCTCCGTGAATTCAAATCAGTACCAAATCCATTCCCATTAAATCCTTAATAAAAGACTATAAGCTGAGGTCTGGAGTTCAAACGCACAAACAATATCTTGTGCCCAAGTAAAAGAGACCCAAACCAAACAAATCCTGTTGTGTATAGCCCTGTCGACCACAGAGGCCATTGCTCTGCCTTTTAGAAGAGTAGGCCACTACATGCCAGTAGGATCAGATGACAATTTCCAAAAATGCGCTTGCGCACCAGTGTCATGTTTAGACACCATAATCTAAGTCTGGAATATGGTTACCATAATGGTGAGCAAAAACGGTTGGCATAAATATGGCAAAATCTCACCATTACTGAATCGTGGAGCTTAAGCCATTAATTACCCTGCACACTAAGCTGTACGGCCCACAAGAGGAGCTGGAAAGGACTTGCCACTATTTTTCCCTAACACATCTGACGGTGTAAAAGACGAACGAGAGAAGAAGAAGAAGAAGAAGAAGAAGAAGAAGAAGAAGAAGAAGAAGAAGAAGAAGAAGAAGAAGAAGAAGAAGAAGAAGAAGAAGAATTGCGAAGAAGAAGAATTGCGAAGAATTGCGAAGAAGAAGAATTGCGAAGAATTGCGAAGAAGAAGAATTGCGAAGAAGAAGAATTGCGAAGAATTGCGAAGAAGAAGAAGGAGAAGAAAAAGAAGAAGAATTGCGAAGAAGAAGAAGAAGAAGAAGAAGAAGAAAGAAGAAGAAGAAGAAGAAGAAGAAGAAGAAGAAGAAGAAGAAGAAGAAGAAGAAGAAGAAGAAGAAGAAGAAGAAGAAGAAGAAGAAGAAGAAGAAGAAGAAGAACTAAAAAGAAAGAACTAAAAAGAAGAAGAACAAGAAGAACAAGAACAAGAAGAAGCCATGGAATAAGAGACAAAATGGTCTGTGCAGAAACTCTCCCTACAATGCGCAATATCCCCCCAAGGGAACCACAGTGGCTGGAAAATAGATAACCTTTTGTTGGCTGACCAGTGGAGCCTGTCAGTCTGGGATGGGATTAAGGGATCTCGATCAATGAAGCCTTCCTGCCTGCCTGCCTGCCTGCCTGCCTGCTTGCCTGCCTGCCTGCCTGCCTGCCTCTCTCTCTCTCTCTCTCTCTCTCTCTCTCTCTCTCTCTCTCTCTCTCTCTCTCTCTCTCTCTCCCCTCTATCTCTCTCTCTCCATGCCATGTCGACCATTTGGGTTGTAAAAATTATACATATGTATTTATGAAATTATGTGTTTTGTGCCCAGTCCCTTTCCCACTGTCCCCTTGTAAATGGGCTTGAACAGCTTATTACAATAAATATTGTCATTCTCTCTCTCTCTCTCTCTCTCTCTCTCTCTCTCTCTCTCTCTCTCTCTCTCTCTCTCTCTCATATGTAACAAGTATGTGTACCATTTGAAAATGTGTAGATGTTTATTTTTATGATTTATTAAGTTTGGTTGTTGTTATTTTTCTTGGCTTTGTTGTTATTCTTGTTGTTGTTGTTTCTTTTCTCTTTTCTTCTTCTTTTTATTGGTTTGTTTTTTTTCTTTTTCTTTTGTTTTTTTGTTTTGGTTGGGTTTTTTAGGGGGTGAGGGGGGTGGTGTTTTTAGAGTTGTCTTTTATTTGTTTGTTTATTTGTTGTTGTTGTTTTGGGGGTTATTTGTTTTGAAAAGGGTTATTTCCCTTTGTTTCTACTGTGTGAGAGCATAAGTATTGGGCTATTATTAAGATGTATCCCTACGGGCGGGGACTGGGTGTAAAAAAAAATCACATGAGTGCTTATTCATTACCCTCGAAATAAAAAGAATTTGTCATTGTCATTGTCATTCTCTCTCTCTCTCTTGCTCTCTCTCTCTCTCTCTCTCTCTCTCTCTCTCTGCTCTCTCTCTCTCTCTCTCTCTCTCTCTCTCTCTCTCTCTCTCTCTCTCTCTCTCTTGCTCTTTCTTTCTCTCTCTCTCTCTCTCTCTCTCTCTCCTCCTCCTCTCTCTCTGTCTCCCTCTCTCTCTCTCTCTGTCTCTGTCTCTCTCTCCACCTCCAGATCCCTTTCCCCAATCCTTGGCTATTCCAAAGTTCACAACATTCTACAGCCAGTCAGCATTAAACAGAAACAGGACCAGCAGCGTTCTTTTGACATCCAGCTAGATTGGATTGCCATTTGGGGAATTCTGCCAACTTCTGTAGATGACAGATCGCCATACAGTTTTGGGATAGTGGGTGATATCATCTGTGTGTGTGCGTGTTTATTTATTTATGTATCTTTTATTCTTTTATTGTGAGGATAATGGAATAAGTACTCATGTGGGTTTTTTTTAAAATCCAGTCCCCGTGTGTATGTAGTTTTGTAAATGTTGTCTTCCGTTCCTACTGGCACACAATGGCCTACACTTCCCAAAAGTGGAACGGGTTTTAACGTGTGCGCAAGAGGATTATGTGGGGGGGGGGGGGGGAGGAAGCAGCAAAGGAGAGGAGATGGGCGCCACCCTCAATATGCTGGACCCTAGAGAAGCAGAGTCTCTGATGCCTCACTCCCTAGTGCCCACACAGGCTATGAGATAATCTTTCCCTTTTACACTAAAAAGCACTTCCACAAATTCTTTCTAGTTTGATTTTGTGCCAAAGCCTGGGTCTCAGCAGACAGATTCCCTGTTCACTCTGAAATTTTGTCTTCCAAAATTTTGTCTGCGTACCTTAAGGGGCAGAACTGCTGAGTGGTTAGAGTCATTCTTCCCGTTATCTGACTGCCCGAGTTCGAGCCCCCACCAAGACATCCGTTCAAGGAGAAATTTTCTCCGTGAGTTCAAATCAGTACCAAATCCATTCCCATTAAATCCTTAATAAAAGACTATAAGCTGAGGTCTGGAGTTCAAACGCACAAACAATATCTTGTGCCCAAGTAAAAGAGACCCAAACCAAACAAATCCTGTTGTGTATAGCCCTGTCGACCACAGAGGCCATTGCTCTGCCTTTCAGACGAGTAGGCCATTACACGGCAGTAGGATCAGATGAAAGAATTTCCAAAAATACGTACGCTTGCACTCCAGTGTCATGTTTAGACACCCTAATCTAAGTCTGGTATATGATTACCATAATGGTGAGCAAAAAACGGTTGGCGTAAATATGGCAAAATCTCACCACTGCTGAATCTTGGTCG
>CM054143.1:10017359-10019859 GCA_028751875.1 Rapana venosa | reverse complement strand
TATGTGTGTGTTTGTGAGTAACGGTGCCCCTGTTCCTTCTCTACAGCCTAATCCCCCACTGTTACCGAACATTCCACCCCCTCCCCAATTACAATTTGACCCATTTATACATTGCAACTCCTGGGTAAAAACAGGTCACACGTTAAGCCAGCATGAAAATGGTAATCTCACACTCTACTCTCTGTTCTTTGGAGAAATGCTACTTTTCCATACTCGGGTGCATTGTAAGCCATTTAGTTATACCACTTGAAGTCAACGAGATTTCTCTGCGTGAGATTCGGGCTGCTCCCCACGGGGAGAGCGCGTCGCCACAAGAGCAGCGCCACCCCTTTATTTTTTGGTCTGCAACTGTATATGTTTCCCTATCAGAGTGGCTTTTTTTCTAATAATTTTTTTTCCAGGGACAACTCTCTTGTTGCCGTGGGTTCTTTTACGTGCGTTGAAAATGTTGTGTAACACACGGGACCTCGATTTATCGTCTCATCCGAAAGACTAGCGCCCAGACCACCACTCATGGTCTAATGGATGGGGGGAAAAGTTTCGGGCCCAAACGGGATTCGAACCACCGCACACTTCCAACCCGGACTTTTCGCTTTCTAGACAGGCGCGTTACCTCTAGACCACCGATCCCCTATCACCGATTTGACAAATGTGAGCAACAATGTTTTGCGTGTGTTCACACATAGAAGGGGACGGGGTAGCTCAGTGGTCGGAGCACTCGCTTTCCCCAAGCCAAGTTAAGCAGCGTCGAGCGTGGTTACCAAATGGATGGGTGACCGTTTGTGCGCCTTGGCTTCAGTACAGTTAGTTCCCCCAGTTCACCCAGCTGTAAATGGGTACCTGCCCTCTTTAGGGTCAGGGAAGGTAAAGCAGCGAGGGAGAGGAGATGGGCGCCGCCCTCAATATGCTGGCCCTAGAGAAGTGAGGTCTCTGACGCCTCGCTCCCCTATGACCTTAATATAGGTTATGGGACACCTTTACCTTTACACATAGAACCACAGTTTATAGCCCCATCCAAAGGACTTTTTGAAGGAGCATGCAGTGAGATGGAATCAAGTGGAGTCAGTCAGTATTGATGTTAACTCCATAGTAAATTTTTTTAAAAATCCATTTGAACGCTTGCTTCAGTTCTAGGCTCAAACCCGAAGCTATCAGATCCTGACCTCGATAATTCTAACCACTAGGCTATCCCAACACACACACACACACACACACACACACCACACACAACACACACACACACACACACACACACACACACACACACACACCGGGACACTCCACACCAGTTCTATTCGTTTTTTGCAATGTTGTCTGAATGTCAATGTCCTTCGGATGAGACTTTAAACCGAGGCCCCGTGTGCGAACGCATGTAGAACATCTTACGCACACGTTAAATCCCGTTCCGCTTTTCGAAAGACTAGGTCATTGTGTGCCGGTGGGAACAGATGACAACACTGACAAAACCGCATACACACGGGGACTTGATGTGAAAAAGCACATGAGTGCTTATTCTATTATCCTCGATATAAAAAAAAAAATTCAGTTGAGCGCTTTGATTTGTTGCTTTACAAGATTCAGCGCTATATACATTCCATACATTATTATTACTATTATCATTATTATTATTATCAATTATTATATTATTATTATTATTATCATTATTTTTATTATTTTTATTATTATTATTATGCATTATCATATTATTATATTATTATTATTATTATTATCATCATTATTATTATTATTATTATTATTATTATCATTATTGTTGTCTGTCCACCATGTCATCTGTCTCCCACGTTCCGTTGTTCTGTGACTGATCCCTCCCTAGAACAGTGCACTCTGCCCCCCACAAGGGGAACTACATACCGTGGCTGGAAAATAGAGAACCTTTTGTTGGCTGACCAGTGGGGCCTGTCAGTCCGGGATGAGATTAAGGGATCACGATCAATGAAGCCCTCCTGCCTGCCTCTCTCTGTGTCTGTCTGTCTCTGTGTCTGTCTGTCTTGTCTGTGTGTGTGTCTGACTGACTGTCTCTCTGTCTCTGTTTATCAGTCTATCTGTCTCTCTGTTTCTGTCTGTCTGTCTGTCTGTCTGTGTGTATGACTGACTGACTGTCTCTGTCTGTCTCTGTGTCTCTGTGTCTGTCTCTCTGTTTGTTTCCTTTCTGTCTCTCTGTCTGTCTATCTGACTGTCTGTCTGTGTGTCTGAATGACTAACTCTCTCTCTCTCTCTGTCTGTCTCTCTGTTGGTTTCTGTCTGTCTGTCTGTATCTCTGTCTCTCTTTGTTTCTCTCTCTCTGTGTTTCTTTCTGTCTCTCTCCACTCTCTTTCTCTCTTTCTCTCTGTCTCTCTCTCTTCTCTCTCTGTCTCTGTCTGTCTCAGTCTGTCTCTGTCGTTTGTCTCTCTCTGTGTGTTCTGTTTGTCTCTCCTCTTTCTGTCTCTCTCTGTCTCTCTCTGTCTCTCTGTCTTACTGTTTCTCTCTCTGTCTCTTCCCA
>CM054143.1:9993431-10016859 GCA_028751875.1 Rapana venosa | reverse complement strand
GCTCTGTTGCTGCTGTTACTGCTGCTGCTGCTGTTGCTGGCTGCTACTGCTGTTGCTGCTGCTGCTGTTACTGTTGCTGCTGCTGTTGCTGCTGTTACTGCTGCTGCTGTTACTGCTGCTGTTGCTGCTGCTGTTACTGTTACTGCTGCCTTTGCTGCTGTTACTGCTGCCTTTGCTGCTGTTGCTGTTACTGCTGCTGTTGCTGCTGTTGCTACTGCTGTTACTTCTGCTGTTACTGCTGCTGTTGCTGCTGTTACTGCTGCTGTTGTTGCTGTTGCTACCGCTGTTGCTGCTGCTGTTGCTGCTGCTGCTGCTCATGTTGATGGTATCACTTGACTTTCCTTTGAACTCCCTGAAGAGTCACAGAGTCACCGCATTTGAACTGTTAGGTGGCATGTGTGTGTGTGTGTGTGTGTGTGTGTGTGTGTGTGTGTGTGTGTGTGTGTGTGTGTGTGTGTGTGTGCGTGTGTGTATGTATGTGTGTGTGTGCGTGTGTGTATGTAGGTGTGTGTATGTGTGTGTGTGTGAGTGTGTGTGTGTGTGTGTGTTTGTGTGTGTATGTGTGTGTGTGTATGTGTCTGTGTTTGTGGGTGTGCGTATGCGTGTGTGTGTGCGTGCGTGCGTGTGTGTGTATGTGTGTGTGTGTGTTTGTGTATGTGTGTGTGTGTCTGTGTGTGTGTGTGCGTTGTGTGTGTGCGTGCGTGGTGTGTGTGTGTGTGAGTGTGTGTGTGTGTATGTGTGTGCGCGTTGTGTGTGCGTGGTGTGTGGTATGTGTGTGTGTGTGTGTGTGTGTGCGTGTGTTGTGTGTGTGTGTGTGTGTGTGTGTGTGCGTGTGTGTGTGTTGTGTGGTGCGTGCGTGTGTGTGTGTTTGTGTTTGTTTGTGTGTGTGTGTTTGTGTGTGTGTGTGTGCGTGTGTGTGTGTGGTGTGTGGTGTGTGCGTGTGTGTGTGTGTATGTGTTTTTGTTTGTGTGTGTGTGTGTGTGTGAGTGTGAGTGTGTGTGTGTGTGGTGTGTGTGTGTGTATCGTGTGTGGTGTGCTGTGCCTGCGTGCGTGCGTGCGTGTGGTGTGTGTGTGTGTGCGTGCGTGCGTGCGTGTGTGTGTCTGTGTGTCTGTGTGTGGTGCTGTTGTGGTGTGTGTGTGTGTGTGTGTGTGTGTGTGTTGTGTGCAGTGTGTGTGCGTGTGTGTGTGTGTGTGTGTTGTGCGTTGTGTGTATATGTGCGTGCGTGTGTGTGTATGTGTTGTGTTATGTGTTGTGTTGTGTTTTGTTGTGCGTGCGCGCGCGCGCGCGCGTGTTGTGTGTGTGTGTGTGTATCTCGGACAAGATGAAATGTTTTGTCTGGCAAGTGTCATACGCTTTCAGATCACAGAGAGAGTGCACAGTGGGTGTGTTCGAATCCTTCATGCCACTAGTATACACACACAGGTTTTCTGTTTTTTTGTTTGCTATGAGTTGTTGTTGTTGTTTGTTTGCTTTTGTTGATTATCTGGTTGTGTGTTGTTGTTTGTTGTTTTTGTGTGTGTTTTTGTTTGTTGTTTTTGGTTTCTTCTCTTTTTGATTGATTGTTTTGGGGGGGTTTTGTTTTGTTTTCTGGTTATTGTTGTTGTTGTTAGTCTTCTTCTTTTTTTCTTTTTTTTTAGGGGGTGGGGGTGGGTGGGAGTGGGTGGGGGTTGTTCCTCGGTCAGAGCTCCGAAGTTCATCAATGATGATATTTGCGTACGTGACCTTCACCCATCCTTAAAGCTGCCACCTTACGCCTTCGGAAGGGGGGGGGGGGGGGGGGTGATGTCAAAACACGTCACTAGTCCGCACGCAGGTTTCTGTAATTTTTTCCCCACTGTTTCCACAGAGCACACGTAATCTAAAGGTAAAAAGGTAAAGGTGTCCCATAACCTATATTAAGGTCGTAGGGGAGCGAGGCGTCAGAGACCTCAACTTCTCTAGGGCCAGCGAATTGAGGGCGGCGCCCATCTTCTCTCTCTCTCTCGCTGCTTTACCTTCCCTGACCCTAAAGAGGGCAGGTACACATTTACAGCTGGGTGAACTGGGGGAACTGTACTGAAGCCAAGGCGCACAAACGGTCACCCATCCAATTGGTAACCACTCTCGACGCTGCTTAACTTGGCTGGGGGAAAGCGAGTGCTCCGACCACTGAGCTATCCCGTCCCCACGAAACCTACTCTTCCGAAAAAACAACAACAACGGAAGGGGTTTTAACTTGTACGGAAGATGTTCTTGCGAGTGTTCGCTCGCGGTAAACCTCGGATCATAGTCTCTCTCGAAGGATTTTCTGGGGAATAACGTCGGCACTGATGTTAACTCCAGAGGTGTGTGGGATGGGGGGGGGGGGGGGGGGGGGGGGGGGGGGGAGGGGGAGGGGGAGGATAAATCCCCATCGAAGGGGAGTCTCAGAGGTAGTTTTGAACCCGGGCTGTGAGATCATAAGCGCAATGTTCTAGCCACTAGCCCAACCTGTACCTGCTACTTCAGAGCTGACCTAAATCTTCTTCGAGGAAAGATCTATGTCATTTTCAATCCGTGCAAGATTCTACACATATGTTTGCAGACGTAAACTAAGCCTTGTAATCTCGTTTGGACGCAAATTGCAGGAGGGCAAAAAGCCTGAAATCAATAATTATTAACATCAGACGAGAAATCTCTGAGCAGAAACTTGCAGAGACATCTGCGTGACTTTAAGTGGTATAAATAAATAAATAAATAAATAAATAAATAAATAAACCTGTATACACAGATCACTGTCAGGTCACAACTCCAGTGCTCTTAACCACTAAACTACCCCCTACATCATATTTATGACTGCTAATCTAATTATGGGGACGTACGTGATAGCTCAGTGGTCGGAGCACTCGCTTTTCCCCAAGCCACTGTTCAGCAGCATCGAGCGTGGTTACTTATGTAGATGGGTGACCGTTTGCACGCCTTGGCTTCAGTACAGTTCCACCAGTTCCCCCAGCAGTAAATGGATATCTGCCCTCTTTAGGGTCAGGGAAGGTAAAGCAGCGAGGGAGAGGAGATGGGCACCAACCTCAATATGCTGGCCCCTGGAGAAGCTGAGGTCTCTGACATCTCGCTCCGCTATTACCGCACAGGTTATGGGACGCCCTAATCTAATAAACGCGGAGCTTGTTTGCAAGCATACTTATTTTCATCTTCTTCTCTTGCATTCCCTTATTAGGAAGGATGCGTGATGCCTGGTCCTTTCCTGCGCTTGCCTGCATCACTGCAGAAGTCTGCCCGCTGGCCATTCCGATTATTTTCAGAACAATCGATGGGAGCATTTGTTTGAAAAATGCAAGAAGAAGAAGAAGAAGAATTGCGAAGAAGAAGAAGAAGAAGAATTGCGAAGAAGAAGAAGAATTGCGAAGAAGAAGAAAGAAGAAGAAGAAGAAAGAAGAAGAATTGCGAAGAAGAAGAAGAAGAGAAGAAGAGAGAAGAAGAAGAAGAAGAAGAAGAAGAAGAAGAAGAAGAAAGAAGAGAAGAAGAAGAAAGAAGAAAGAAGAAGAAGAAGAAGAAGAAGTGGGTAACAGGATGAAATGGAACCAAGGGGAAGAGAGGAGAGAGAGAGAGAGGAGAGAGAGAGAGAGAGAGAGAGAGAGAGAGGAGGAGAGAGGAAGGAGAGGAGAGAGAGAGGAGAGAGAGAACAGAGGGAATTTCCAGCACAGAATTTCCAAAAAAAGATGGAGGTTGCTATCTATCTATACTCACCCCCCCCTCCCCCCCCCCCACACCCCCCCCCCCCCCCCACCCCCATCCCTCCGGCATTCCCACGGGCTGGGATGCTGCTTGGTATGATATACACGTTTGTCCACGATGGTCTTTGAAAACTACGATACATACACCGGGTTTTCTACTACTATTCACATCATCAAAGTGAGAGGCTGTATGACCAGTGGCTCTTCCACTCATGGAATTCCACTTTACAGCTTAGTCTTTAGTGATCGACTATGACTCTCTAACTAGGAGGCCCAGTCTTATGTGCTGCAGCCCTGGGGGGGGGGGGGGGGGGGGGGGGGGGGGGGGGGGCTGGTTGGCCTTTGGAGAACATCTCCAACGCTGACTGTACTGTCCTTATGCCCACTTGGCCTGAGAGAGAGTGGGGGATGTACTGTGGGCAAGGCATCTCCACTATAATCAAATTTCTGCCCCAGCTACCAAAACAGCAGCTGCCTCCTCTGCTGTTTTAGAGGTCATCGTCGAAAACGACGGACTAACATACATACTAATACACATACATACTACATACATATACATATCATCCCTTCCTCTATTTTCAAACAACAACACCCTCCCCCCAAACCCCTCCCCCACCCTTATCCTTCCCTCCACACCCAGACCCTCAAAGTAGTTCGTGAACTGTCCTACCCCCTCCTCCACTCCATTCCCCTCCCTTCTCCCTCTCCCTCTTCCCACCTACCTACCTCTACACCCCCTACTACCCATTTCTCCCATCCTCTCCTGAAGATATACATACAGATCGACACAGCCAAGCCAAGCCTCATCCTCTACGAGAGGCCATTCTGTTCTGGAGCTGTGCAGTTTCAAACCGACACATGGCTGTTTGACTCCAGCAGAGTGTTATTGATTTTTGAATGTGGCTTGAAAATAAAAGGAGTTTGTGTGTTGTGTTGTGTTGTGTTGTGTTGTGTTGTGGGTGTGGTGTGGGGTGGTGTGGTGTTGTGTGTGTGGGGTGTGTGGTGGGGTGGGGTGGGTGTGTGGTGTGGTGGTGGGGGGTGTGTGGTGGTGGTGGTGTTGTGGGGGGGGTGGGGGTGTGTGTGTGGGGTGGTGTGTGTGTGTGTGTGTTGTGTTGTGTTGTGTTTGTGTGTGTGTGTGTGTGTGGTTTGGTGTGTGGTGTGTGTGTGTGTGTGGTGTGTGTGTGTGTGTGTGTTTGTGTGGTGTGTGGTTGGTGTGGTGTGGTGGTGGTTGTGGTGTGTGTGTGTGTGTGTGTGTTGTGTGTGTGTGTGTGTGTGTTGTGTGTGTGTGTGTGTGTGTGTGTGTGTGTGTGTGTGTGTGTGTGTGTGTGTGTGTGATGTGTGCGTGTGTTGTGTGTGTTTGTGGTGGGTGTGTGTGTTTTGTGGTGGGTGTGTGAGTGAGTGTGTGTGTGTGGAGTGGTTTCGTGGTGGTGGTGGTGGTTGTGGTGGTGGTGTGTTTATGTTGTTGTTGTTGGTGTGGTGGTGGTGGTGGTGTGGTGGTGGTGGGGTGTGTGTGTTGTGTGTTGTTTGTGTGTGTCGTGTGTGTGTAAAAAAATATGTGTTGTGTGTGATATGTGTGTGTGTTGTATGTGTGTGTGTTGTGATAAGATGGTGGATAAGTAGCAGTCTTTTTTTAAAAAATCTTGAGATGATAAGCCTTTTCAAAGATTAATATGCTTTACAGATTAGAAATTAACTTCACGGGATCTGACATAGTTCTCCTTTTAGAAATGTTTTGATCCTGAAATGTTCTTTTTAGATGATTTGTTTTATATATTTAAAACATGGTGTTTTATCATGCAAAACAATAACTCTGAGATGCCTTAATAAAACAACACGCTTAGAAGAAAATAAACTTTCCCGTGGGGACACCGGGGAGCTGCCAGTATAAATAGCATCCCCACCTTCTGGAAATTCTATGCCAAGACTTCCCTCTTCTCCATCCCTCTCTTTTCTTGATTTTTTTTTCTTTCAGAAAGACTAAAAAAACCCATAAATATTCTCTCCGACAACGCCGAAGTCGGATGCGCTGGGTCTAACTTGCCAGGCGCTTAACGGCAGCGTTAACGGTTTTTCCGCTCATATATAGACAGACAACAATAATAGCTGTCCGAAACATTTGACAAAAGAAGTGAAAGAAGATGAAGCGAGCAATGACGGTGTTCCTAGCTCTTCTCGTTCGTTCCTCTCTTTTGAAGAAGAGGTATATATAGTGCTCTACATAAAATTGCTTCAAAGTAAAGAAACAGTCCATCTCTCTCTTTATGGAGCAAAAAAAGAACACTTGGCCAATTTGTGTAGCTTGTGGACTGGGTCCGTTTCTGCCTGCTTGACGCGCCATAAAGGAAAACGAGGGATGCGGGATTTTACAGCATCTCCTTCCATCTCTTTGGGGCTGGCTGCCCTCAGTCTGAATCCCACAGGGGCCTAGTCTCTTTAGGGGACGGGATAGCTCAGTGGTCGGAGCACTCGCTTTCCCCTAGCCAAGTTAAGCAGCGTCGAGCGTGGTTACCAGTTGGATGGGTGACCCGTTTGCCCGCCTTGGCTTCAGTACAGTTCCCCCAGTTCACCCAGCTGTAAATGGGTACCTGCCCTCTTTAGGGTCAGGGAAGGTAAAGCAGCGAGAGAGAGAGAGGAGATGGGCGCCGCCCTCAATATGCTAGCCCCTAGAGAAGTGAGGTCTCTGACGCCTCGCTCCCCTATAGGTTATGGGACTCCTTTACCTTTACCTGGTCTCTTTACCACAATTAGCCAGCGGCATGAAATCCCTAAAGAGTCAGGGATCGTTTCCTCTGTGTTAGGAGGAAATATCGATCAGCAGTTTGTGTGGAATTCTGCCAGAACGGTGTGGGGTGGGTGTGGGGGTGTGGGGGGGGTGAAGGTGTGGGGGTGTGTGTGTTTGTGTGTGTGTTTTGTGGTGGGTGTGGGTGTGGTGTGTGTGTGTGTGTGTTGTGTGTGTGTGTGTGTGTGTGGTGGGTTGTGTGTGTGTGTGTGTGTGGTGTGTGTGGTGAGGGAGTGTGTGTGTGTTGTGTGTGTGTGGTGTGTGTCGTGTGTGTGTGTGTGTGTGTGTGTGTGTGTGTGTGTGTGTGTGTGTGTGTGTGTGTGTGTGTGTGTGTGTGTGTGTGTGTGTGTGTGTGTGTGTGTGTGTGTGTGTGTGTTGTTGTTGTTGTTGCTTCGATTTTACGTCTGTTCACTCAAAGTGATATTAGACGATGGGAAGGGGAGGGGAGGGGACATTGATGTTGATGGTTGTGTGCTGTGAAATTGGTATCTGTTGCTAAATATCCTGGGCAGTATACAGAAAAAGGTAAGCAATTATAACAACAAATAAATACATAAGAAATGCTAATGCGACTTATAACTATAACAAATGTTCTATAGGACTGTTCATTAAAGATTTTGTTCTACGAAATGCCAAATCAATATTTTTTAATATCTTATCCAAGGACTTTTCAGAAAAAGAAGGTAATAATGGTTTTAGACTCTTACATTCAAAAATTATATGAATGCTAGTAATTTTCTCACCGCACAAACATTTTATATTTTTACTATATTTAGTGATAAAAGCATTCAGTTTTATTCTAAAATAAAGTTGTGTGTGTGTGTGGTGTTGTGTGTGTGTGTGTGTGTGTGTGTGTTTTTGTTGTGTGTGATATCTTCAGATTAACGTCTATTCACATTAGTGTGTACGTGTGTTTTACTTATTTATTTTTCTTTTCTTTTATTCTTTCATATCGAGGATAATGGAATAAGCACTTATCTGTTTTTTACATCTAGTTCCCGAGTGTATGCGGTTTTGTAAATTATGTCATCTGTTCCCACCGGGACAACAATGGCCTACTCTTACGAAGCGCGGAATAGGATTTATCGTGTGCGCAAGATGTTCTGCGTGCGTTCACACACGGACGCCTCGGTTCATAGTCTCATCCGAAGGACTTTTGGGGAGAGTGGAGTCTGCACTGATGTCAACTCCAGGGGAAAATATCCCCCTTGAATGGGAATCGAACCCGGGTTGTCAGATTGTGTAGTGTAGCGTGTGTGTGTGTGTTGTGTGTGTGTGTTTTGTGTCGTGTGTGTGTAGGGGTTGGATGGGTGGTGGGGAATGCATGCACGCGTGCGTGCGTGCATGTGTGTGTGTGTGTGTTTATGTTGTGTGTTTCTCGAAAGCTCAGCCAGCCACTATTGTTGTCTGTATATAATCGAAAGTACATTGTGCTGCCGTGAAGCGCCTGAAAGTCAGGCCCGGCCCATCCTTTGTCGTGGAGAGAATGAGTACTTTTAGTTCCTGGGGAACAAAAGAAAGAATATCAAGAAAACAGAAAAGTTTACAGGAAAGAAAAAGAACAAGACAAAAACAAAGAGAGGGATAGAAAAGAGGAGCGTCCTAGCCCAGAATTTCCAGACTGCACGGATGCTATTCATACTGTCAGGCCTCCAGCATCCCCCCCCTCCCTCATGGAGGAGAGAAAGAGATTCATCATTGATTTACATACCTTTCCTTCCATTCCTCCTATCTTCAAATTGAAAACACGACAAACAAACTAATATATTTCGCGCTGAATGTTAACACTAAATAAACATCCCATTTTATTTGAAGGGCGATTTTCAATAACTAGCCCATCTTTCGGCTTCCTGGCTGGTTCAATGGGCTGTCAGGTCTGTCCACATGGCAAGCCACAAAATGGCAGTTTTCTGATCTTACCTTCCTCTTGCCACACTCTTAAACGGGGAAAAGGTTTCTGTGGCAACTTTTATTGACGCAGATAAAACCACAACTGACCCCGACTTTATTTGACACATGTAAAGAAGAAAAAAAACATACATACATACATACATACATGCATACATGCATACATACATACCTACATGCATACCTACAACCTACATACATACTATATATATATATATATATATATATATATATATATATATATATATATATATATATATATATATATATATATATATATATATATATATATATTATACAATGAAAGGGTGTCAGCAGTTTGGATTTGTGCCAGCATTCGTGCGAGTAACCAGCGACGTGAAGAAGAACAAGAACAATATTAACTAAATAAGAAGACAGAAGAAGAGAAGAAGAAGAAGAAGAAGAAGAAGAAGAAGAAGAAGAAGAAGAAGAAGAAGAAGAAGAAGAAGAAGAAGAAGAAGAAGAAGAAGAAAAGAAGAAGAAGAAGAAGAAAGAAAGAAGAAGAAGAAGAAGAAGAAAGAAGAAGAAGAAGAAGAAGAAGAAGAAGAAGAAGAAGAAGAAGAAGAAGAATGCAAAGAAGAAGAGAGAAAAGAACAAGAACAGAACAAGAACAAGAACAAAAAGAGAACAAGAAAAAGAAATCAAGAGAACAAGAAGAACAAGAACAAGAAGACAGGAGATAAGAGAGAGAAACAGAAGAACAAGAACAAGACACAAAAAATGCACTTAGCTCGATCTACCTTCAAGTGTGTGTGTGTTGTGTGTAGTAGGTGTGTGTGTGTGCACGACGCGACGCGCGCGCGCGTGTGTGTGTGTGAGTGTCGTGTGTAGTGTGTGTGTGTGTATGTGTGTGTGTGTGGCGCGCGGCGCGGTGTGTGTGTGTGTGTGTGTGTGTGTGTGTGTGTGTGTGTGTGTGTGTGTGTGTGTGCGCGGCGGCGGGTGTGTGTGTGTGGTGTGTGTGTGTGTGTGTGTGTGTGTGTGTGTGTGTGTGGTGTGTGTGTTGTGTTGCGTTGCGCTTCCTTGCTTGCGCGCAAGATTGTACATGATTGAGACCTTGAGACAACAACAACCTTGGCCTTTACATCTTCAGATGAGACTATAGACCAGAGTCTTGTGTGCGAATGCATACAGAACATCTTGCACACACATTAACACCTGTTCCACCTTTTGGAAAAGTAAGCCATTACGTTCTTGTAGGAAGCAAGGACACAAATTTAAAATGCATGCACATGGGACCTGGATGTTAAAAAAAATACACAAGTGCTTATTCAGTATTATTAAAATAAAAGAACTGAAATGAAATGAAACCGCTTTCAAAAATTTGTTGTGACATTTCGTCCTTTTAACACTGACGAACAGGCTAGAATAGATCATCTGAACCATAGGGTTGGAAAGGACCGTGTGTCGTTTTGCCACTATGAGGGGGACGGGGATAGCCTGGTGGTTAGAGTGATGCGCATTATGCTCGAGATCTATTGACCGGGTTCGAATCTCGTTTAAGAGGCTTTTCCCTCTAGAATCAACATCAGTACCGAAACACTCCCCTCAAAAGTCCTTCGAAAGAGACTATAAACCCAGGTCCCGTGTGAGAATGCACGCAGCACATCTTGCGCACGCGTTAAAACTCGTTCCGCTTTTCGGAGGAGTAGACCATTGTGTGCCAGTGAGAACGGAGGACAAAATTGACAACACTCCTTACACACGGGGACTAGGTGTAAGAAAAAAGCACGTGAATGCTTATTCCATTAATCCTCGAAATAAAAGAATAACAAAATAAAATAAAGCTCTCAAAATACCCCCAACACCACCCACCCCCAACACCCACTCCTTCGACTCTACCTCTCCTCCCCCATATCCTCCTGTCTTCAACCGTTGAGTGAAATCTCTAGAAACCAACACCCCCACCCCCTCCCCACACACACACCACCACCACCCAATCCCACCCCGCCCCACCTACCCACCCATCTCTCTCTCTCCCTCTCCTCTTCTTGTCAGCTTGCAGTAGGCTATATAGGAAGAGGCAGTACAGCCAGATCATCACCTGATCTGACATCCTAGCTGTCAGACTGCACTGTATGGATTCTGAGGCTGTGCCAACAGCAGGTTTTCTTTCAGCTTGCGACTTTTAAAGGACGGGATGTGTGGGTTGTTGGGTTTGATTTAGTATTGTTATGTGTGGGGGGAAAAAATTGGCGTGTTTGAATATGTGTGTGTGTGTGTGTGTGTGTGTGTGTGTGGTGTGTGTGTGTGTGTGTGTGTGTGTGTGTGTGTGTGTGTGCGTGTGTGTGTGTGTGTGTGGGTTGTGTGGTGTGTGGGGTGGGTGTTGGGGGGGGGGGGGGAAGGGGGATAGGTGGGGGTGAGGAGGGGGGTTGGTGGGGTGAGGAGGTGGGGGGTTGGTGTGGGTTGGTGGGGGTGGAGGGGTGGGGTATGTAGGTGTGTGTGAGAAAGGGATGTAGGTGTGTGTGTGTGTGTGTGTGTGTGTGTGTGTGTGTGTGTGTGTGTGTGTGTGTGTGTGTTGTGTGTGGTGTGTGTGGTGTGTAAGAGGAGGATGTGTGTGTGCGTGAGGGGGTGGGATGTATGTATGTGAGAGAGGGGGTGGATGTAGGCGTGTGTGTGTGAGGGGGTGGGATGTAGAGTGTGTGTGTGTATGTGAGAGAGAGAGAGAGGGTGTGTGTATGTATGTGTGTGCGTGCGTGTGTGTGTACATGTTTGTGCATATCTGTGCGTACATACACGCACGCGCGTGTATGTAAGAATGCAAGAGGGGGAGTAGGGTGGGTCGCACACTTGAAATTTAGCGGGGGGGGGGGGGGGGGGGGGGGAACCACCACTTCTGTCCCATCACCAACCACAAACCCCAGCGACACATACAAAAAATAAGAAACTAAAAGTGACAGGCAAACTCCGTGTTTCTCTCCCATAACAGACCCAGCAGAATCCCCCAAGGGAAAAATACACTTCACACTCACTGTCTGTACAACTCAGAATAGCCATAGCTCACATGACAACTCGCCCCCCCTCCCCTCCCATCCTCTCTCTTCTCTCTCTTCTCTCTCTCTCTCTCTCTCTCTCCTCTCTCTCTCTCTCTCTCTCTCTCTCTCTCTCTCTCTCTCTCTCCTTCTCTCTCTTCTCTCTCTTTTTCTCTCTCACACACACACACACACACACACACACACAACACGCACACACACACCAGACCACACACACACAGCCCGCTATGTTATCAGAGTATTTTTGTCATGCCGTTCTTGGAAAGTTCGGTGCAGAGAAAGTGTATGCTCTTTTCTGTGTACAATTCCCTCTTAGCAAGGCACTAATCTTGGGAATGAAGCCTAGTATCCATATTATTCGTCTATGTGGAACAAGTATCATTCTTTCATCTTCACCTTCACCTATCCTGTAGTCCCGTGGACTGTATGGGCACCACTGAAGATTTTGCATCCAGCTTCCTCCAGAGTCGTTAGTTTGTAGATAAAATAGAATCGGTGTTTTCGTAACAATGTATATATATCAGTATCAGAGCAAAGGTTGTTTTCTTCATAATAACAGTTTTCTCCTTTTGTTTTGCTCTTTTTTAAGGGTTTTTCCCCCAGCTTCTCATTTTTATTAAAGGGGGGGGGGTGGGGGGGGGGGGGGGGGGGGGGGGGGGGGGGGGGTGGGGGGGGGGAACCTTAAATGTAACTGTTAAAGAAGTAAAATAACTATGGTAACATAGTTCTGTTCTAAGATACCTTTTCAAAATGTTTACTTCAAAAAGAAACACCCACATTTTACTGCTACTAGATTGTATTTTTATTTTTATTTTATTTTATTCTTTTATATCGAAGATAATGGAATAAGCACTTATGTGCTTTTTTTACATCCAGTCCCCGTGTGTATGCGGTTTTGTGAATTCTGTCATCTGTTCCCACCGGCACACAATGGCCTACTCTTTCGAAAAGCGGAACAGGATTTAACGTGTGCGCAAGATGTTCTGCGTGCGTTCGCACACGGGGCCTCGGTTTACAGTCTCATCGGAAAGACTTTTGGGGAGAGTGGAGTCTATGGTATACCGACACAAGGTAGTGACAAACAGCATGAGGAATTGCAAGAGATCGGCAACTATCCTTCTCTCCCATAACAGACCCCCGGCAGAATTACCCAAGGGAAAGACACTTCACAGTCGCTGTCTGTTCAACTCAGAATAGCCATAGCTCACATGATAGCCCTCCCTGCCCCCTCACTATTCTATTACTCTCTGGATATGTCTGTGTTGGGAGGAAGACGGGGGAGGGAGAAGTGGAAAACAAAATGACAGTTGGGATAGTGTCTAGACAAAAGACCATCATCGTCTGAAGCCTCTAATACTGGAGCCTAGGGGATAAAGAGTGAAATGCTAGCGAGTGTGTGTGTGTGTGTGTTTCTGTGTGTGTGTGTGTGTGTGTGTGTGTGTGTGTGTGTGTGTGTGTGTGTGTGTGTGTGTGTGTGTGTGTGTGTTTGTGTGTGTGTTTCTGTGCGTGTGTGTGAGTCTGTGTGTGTGCGTGGGGTGTACGTGAGTGTGTGTACGTGTGTGCGAGTGCGTGTGCGTGGTGTGTGTGTGTGTGTGTGTTGTGGGGTGTGTGTGTGTGGTGTTGTGTGGTGGGGTGTTGGAGTGGGTGTGGGTGTGGGTGTGGGTGGGTGTGAGTGTGTGTGTTGTGTGTGCGTTGTTTGTGTGTATGTGTGTGCGCGTGGGGGGGACGTGCGTGTGTGTGCGCGCGAGTGTGCGTGTGCGTTTTGGGGTTGTTTTGGGTGTGTGTGTGTGTGTGTTGTTGTGTGGTGTGCGAGTGTGTGTGTGTGTGTGTGTGTGTGTTGGTGCGTGTGTGGTGTGTGTGTTGGGGTGTGTACGTGTGTGTGTGTGTGTGTGTGTGTGTGGGGGGAGTGGGTGTGGGTGGGGGGGGTTGTGTGTGTGAGTGTATGTTGTGTGTGTGGCGTGCGTTGTGTGTCTGTGTGTGTAGTGTGTGTGTGCGTGCGTGAGGTGCGTTTTTGTGCGTGTGTGTGTGTTGTGTCTGTGTGCAGGGTTGTGGTTTGTGTGTGCGTGTGCGTGTGTGTGTGCCCTGTGTGAGTGTGATGTGCGCGTGAGTGTGTGTGTGGGGTGAGTGTGTTTTGTGTGGTGGTGGTGTGTGTTAAATTTTTAAACGTCTGTTCACTTTTAAGTGATTTTAAAATCCAGAGGGTGTGTGTGTGTGCGTGCGTGCGTGCGTAATTGTGTGTGTGTGTGTGTGAGGAGTGTGGTGTGTGGTGTGTGGTGTGTTGGTGCGTGTGTGTGTGTGTGTGTGTGTGTGGGTGGTTGTGTGTTTTGTGTGTGGTGTGTTTTGGGGTGTGTGTGTGTGTTGTGTGTGTGTGTGGTGTGTTGGTGCTGACCTTTTCTGCAGAGAGAAGTTCCCTGGAGAGCTATTGGGATGAGCGCCAAACTCAGGAAGACAGAGTATTATTTTCATAGCTGGCTTTTTTTGGTTATGTTTAGAGCTGAGAGGGGACGGGATAGCTTAGTGGTCAGAGCCCTCGCTTTTCCCCAGCTAAGGTTAAGCAGCATCGAGCGTGGTTACCACTTGGATGGGTGACCGTTTGCGCGCCTTGGCTTCAGTACAGTCCCCCTAGTTCACGCAGCTGTAAATGGGTACCTGCCCTCTTTAGGGTCAGGGAAGGTAAAGCAGCGAGGGAGAGGAGATGGGCGCCGCCCTCAATATGCTGGCCCTAGAGAAGTGAGGTCTCTGACACCTCGCTTCCCTATGACCACCTAGGTTATGGGACACCTTTACCTTTTTATTTGCTCTTAAGATGCACGGAGAATTAAGTTACTGGCAGGTCTGCGTTTTAAGTTGACTCGTGAGATCGTAAAAAATTCCTCAAAATTAATTGGATAGATGCCACTGTGGAGATTTGAACCCTACGACATCATGGATCCCTGGGATGGAAGGGAAATGGTTTTATCCACTCAGGTGAAGTGTATAACTCACAAACTTACACTCTAATGACGGAGACTAAATGAATAACTCACACACAAAAACAGTGATACACGCAGACACACACACAGACAGACAGACAACAGACAGACAGACAGACAGACAAACACACACTAACATCCACCCACGTACTAACCCCCCACCCCCACCCCCAACCAAAAATTTATATACACACGCACAAATACACACAAACGCACGCACACACAAACGCACGCACACGCGCACGCACACACACGAACGCACGCACACATTTTGTTTTTGTTTCTTTGTTTTGTGATGGTTTTTCTTTGTTTGATTTGTATGGTTTAACATTGTTTAGGTTTTTTTTGTTTCTTTTTTAATTCTATGTATGCATATATTATTGTTTTCTCTTGTTTGATTTGTAGGGTTTATCCCTGATTCGATTTTTATTTTGTGCCTGCATATATATTATCTTTTTTATAGATGGATGGCTTGATGGAAAAAAAAGCAAAGGCATTGCTTATTCAATGCACCATCTGAAAATAAAACTTTAACTTTGACTTTGACACATCCACCCATCAATCCCACCCCCATCCCCCCCCCCCCCCACACCGAAACGCACCACACACACCACACATACACACACACACACTAACATCCACACCCACCACCACCACACACACACCTCTGACCAACAAACAGACTGACCAATGAACACACATACACACACAACACAACACACACACACACAAACACCACACACACAACACACACACACAAACACACAACACACTCACAAACACACACACACAACACACAGACACACACACACACACATACAAACACACACTACACATCCACCCCCAACACACACACACACAAAACACACACACACTACAAACACACACAAACACACACACTACAAACACACACACACACACACACACTACAAACACACACACACACCACTACACACACACACACACAGACGCAAGACTGGCTTACCTGGCGAAATAGCTAACGGCCAGCTGGTTTGGCCAGTACAGGTCTTTGTTGACCAGGATACGCCGGTCACTGCCGTCCAGCCCTGACCTCTCGATCAGCTTTGTGCCCTGGTCAGCCCAAAACACGTATCTGGACACAGAGAGAGAGAGAGAAGAACTGTGGTTTAGTTTGATGTATTCGTTCGTTCATTTGTTCGTTTGTTCTCGTTCGTTCTTTCTTTCGTTCGTTCGTTAGTTCGTTCGTTCGTTCTTTCGTTCTTTCTTTCTTTCTTTCTTTCTTTATTTCTTTCTTTCGTTCGTTCGTTCGTTCGTTCCTTCTTTCTTTCTTTCTTTCTTTCTTTCGTTCGTTCGTTCGTTCGTTCGTTCACTCATTCATTCATTCGTTCGTTCGTTTCTTTCGTTGGTTGGTTGGTTGGTTGGTTGGTTCGTTCGTTCGTTCATTCGTTCTTTCTTTCGTTCGCTCGTTCTTTCGTTCGTTCGTTCAATCATTCATTCATTCATTCATTCATTCATTCATTCATTCATTCATGCCGTCCACTCCTCATGAGAGGCGGGATAGCCTGGTGGTTAGAACATGCGTGTGGAGAAACAGAAACATGTATGTGTGTGACTAAAAGAAAATGATTGTTAGAGACAGTCAGACAGACAGACAGACAAAAAGACAGACAGACAAACAGACAGAAGGACAGACAACTAGACAGACAGACAGACAAACAGACAGAAGGACAGACAACTAGACAGACAGACAGACAAACAGACAGACAGACAGACAAACAGACAGACAGACAGACAGTCAAACAGACAGACAGACTGACTGACTGAATGACTGACTGATTGACAGACAAACAGACAGACAGACAGACAAACAGACAGACAGACTGACTGACTGACTGAATGACTGACTGACTGACAGACAGACAGACAGACAAACAGACAGACAGACAGACAGACTGACTGACTGACTGACAGACAGGCAGACAGACAAACAGACAGACATACTGACAGACAGACAGACAGACAGAAAGAGAGAGAGAGAGAGAGAGAGAGAGAGAGAGAGAGAGAGAGAGGAGAGAGAGAGAAGAGAGAGAGAGAGAGAGAGAGAAGTGCTCAACAAAACTAAGAGACAAAGATATCGAGCCAAGCTAACAGCCAAAAAAAAAAAGACAGAAAACAAAGAAGAGGTAACGCAAAAAGGGATTAGAACAGTAAATAGAACAGAAACGTTCAGAGAGAGACAGACAGACTGACAGACAGACAGACAGACGGAGAGACAGAGAGACAGGGAGACATACAGAAAGAGATAGATAGAGATAGATAGATAGATAGATAGATAGATAGATAGATAGATAGATAGATAGATAGATAGATAGATAGATAGATAGATAGATAGATAGATAGATCGATAGAGAGAGAGACAGACAGACAGACAGAGACAGAGAGAGAGAGGAGTCACAGACACAAAAAAATAGGAAAAAAAACCAACATTTCTTCGAGACCAAAGAAACATCTACCTCCTCCACCCCCTCCCCAACACACCCCCCCCCCCCCCCCACCCCCTCCTCCCCAAGAAACCCCAACTCTTACATAGAGAAGACAACGTAAACATGTAGGGAAAACTACCCCCCCCCCCCCCCCACACACACACACATCCACACACCCCACCCCCACCCCTCACACATACCACCCCCCCCCCCCCCAGACACACACACACCCACACACCACACACCAACACAACACCCCCCCCCCCCACCCCCAAACCCTACCCCCTTAACTCCTAACCCCAAATCCCAGCCTACAACCACTCCCTTCCCCCCCCCCCCCCCCCACACACGCCACCTACCCCCTCCTCCCCCCCACACCCCCCCCTCCCTCCCCACACACACACAAACTCCTTCCTCCTCCTCGTCTACATGCATACAAAGTGACAGGCTATAGCACACAGCTGTGGGCGGGATTGCTCTGCAGCCCGTGACCATAATCACTCATGTTCATTCATACGCCACAATCCGCAATCCGCAATCCACAATCCTTCCTTCCTTGTAACTTCTTTCTGGCTTGTTGTCGGCACCGTTGTATTATCGCTGCTGATGTTCACAGAAAGAAAGAAAGAAAGAAAGAAAGAAAGAAAGAAAGAAAGAAAAAACACACACACATGGTAAAGGCACACATTCCTCCAAGAGAAAGCAGTTGTTGTAACACCAAAAAATATAAAGAAATAAAGAAAGAAATGAATAAATGAATAAACGAATAAATAACAAAAGAAACAACCGAAAACCAACGGGGAAAAAGAAAAGGTCAGACTAAAATGTATATATGCAACAACAAAAAATCCAATGTTAACTATACCAAAAGAACATCCCTACTGCATTTCCTTCCAAACACACAGATACGCACACATACACGTACGCATGCATGCACACACATGCACGCACACGCACACACATACTAACACTAACACACACGCACGCACACAACTGACACACACACAACACACACTAACACATACACGCACAACAAACACACACAACAAACACACACATCCACACACACAAACACACACATCCACACAAACACACACATCCATCTCACCATCACCTCACCACTCACCACCACCCCACCACCCTCACCTCACCCCCACCCCACACACACATACCCACAAAAAATATCGATTTCAAACTAAACCAAAATAACATCCCCCAACACTCCACCCCACCCTACCCCACCCACCACCCACACCCCCTGCATGCTCTCATCACCATAATTACTCATGTTCATTCATACGACACATCCTTCCCTGCCACTTATGTCTAAGTCTGGTCTGCCTGGCATGTCTAGTTCGGTACCATTAGCATTATCCTTGCTGTTGTGCCCTTCTTGGACAAATAATAGCCCGCATCACAGCCAAACTGCACTCTCATACAAACATGTGCCGAAAATTCGCACTGGCTCACAATGCGAGGGAAGGAGGGAGAGAGAGAGAGAGAGAAGAGAGAGAGAGAGAGAGAGAGAGAGAGAGAGAGAGAGAGAGAGGAGAGAGAGAGAGAGAGAGAGAGAGAGAGAGAGAGAGAGAGAGAGAGAGAGAGGAGAGAGAGAGAGAGAGAGAGCGAGAGAACAGAGACAGACAGACAGACAGAGACAGACAGAGGCAGACAGAGAGACATAGAGAGACAGACACAGACACGCAAACACACACGCACGCACGCACGCACGCACGCATGCCTGTACGCACACACAGAGAAAGAGACAGAGATACGGACAGACATAGACAGCCAGACACACAACACACACACACACACACACACACACACACACACACACACACACAGAACTCGAACTGGAACTCGATTGTTTTAATGAGGATAATTGGATAAGCCAGGGGCTTCTTTACACCAGGCCTTCAAGAAAAAAATAGCAAAGACAAAAAACAAAAGGCAAACAAACAAAGAAAAACATAGCATATACACAATGAAGCTGACAATAAACTTAATCACTTAGTTATACTTGCAATCAACTACTCACATTAACGTTCAATTCTATACTAAACCAGCCAATCAATACAAACTGACTAATTTCAGGTCTACACACATCAACATTTCCCTCACACATAAAGATACATTCACACTAGCACCATCCACACTCGCACACCCATGCATTTCAACGACCAAACGAAGCAATCAGCCCAACTTTTTATTTTATTTTTTAAAGTCTGAGACGAAAATGGAAACGGCATATTTTTACGTCAGTTATAGCAATGAAAGCAAATGATGTAACAACTCTCTTTCCACAGTCATCAGTTTGAGACAGACAGAGAGAAAGAGAGAGAGAAAGAGAGAGGGGAGAGAGAGAGAGGAGAGAGAGAGAGAGAGAGAGAGGAGAGAGAGGGAAGAAGAGAGAGAAGAGAGAGAAGAGAGAGAGAGAGAGAGAGAGAGAGAGAGAGAGAGAGAGAGAGAGAGAGAGCGAGCTCCTTAACCTTTACAATTCCGTGCACATTTCTTTCCATTCAATCGAAAAGAATCCACTCCTAACCAGGCTCATGCATCATTAGCATTTGCCCCTACAGACTATAAACCAGAGGTTCCAGACTACTTAAGATAATGGATGAGATTTTTTTTTCAAACGAAAGAAAAGAAAAGAGAGGAAAGGAAAGAACAAAAAAGATATACATGGAAGACTGGAGAGAATGATGGGTGCAAGCACAGCATTCCGATGTAACGTCCTGAGAAATCAAGCTTTAAAGCAGTAGCACGTTTATTTTTATTTTGGTTTTTTGGGGGGTTTGTAGGTTTGTTTTATTTAATTTCTCCGCAGACGAGACAGAATTTATGGAGGGGCGTTTCCAGACCCTCTCTCTCTCTCTCTCTCTCTCTCTACTTTTCCTATAATTTATTTTTTTTAATCTAATGAATTAGTTGAGGTTGATTTTCCTGTTTGCCAAAAGGATCCTATAAATGGTTGTTATTCTCCTTTATATCGTGCATGCTTTTTTGGCTTGTTGTTGTTATTGTTGTTGTTTTTGTTGTTGTTTTTGCTCTTTTTTTTTACTCTGTGAGTGTATGTGTTTTGCGTTTGTTTTAGTATAATTATGATGTATCCCTAAGGGCGGCGACTGGATGTAAAAAGTACATGGGTCCTTTTTTTAAAAAAATGATTATCCTCCAAATAAAAGAATTCGATTCGATTTGATTTGTCTCTCTGTATGTCTGTCTCTGTCTGTTTCTCTGTCTCTCTATCAAAATAAAAGAATAAATAAATAAATAAATAAACATCTGTCTCTCTGTCTCTATATCTGCCTCTGTCTCTTTCTGTCTGTCTGTCTGTCTCTGTCTCTGTCTCTGGCTGTATCTGTGTCTCTGTCTGTCTCTGTCTCAGTCTCTCTGTCCTCTCTCCTCTCTCTCTCTTCTTCTCTGTCTCTGTCTGTCTCTCTGTCTCTGTCTGTCTTCTGTCTGTCCGTCTCTATCTCTTTCTGTCTCTCTCTGTGTATCTCTTTCTGTCTCTGTCTCTTTATGTCTGTCTGTCTGTCTGTCTTCTGTCTGTCTTCGTCTGTCTGTCTGCTGTCTTCTCTCCCTCCTCTCCTCTCTCCTCTCTCTCTCTCTCTCTCTCCTCTCTTCTCTCTCTCTCTCTCCTCTCTCTCTGAGCTCTCCAGGCCTTTATTGGTTAAACAAAGTGGGGACATTGTTGTTCCCTATAACTGCTTGTGCAGACAAAAGAGTGGGTGTGTTTTCCTACGAAGTAGTTAGATTTTTTTTTCGTGGTTCATTGTTATATGCGATTTTCTAAAATTTAAGCGTGTTTAACAATGAAAGGTTTTACAGTCGATTTTTGATGGTATTAAATGCGATTTGTACTCTCTCTCCCTTTCTCTCATTTTTTTTTTTTTTTCTCTCTCCTCTCTCTCTCTCCTCTCTCTCTCTCTCTCTCTTCTCTCTCTCTGTGTGACTTTTGACACACTCATGCATACACACACACACAAACACACACTCATACAATAGACACATACTCTCTCTCTCTCTCACTCACACAACAACACACACACACACACACACACACACACACACACACACAAACACAAACACAAACACACACACAGAGGGTTTTCCTCTCGAGCACTTTGATACAATTTCCTTTCAACCTAACTAAAAGATGAATTGGTTTAGTGCGTGAATCGTCTTCCCATTGCCCAAGCACTATCTTTTTAAAAGAAGCAAAGAAAAAAATATATATATGGATCGACAAGCTAGGATCATATTGCCACATGTTCATACCGCTGTTGGCATGGAAAGTGGAAAACCATGTTGTGTGTGCATCTATTTCTGTGTTAACTAGCTTTCGCTAACAATTCTTCTTCTTGTTCTTGTTTTTGTTCCTCCTCCTCTTCCTCTCCTTCTTCTTCTTCTTGTTCGCATTCTTCTTCTTCGCATTCTTCTTTTTGTTCGCATCTTGCATTCTTCGCAAATTACTTTACATTCTTGTTCTGCTTTGCGTTCTTCTTCGCATTCTTCCATTCTTCTTCTCTGTTGCATTCTTCTTCTTCACATTCTTCTTTTGTTTCCTCTTCGTCACAATCTTCTTTTTTGATTCTTCTTCTTCTTTGCTTCTCGCTTCTTCTTCGCTTCTTCATTCTTCTTTTTCGCATTCTTCTTCGAAATTCTTCTCTTCTTTCGCATCTTTTTCCCATTCTTCGCATTCTTTTCTCTTTGCGTTCTTACTTCGCATTCTTCGCATTCTTCTTCTTCGCGTTCTTCTTCTTCTTCTTCGCATTCTTCTTTCACATTCTTCTTTTTGCTTTGCGTTCACTCGCATTCTTCTTCTCTTCGCTTTCTTCTTCTTCTTCACAATCTTCTTCTTCGCATCTTCTTCTTCTTCGCATTCTTCTTCTTTCTATTCTTCCTCTTCCTCTTCTTCTTCGCATTCTTCTTCTTCTTCGCTTCCTTCTTCTTCTTCATTCTTCTTCGCATTCTTCTTCTCTTTCTTCTTCTTTCATTCCTTCTTCCTTCCCTCTTCTTCTCGTTCTTCTTCTTCTTCGCATTCTTCTTTCTTCTCCGCATTCTTCTTTCTTCTTCTTCTTATCGATTCTTTTTTCATTTCTTCTTCGCTTTCTTCTTCTTCACATTCTTCTTCTCGCATTTTTCTTTCTTCGCATTCTTCGCAATCTTCTTCTTCTTCGCATTCTCTCCTTCCTCTTCTTCGATTCTTCTTCTTCTTCTCAATTCTTTTTCTTCTTCTTTCTTCATTTCCCTTCTTCTTCTTGTTGTTGTTCTTCTTCGCTTTCTTCTTCTTCGCATTCTTCTTCACAGTTTCTTCGCATTTTTCTTCGCATTCTTCGCATTCTTCGAACTTCTTCTTCTTCGCATTTCTTCTTCTTCATCAAACACGCAGTCAGCAACAATGGTTGTCTATCATAATAGCGAAAACGTGATTCTCTGTCTTTTATTAACGCTTCCGACTTCGGCGTGGGAGAAGATTGTTATCTTTTAAAATATTTCCAGAAACAAAGAAAGAAAGGCAGGAGAACAGAGCAAGAAGGCCAAAAACAGACAAGACGGATGTGACAGAAAGAAAGGAAGTAAGGCGGAAAAACAAAGAGAGGAATAAAAAAAGAGAGAATTCATAGCACCGAATTTCTAAAAAGTTAGGGATATTGATTATACTGACAAGTCACCAAAATCTCCAACGGGGACCAAGCAATTCCATTTATAGCCTGTATGTACGATTTGAAAATGTCGTAAACATGTCATAATTATATTATATATATATATATATTATATTTGTATATTATATTATAAAATGTGTGGGGGGTAGTGTATGTTGTATGTGTGTGTTGTGTAAAAAAGGTGTCCCATAACCTATAAGGTGGTAGGGGAGCGAGGCGTCAGAAACCTCACTTCTCTAGGGCCAGCATATTGAGGGCGGCGCCCATCTCCTCTCCCTCGCTGCTTTACCTCTCCTGGCCCGAGAGAGGCAGGATCCATTTACAGCTGGGTCAACTGGGGGACTGTACTGAAGCCAAGGCGCGCAAACGGTCACCCATCCAAGAGGTAACCACGCTCGATAGCTGCTTAACTTGACTGGGGGAAAGCAAATGCTCCGACCACTGAGCTATCCCGTCCCCTATATGCGTATGCGTGTATGATGATATGTGTGTGTTATATATATTATGTATTATATTATATATATGTGTTGTTGTGTGTGTGTGTGTGTGCGGAATGCGAAAATATGCGCTACACTGTGATTTTTGTGTTCTGTGTGAAGTGTCAGTAGTGTTTTGTGTGGCAATCAAATGCCTGTTTATTAATTTAAATTTCTTGTTTTATGATGTGTAATTTATTATGTGTGTTTTGTACCACTAATGCATTTTTCATCAAAATATCCTCACTCTTCAAACTTCATTTCTGCAAACATCTCGACATGTGCAAAATTTTAACAATCTCTTCTTTCATCTAAGCATCACATTGCCATTCTTTTACTTAAATAATTTTACTTTTTACAATCATTTTGATGTTCTTTTCTTAGATCTCACTCTTTCTTCTTCTTCTTCATCATCTATCTTCTTCTTCTTCGCAAAT
>CM054143.1:9978431-9985931 GCA_028751875.1 Rapana venosa | reverse complement strand
TTTCGTTTTCTTCTTCCTCTTCTTCTTCTTCTTCTTTGCATTCTTCTTCGCATTCTTCATTTTTGAATTTTTCTTCGCATTCTTTTTCTTCTTTGCAATTCTTCTTCTTCGCAATTCTTCTTCTTCGCAATTCTTCTTCGTGTTCTTCTTTGCATTCTTCTTGTTTGCATTCCTTTTCTTCTTCAAATTCTTCTTCTTCTTCTTTGCATTTGTATTCTTCTTCATCATTTTCATCTTCTTCTTCGACGACTTCTTTGCATCTTTCTCTGCGTTTTTCTTCTTCTTTGCAATCTCCTTCTTTCCATTCTTCTTTGCATTCTCCCTCTTTTTCTCTTTTGCATTCTTCTTCTCCTTCTTTGCATTCTTCTTCTTCTTCTTTGCATCCTCTTCTTCTTCCTTGCATTCTTCTTCTTCTTTGCATTATTCTTCTGTTATGCATTCTTCTTCTTGGCATTCTTCTTCTTCTTTGCATTCTTCTTCTTGGCATTCTTCTTCTTCTTTGCATTCTTCTTCTTTGCATTCTTCTTCTTTGCATTCTTCTTCTTTGCATTCTTCTTCTGTTATGCATTCTTCTTCTTCGCATTCTTCTTCTTCTTTGAATTCTTGTTCTTGGCATTCTTCTTCTTCTTGGCAATCTTCTTCTTCTTTGCATTCTTCTTCTTCTTCTTTTTCTTTACATTCTTCTTCTTCTTTTTTACATTCTTCTTCTTCTTCTTTACATTCTTCTTCTTCTTTTTTACATTCTTCTTCTTCTTCTTCTTCTTCTTACATTTCTTCGCAATTCTTCTTCTTCTTCTTCGCAATTCTTCTTCTTCTTCTTCGCAATTCTTCTTTACATTCTTCTTCTTCTTCTTCTTTACATTCTTCTTCTTCTTCTTCTTTGCATTCCTCTTTGCATTCTTCTTCTTTTTCGCAATTCTTCTTCGTGTTCTTCTTCTTCGCCTCCTCCTTCTTTGCATTCTTCTTCTTCATCACATTCTTCTTCTTCTTCCTCCTTCTCCTCCTCCTCCTCATCCTTGAACTCTAAAACAGCAGTTATTGCTGTCTGTCAAAATTATGAGCGAAAATGTGTTGCGCGCTGCTGTTAACAGCTGGACAAGTCAGGCGCTTAATAGAAGTGCAACGCATTTTCGCTCATATAACAGACCAGACAATATTTGCTGTCTGAGCGCTCAACGAAGGAAGAACACAGGTCCTATTGATCTTCTTCTTCTTGCTTTCCTTCTTTTCTTTCTTCTTCTCTCTCTCTTTTGCTCGTTCTGTCTCTCAGTTTCCAATTCTTTCGTTCTGTATTTTTTCTTTCATTCTGTCTTTCTTTGTTTTATTGAGTCTTTCTTTTTATGTTCATTGTGCCTTTGTTTGTTTCTTTGTTTTTTTGTTTCTTTGTTTCTTTCCTTCTTTCTTTCTTTCTTTCCTTCCTTCTTTCTTTCTTTCTTTCTTCTCACTTTCCTTCCTTCTTTCTTTCTTTCTTTCTCCCTTTCTTTTGTCTTTCTGTCTTTCCTTCCTTCTTTCTTTCTTTCTTTCTTCTTTCTTTTGTCTTTCTTCTTTCTTCCCTTCTTTCTTCTTCTCTTTCTTTCTCCCTTTCTTTCTTCTCTTCTTTCTCCTTTCTTTCTTTCTCCTTCTTTTCTTTCTCCCCTTTCTCCTTTCTTTCTTCTTCTGCACCTCCCGTCCTCTCTTCTGTCCTTCTTTGCTCCTTTTAACAATTCATTCCTTTCCTTCCTTCTCTCCTTCCTTCTTTTTCCTTTCGTTCTGTTTAGTAACGCTAGTCTTAATTAGCAGAATTTATATCTGCAACATAGGTACGATAATGATGCTGAGAAATATAGTTTAAAGAATGGCAATCCATTCTGCCATCTCCTGACTTTACTTCTGAGAGGATTACTTATGCATGTCTTTTAGCACAGCTATGTGCATTTCTGGGTTCAGTATCTCAATTTTAAAAAAATCTATGGATAAAAATAAACTATAAACGATGGTTGCCACTTTAGGGATACCAGGGGGGGACTGGCAGTATACATTAATAGCATACCAGGGGGACGGGATAGCTCAGTGGTCGGAGCACTCGCTTTCCCCCAGCCAAGTTAAGCAGCGTCGAGCGTGGTTACCACTTGGATGGGGGACCGTCTCCGCGCCTTGGCTTCAGTACAGTCCCCCAGTTCACCCAGCTGTAGATGGGTACCTGCCCTCTTTAGGGTCAGGGAAGGTAAAGCAGCGAGGGAGAGGAGATGGGCGCCGCCCTCAATATGCTGGCCCTAGAGAAGTGAGGTCTCTGACGCCTCGCTCCCCTACGACCTTATAGGTTATGGGACTCCTCCTCCCCATCTTCTGGAAATTTTGTGCTAGGTATTTCCTCTTTTCTATCCCTCTCTTTGTGGCTGCTTTGTTCCTGTTTCTTCCTGTCACCTTCTTCTTTGTGGTCTGTTTTCTGCCTTCTTAGACATTTCTCCTGACTTTTAGCTCTCCCAGAAAGACTTAAGAGATAATAACTCCTTCCATATATACATGCTAATGCTGCATAAGGATATTGGCACACAGAATGATGATTATTCTAAGAAGGCAATCTTCATTCTGTTATCGTTACTTCTGTAGCCTCACAGTATAGAATACTTGCTGGCAGATAAGCTGATTATACTGTGTGTGTTTCTGTGGTGTGTGTGTGTGTGTGTGTGTGTGTGTGTGTGTGTGTGTGTGTGTGTGTGTGTGTGTGTGTGTGTGTGTGTGTGTGTGTGTGTGTGTGTGTGTGTGTGTGTGTGTGTAGGTGTGTAGGTGTGTGTGTGTAGGTATGTGAGACCGCGCGAATGTGTGTTTATTTTTATCTATTTATTTTATTTTATTCTTTTATATCGAGGATAATGAAATAAGCACTTGTGTGGGGTTTTTTTACATCTAGTCCCCGTGTGTATGCGGTTATGTCAAATTTGTCATCTGTTTTCACCGGCACACAATGGCCTACTCTTACGAAGAGCAGAATAGGATTTAACGTGTGCGCAAGATGTTCTGCGTGCGTTCGGGCCTCGGATTATAGTCTCATGCGACGTGTGTGTGTGTAGTTGTGTGTGTGTGTGTGTAGTTGTGTGTGTGTGTGTAGTTGTGTGTGTGTGTGTGTGTGTTTGTGTGTGCGAGGATATAGGGAAGCAGTGTGCGTGCGTGCATGCGTGCGTGAGCATGTGTATGAATGTATCTGTGCGTGTATGTGTATGTGTATGAGTGTGTGTATGCGTGCGTGTGCGATCGCGTTCGTGTGTGTGTGTGTGCATGTGTGTTTGTGTATGTGTGTGAGGATATGGGGGAGTAGGGTGCGTGCGTGAATGCGTGCGTGAGTATGGGTATGAATGTGTCTGTGCGTGTGCGTGTATGTGTGTGCATGTGTGTGCGTGGTGTGTGTGTGTGATTATGTGTGTGTGTGGTTTATGTATGTGTTGTTTGTTTATGTGTGTTTGTTTTTTCTGTATGTGTGCGCGCGCGCGCGTGTGTGTGTGTGCATGTATGAGTGTTCGCACGTATGTGCAACAAAGCATATGTTTCCTAGATTACACGTGAAATGGAAATATAAAAATGTATTACTGATAATTCCCAGCAAGAAATCTCATGTTTCACAAACAACAGAATCAATTTTCTCTCTCTCTCTCTCTCTCTCTCTCTCTCTCTCTTCTCTCTCTCTCTCTCTCTCTTCTCTCTCTCTCTCTCTCTCTCTCTCACACACACACACACACACACACACACACTCTATTCTCCTCTCTCTCCTCTCTCTCTCTCTCTCTCTCTCTCTCTCTCTCTCTCTCTCTCTTTTTAAAGCTGACATTCTCTCTCCATCTGTCTCTATGTCACTATCTGCCCTGTCTCTGCTTGTCTGTGCTTCTGTCTGTGTGTCTGTCTGTGTGTCTGTCTCTTTCTCTCCTATCTGTCTGTTTCTCTGTCTGTCTGTCTTTCTGTCTCTCTGTCTCCCTATTAATTTTTTTTAATGTGACTCTCTCTCTCTCTCTTCCTCTCCCTCCATCTCCCTCTCTCCTCCCCATTCTCTCTCTCCATTGATTTTCTTTTTAATCTTGACATTCAACATAAAACGAAAAGTTTACTAAGAATTTCCAGAATATATCATTTACTCATTAAATAATTTTTTTTTAAATTGAAACATATCCTTAAGATTCCATCTCTGAAAGTAAATGACGACACAGAATCAGTTATGAGCATGAGATAATTATGCAGCGAGTTACTCCGAACCTACATTTTCTTTAAAGGTCAGGGTAAAAAAAATGAGACGACTCGTAAACTACGGGTAATTGCCTTTGTTGGCGATAAGAACTGACATTTCTGTGCAACTGCGATGCTTTCTGCATAATAATAATTATAAATAATAGTTCAGGAAAGCGAGTCACCTTTCCGACATGCTTTACAGCTTTGTATTTTGTGTTTTCTTGGGTTTTTTTTTTAAGTAAAAGCAAGGAGAATGGGAAAGAAAGATTTGAACAATGTCTTGTAACTATCACATGATTTGAAAAAAAAAGCTAAGAAAAGTTTGATAAAAACAAAAACAATGATAGTCGATATTGAAAGTCTATTCTGTTGTTGTTGTTTTTTTACAAGATGTTCTTTCGTGAGAAAAAAATGTGGGGGTTTTACTAAACAGTAGGCCTTTTCAGGTGTTGTTTTTTGTTATTTTTTTGTTAGAATACCTTTGTTTGACAGGAATGTTATCTAACGTAACAAAAAACAAAATGTGTTTAAAAGTATCTACGTCTTCATCGTTATATATCTTGTGTCATTTTTTTCTCTTCATGAGTGTGCGTGCGTTCGAGCGTGCGTGCGTGCGTGGTGTGTGTGTGTGTGTGTGTGTGTGTGTGTGTGTGTGTGTGGGGTGTGTGTGTGTTGTGTGTGTGTGTGTGTGTGTGTGTGTGTGTGTGTGCGCAAAAAAACCCAAACAACAACAACCCAAAACAACATAAACTACTGAATCATTTCAATCACGTCAACCCAAACCATCGACATTTAATCAAGTCTGAGATTGTTGTAGCTGTTGTTGTGCGTTCCCCAGCTTAACACTCTGGGGAGTCACCCAGAACGTGCAGTCTTGACTCACTACTCATCCCACCTGGGAATCACTGTGAGATAGGAAGTAGACACTGAATGAGAGGTTTGCTTGTAGGACTCTTTACCTATACCCCGTGCCACACACAACCACACGTCCACTTAATTTATGTATTTATTTATTTATCTTATCTTATTCTTTTATCTTATTCTTTTATATCGAGGATAATGGAATAAGCACTTATGTGTTTTTTTTACATCCAATCCCCATGTGTATGTGGTTTTGTCAATTCTGTCATCTGTTCCCACCGGCACATAATGGCCTCTTACGAAAAGCGGAACATGATTTAACGTGTGCGCAAGATGTTCTGCGTGCGTTCGCACACGGGATCTCGGTTTATAGTCTCATCTGAAGGACTTTTGGGGAGAGTGGAGTCTGCACTGATGTTAACTCCAGGGGAAAATATCCCCCTTGAACGGGAATCGAACCCGGGTCGTCAGATTGCCAGTGCAAATGTTCTAACCACTAGGCTATCCCGTCCCCCTTCAGATTTTGTTGTTGTTTTTGCTGTTGTTGTTGTTGTTGTTGTTGTTGTTGGTGGTGGTGGTGGTGGTGGTGGTGGTGGTGGTGGTGGTGGTGGTGGTGGTGGTGGTGTGGTGGTGGTGGTGGTGGTGGTGGTGGTGGTATACGTACGTCCGAGCGGACATTCGCGATTGAAAAGACTTCAGATGATTCTGATCTCCTTTTTCCAAAAAGTAAATTTAGGTTGCTATCCTTTGAGTTGTGTATCTTGGTTGAAGACAATCTCACTCTAATCTCACTCTAATCTTTCCTATTCCACGATGATCAAAGATCATGAGGACCATGCAATGAGGCTGCTGTGGAAGTGCTTAATGCTTTGAGACTATTTGACAGGGTCTGTACTCTACGCTTCGCTTCCTATCATTCATATATCCCGGCATCAACCGGGCCCGAAAGCTACAGACACCTGCAGTGTTGGTCAGATCATTTGAGCAACAACTCTCAAACTCACTATTTAAGTTACAAAAGGAAAAAAAACATTTTGATAAGTATAGGCTTTGGCACTTAGCTTACATCAATCAATAGCCCACAGAGACTTTCTGACCTGGACCATTGTCAAAGCAGTTTGCGATAGTGCCCTGACCACAACACAGTGCCAAGTTATCCCCTGTTTTCCCACAGAGAATATCCTTGTCATGTCGAGGGTTCGTTCTCATCCACTTCTTCTTTCTGGCTTTCTTTCTTTCCTTTAGTTCGTTCGTTCTTTCTTTCCTTCTGTCTTTCTTTATTTTTCTTTGTTGTTTTTTTCTTTCTTTCTTTTCTGTCTTTCTTTTCTTTTTTCTCTTTTTCTGTCTGCATGTCTTTCTTTCTTTTTTCTGTCTGTCTGTCTGTCTGTCTGTCTTTCTTTCTTGTTTTTTTCATTCTTTCTTTCTGTCTTTCTTTCTTTTCTTTTTTCTTTCTTTCTTTCTTTTTCTTTTCTTTCTTTCTTTCTTCTTTCTTTTTCTTTCTTTCTTTCTTTTTTTTCTTACTTTAATTTATTGGTTGTTTCTTTCTTTCTTTCTTTTTCTTACTTTAATTCATTCGTTCTTTCTTTCTTTTCTTTCCTTCTTTCTTTTTCTTTCTTTCTTTCTTTCTTTCTGTCTGTCTTCTTTCTGTCTTTCTTTCTCTCCCAGACCATTCTCTCATGGCCCTTCGAAGTGGGCTAGGCGTTTTAGCCAGCAGATCAGAATGATAGTTGGCAGGAGCGGAGGCAGCAGCAGCAAGGATTCTGCACAGCTGTCCCCTGGGACAGCCACCTGTTCCTTGTCTGCGTGTTAGTGCGCATGCAAACGACTTGCGTAGAGTGTGTGTGTGTGTATGCGTGCGCGCGTGTGTGTGTGTGTGTGTGTGGGGGGGGGGGGGGGGGGGGGGTAAGGGGGGGTAGTATGTAGTGGTGTGTGTGTGAGTGTGTGTGTGTCAGTGTGTGTGTAAGTGTGTGTGTGTAAGGGGGGGGGGGGAGGATTAGTATGTAGTGGTGTGTGTGTGAGTGCGTGTGTGTGTGTGTGTGTCTTCAATTTTACGTCTGTTCACTTAAAGTGATATTAGACGATGGAGGCGGGGGGGGGGGGGGGGGGGGGGGGAGAGGGGGGGCAGCATAATGAGATAAGGGCTTTAGGTAGAAAAAATACGTGTTGGTATGAATGCACATTAAAAGACTATTCCAAACTATATAAACAGTATGTTGCAAAAAAACATGGCAAAGAAATACAAAAATTAACAAAACCCCCGAACAATTGAAAAATACTCTAAAGTTGGAAAACAAACAATTGTGAACTACTTGTAACGGCAGCTGAGAAACAAGCAAAATAAAGTGTGTGTGTGTGTGTGTGTGTGTGTGTGTGTGTGTGTGTGTGTGTGTGTGTGTGTGTGTGTGTGTGTGTGTGTGTGTGTGTGTGTGTGTGTGTGTAGTATGT
>CM054143.1:9970931-9973431 GCA_028751875.1 Rapana venosa | reverse complement strand
CTCTGTCCCTCCCCCTCCCTCTCTCCCCCTTCCTCTCTCTGTCCCCTACTCTTTTCTATCTCTTCCTCTTTTCCCCTACCCCTCCCCTTCCGTCTCTTTGCCCCCTCCCCCTCTTCTCCCTCCCCCCTCTTCCGTCTCTCCCCCCCCCCTCCTTTTCCCCCTCCCCCCCCTCTCTCTCCTTCCCTCCCTTCCTCCCCTTTTTTCACCCCCCATCCCTCCCTCTCCCTCCCCCCCCTCCTTCCATCCCTCTCTCCTGAGACTGCGTGTCACATACAATGTTGGCATCCCGAGTTCCCTTATTAGTAATCCTGCACAAAAAATGTAACAACACATCTCTTCCCAGACAGACAGACGACACACACAACAACACAACCCAAAATACAGTCCACCCCCACCCCACCACCCCACCACCCCCACTTTCCTCCATCATCTCAAATTCCTCTTTGCCAAAAAACTGCCCCCCTTTTTTTCTTCCCTAAGGTTTTACCACCCCACTTGGCCCCGGTCGTATCGTTGAAAAATTTCCCCCTATGCAACACAACACCCCTTCCCAAAGGCCATACACACCCCCCTACCCCCAACACCACACACACACACAAAACCCCAAAACACACACACGTCACACACCACACCCCACACAAACACACAAAACACACACCCCTACAAAAACACACCACACACCCACAAAAACACACACACACACACACACCACAACACAAAAACAAAACCCACACAACACAAAACCCCACCACATAACCCCCAAACCTTTTACGGCAGGGGATAGCCTAGTGGTTAGAACTTTTGCACTCGGAACCCTGCCCAACCCCGGGGGTTCGAATCATTTTAAAAGGGGAATTTTTTCCCATGGAATTAACATCAGTGCAGACTCCCCTCCCCCAAAATCCTTTGGATGAGGGCTAAAACCGAGGCCCCCTTGCAAAGCAGGGAGAAAATCTTGCGCACACGTTTAAATCCTGTTCCCTTTTTTGAAAATTAGGTCATTGTGTGCTGGTGAAACAATAAAAAAAAAAGGGAATTTTACAAAACCCCATTAAACGGGGATGGATGTAAAAAAAAAAAAAGCCGTAAATACTAAAATTTCCCTTTAACCCCCGATATAAAAGGGAAAGCCAAAAAAAAAAATAAAAAATGAAATAAGTAGAGATTGGGCCAAAAAGGCCCCCTCATATAAACAAACATCCCCACCCTTTTGGAAATTCTTTACTAAAAATTTTCCCCTTTTTTCAAACCCCCTTTTGTTTGTTCTGTTTTTTGTTCCTTACTTCCCGTCACGTACCTCCTTCTTTCCCCCCCCCCCCCCCCCCATGTTCTGTCCCTTTTTGTCCATTTCCTTTCCTGCCCCTTTTTTTTCCCGAAAAAAAACCTTTAAAAAAATAACAAATTCCCCCCTTATGCCGAAGTCGGTTGCTGGGTCTGACTTGTCCCGGCGCTTAAAAGGCAAACTTTTACGCCCTTTTTTTGCTCACAAAAAACAACAACAATAATTGCTTCCCGAGCGCTCGAAGAAGAAGGGAAAAAGAAAAAGAAAAAAAAAGAAGAAGAAGAATTTGAAGAAGAATTTGAAGAAGAAGAAGAAGAAGAAGAGAAGAAGAAGAGAACAAGAACAAGAACAAGAACAGAACAAGAACAAGAACAAGAACAAGAAGCACTGCTACATTCATCGCACACACTGGGATATTCATGTGACAATCGCAACCGAAAGAAAAACAAAAAGAAGGAGAAAGTCTATTATTGTGAAATGGTGATATTATGCTTAGTGTAATTATTGTTTGCGTTATAGATTTATAAAGCTGCACGCATGATTAATTAATAAATGCAAGCTGCGAGCTCGCAGAAAGAGAGAGAGAGAGAGAGAGAGAGGAGAGATGAGAGAGGGAGAGGGGGAGAGAGAGGGGAGGAGGGGGGGGGGGGGGGGGGAGAGTGGAGTAGAGAGGACACACACACACAAAGACACACAGATACAAAGACACACGGACACACACAGAGAGATAGACCACACATATACACACACAAACACACAACACGCACGCACGTACGCACACACACACGAGGCAAACAGAGAAGCAAAGAGACAGAGCAGTAGTCAGGAGACAGAGAGAAAAACAGAAAAGAAGAAAGAGAGAGAGAGCGAGAGACAGAGCGAGAGAGAGACAGACAGACAGAGAGAGACAGACAGAGCGAGAGACAGACAAAACAGACAGACAGAGAGAGACATACAGACAGACAGAGAGAGCGAGATAGAGAGATAAAAAAGACATACAGAGAGCGAGAAAGAGAGCGAGGAGAGAGAGAGAGAGACAGACAGACAGAGACAGAGAGAGAGAGAGAGCGAGCGAGCGAGAGAGCGATGGTGGTGAAAAAGAAAGTGGCAGAAAACATGCCATCATGACATTTTACAGAAAAAAGACCCAAACCCCAAAAAACCCCAACTGTTCCAAGCCATGCAGACTGCCATGACATACAGTTCAACAGAACAACA
>CM054143.1:9963431-9965931 GCA_028751875.1 Rapana venosa | reverse complement strand
CACACCACCACACACACACTTAAGCACACACACTACACACACACACACACACACACACACACACACACACACACACACACACACACACACACACACACACACACACATAGATTACTAACTAACACTACTGACTTCAGAAAAGGTCAGACACATCAAACAAACACAACAAAAAATCAACCGTTGGAGATGTCGCCTTCATCATTCATATTTGATTCACATCTCGTTCATATCTGATATTATGTTCACCCAGATTTTCCACAGACATAAATGAGTCGTTAAAGAAATATTTCTTCGGGAGTTTGACTTCAGATTTGCGTAAAAGGTTACTAGGTAACCCAGTTTGTTCAGAATATTGTCTCTGTATTTTTATTCTATATTTTCTCTCACTTTGTTTAGTTTCAGACTGTGTCAGGTAAAAATGCTAGGTTCTAGAAAGAATGTGAAGAAGGAGTCTTTATTACGACAGACAGACAGACAGAAACAAGAGCAGAAAGAGACATAGAGGTGAGAGGGGGCAGAGAGAGAGAGAAAGAGAGAGAGAGAGAGAGAGAGAGAGAGAACGGACGGATTGACGAAAATACATAATACATACATACATACATACATACATACATACACACACATACATACATACAAACAGACAGACATACACATACATACATACAGACATACATACATACATACATACAGACAGACAGACAGACATACATACAATGATGCATACATACATACAGACATACACACACACACACACACACACACACACACACACACACACACAACAGCAACGTAATGCATGTTCTTTCATATGAAAGACAACAACAATTATGTGCTTTCTGAAATTGTCTTTCAACAAAGAAGAAGAAGAAGAAGAAGAAGAAGAAGAAGAACAAACAACAACAACAACAACAACAGCAACAACAACAACGAGAACAAGAACAAGAACATGAACATGAACAGAACAACAGCAACAACAACAACAACAATACCAACAACAAAACACACACAACACACACCTCAACTCCTCAATCATCACAAAAACACACTATAACTACGAAAAACAGTTCAACCACACGGATCATTCACACACATTCAAAGATCAGAGCTACCAACAACCAATGACCTCCGACCAACCCCACCCCACCCCCAACCCACCCCCCACCCCATACCCACCTCCCTTCCCTCCCTCCCCTCCCTCCCCTCCGCCTCCCCTCCCCTATTCCCTGATTCCTCCCACGTTCTGACATCGATTCTCACTCCTGCCATCACGACCGACCGACACTATGTCTGGCACCAGCGACCTTGACTTAGCATCGGTAGCGGGAAGTATCTGAGCTGAAGATGATCACTATCATGCTATCAATCATACATGCGCGTGAAGGGTGGCAGCTGGAGAGGGAGAGAGGGGGAGAGAGAGAGAGAGGGGGAGGAGGGAGAGGGAGGGAGGGAGAGAGAGGGGGAGGAGGAGAGGGAGGGAGTGGAGGGGAGGGGTGGGGAGAGAAGGGAGAGTGGGAGGGAGGGAGGTAGAGAGAGGGAGAGGGGGGAGGGGGAGAGAGGGGAGAGGGAGAGGGAGGGAGGTAGAAGAGAGGGGGATGGGGAGGGAGAGGGGGGGGGGGAGAGGGGGAGAGAGAGAGGGGGAGGAGGGAGAGAAGGAGGGAGGGAGGTAGAGAGGGGGAGGGAAGGGGAGAGAGGATGGAGGAGAGAGGGGGAGAGGGAGAGAGAGGAGAGGGAGGGGGGGAATGGATGGAAGGATGAGAGAGAGGATGAGGAGAGAGAGGAGGAGAGAGAGAGTGGGAGAGAAAGGGGGTAGGTAGGTAGGTAGGTAGAGAGACAGGGGGAGAGAGGGATAGAGAGAGGGGGAAGAGGGAGAGGGAGAGTGGGAAGAGAAAGGGGGTAGGTAGGTAGGGAGAGAGGGAGAGTAGGGGAGGATGAGGGAGAGAGAGAAGGAGGGAAGAGGGAGAATAAGATGAGAGAGAGGAGGATGAGAGAGAGAAAGAGAAAGACGTAGGGAGAGAGATGGGGAGGATGAGGAGATATTGAGAAGAGGAGAAGAGAGAGAAAGAGAGAGAGACTGAGGTTGAATGAGTCAAAGACTGGGTAGAGAGGGAGAGATATACAGAGACAGAGTAAGAAGGAGAGAGAAGGAAATTGCTTAATTTTTTTAAATTTCTTTTATATCGAGGATAATGGAAAAAGCATTTATGTGCTTTTTACATCCAGTCCCCGTGTGTATACGTTGTTGTAAATTATGTCATCTGTTTCCACCGGCACACAATGGCCTACTCTTACGAAAAGCGGAACAGGATTTAACGAGTGCGCAGGATGTTCTGCGTGCATTTGCACACGGGCCTCGGTTTATAATCTCATCCGAAGGAGTTTTGAGGAGAGTGGAGTCGGCACTGATGTTAACTCCAGAGGAAAATATCCCCCTTGAACGGGAATCGAACCCGGGTCGTCAGATTGCGAGCGTAATGTTCTAACCACAAGGCTATCCCGTCCC
>CM054143.1:9953431-9955931 GCA_028751875.1 Rapana venosa | reverse complement strand
TGCGAATGCAAGCTGAACATCTTGCGCACACTTTAAACCTGTTCCGCTTTTAGGAAGAGTAGGCCATTGTGTGCCTGCAGGAACAGATGATAGAGTTGACAAAACTGCATTCACACGGGGACTGGATGTAACAAAGCACATGAATGACTATTCTACTATCCTCGAAATGAAAGAAATAATAAATAAAAACAAGTGTTAAAAAAAATATCAACTAACCACAACACACACACACACACACACACACACACACACACACACACAAAACACACAGAAAACAACATCCAGTGTTTTCCGGTAATAATCATTTTGAATATATCAAAAACGAATACACTATGTAGGCCAAACATGTTTCCTAAAAGGTTAAACAAAACTTCAGAGAAAAGTTGCCGCTACTTCTAAACACACATACACACACATACCACACACACGCACGCACGCACGCACACAGCCATAACAAACACACACACAACAACAACAACAAACAACTACACACACTACAATCACACACACACATACACACACACACACATTACCGTCTAATATCACTTATAGTAAACAGACGTTAAATACAAGAACAAACGAACAAAACACACACGCACACACACAACACACACGCGCGCGCGCGCAACTGCAACAATATAGAACAACAACAACAACAACTACACACTACAGTCACATACGCGCACACACTCAACAACAACCACAACAACATCAACCAACTACACACACACTGCAAACACACACACACACACACAAAACTATACACAAAACACACACACAACAAACACACATACACACATACACACACACTACACACACATGCATACACACAACAAAAACACCCCACACAATCACACACCACACACACGCAAACACACACACACCACACAAAACATACCACACACCACACACCACACACACACACACACACACCACACACATATAACACTGCAGGCAGACGATGTTCTCAATGGCTGTTAACTTTTGCAAAGGTTACTAGGTACCTACCATGGTTTCTTTATTTTTTTCCCTGTCGTTTTTTTTTCGCTTTCTTTTTCTTTCTCATTGTCTTTTTCTTTTTTGTTCAATCTTATTGTCTTTTCTTTCTGTATCTGACTGCTATTTGCATCTACGTACGTTGAGTCGTGCAACTCGGTTAAGAAAGGGTTAAACAAAAAAAAGTAGGAATATATCAATAGAAAAATATACAGAAACAGAGACAGATAGAGAGACAGACAAAGAGAGAAGGGAGGGGGGTGGAGGGAGAGAGGGGGGAAAAGGGAGGAAGAGGGGGGGATGGAGGGGGGAGAGAGAGGGGGGGGGAGAGAGAGAGAGAGAAGAGGCGGCAGAAGACAATGAAATGTCAATGAAAAATTTTTTATTTCGAGGATAATGGTAAGCACCCATGGCTTTTTTCATCAGTCCCCCCTTTAAAGGGATATATTGATAAAAAATAAATAGAGGCAGTAAAAAAGGGACAGATAACAGTCAGATACTGAGAAGAGGGAAAAACAGGCAGACGCAGGCAGGAGTAGAGAGGAAATGGACAAACAGGCAACCAAATAATACAGGGAGAGAAAAGAAGGTAAACAAACACAGAAAAGGAAAAATCGACAGAAATACAGAGACTAGGACAATGAGGGGGGGGGGGGGGGGGGGGGGGGGGGGGGGGGGGGGGAGAAGAAAAAGAGGAGAGAGAAGAAGAGAGAAAGGGGAAAAAGATGAAGAGAGGAGAGGGGAGGGGGGAGGGGCGGCAGAGAGAGGCACAGAGAAAGACACGTCACAGAGAGAGATGTGGGGCAGCAGAGATAGGAAGAGAAAAAAACATAGTGAGAGAGAGAGAGAGGGCAGAAGAAAGGGGGAGGGAGAGGAAGAGAGAGAGAGAGAGAGAGAAGAGAGAGAGAGAGACCACCACACACACACACACACAGACACCACAGCGACGATACAGACAGAGAGACATAGACAGAGGGAAAAAACAGAGACTACAAACAAAGAAGCATACGGAGACACAGACGTCAGAAGATACAGACAGAAAAACAGAACGGAGAGAGACAGACATAAGGACAAAAGAGACATACAAGACCCTCACCGACACAGAGACTCAGCACGACAGACACAGACGACACGACGCAAGCTTCCATCGTTTTCATCCCGAAACGTTAAGCTAAGACAAGAACCAAAAAATAGCAAAAACAGCACACCAGACACATTACACACACACATACACACGCACGCACGCGCGCGCGCGCACGCACACACACACAACGGCACACACACACACCACACAAAACACAACACACACCACACAACACACAGAGGAGTTATTTTTTAGTATTTGTTAGGAACGTTTCTTTCCTCCTTACTTTTTCTTTCTCTGTGCCCGTGGGTTTTTTTTTTCAATGTTCATAGCCTTTCTCAATTTTCATAGCCTTTGCCAATTCAAATTTAAATTTTTTGCCTCATTCTAAAAAGCCTTCGTCTCAATTCTAACGGCCTT
>CM054143.1:9943431-9948431 GCA_028751875.1 Rapana venosa | reverse complement strand
GACAGAGATAGAGAGACAGAGAGAGTGTACCATTATCCACCAGAGCAATGTTTTGTCAAGTTTTAGATTTAAAATAGTAGCAACAACAACAGCAAATAATAACCAACCAATAAAAAAAAAAGAAACACGCAAACATTTGTATGGAGAGAGACATAGAGAGAGACAGTGAGAGACACAGAGAGACACAGAGAGACAGAAAGAGACACAGAATGAGAGGCAAAATGAGACAGAGAGAGACAGAGACACAATCAGAGGCACAGACAGAGACATACAGAAAGACAAACAGACAGTGAGACAGACAGACACAAACAGACAAACAGACAGACACAGATAGACAGACAGACAGAGACACAGACACACAGGCACACAGATAAACAGACAGGTAGACAGACAGACAGTGAGAAGGAAGAGCCAGTTACACGTAACGACCCACAAGGGCCAATGGCCACCCCACTCTACTCCACTCCACTCACAAAAGGAAGGACCCTGCAAGGAAATAGCAAAGACTTTTACAATGACGAACAAGGGGTCACTCACTCACTTCTCCGGTCACTGTTGTCCCCATCCCATGGGGTCTGTCCCCCACTCACCCCCCCCCCCCCCCAACCACCCACCCCTGCCTGCAATGTCTGCTGAAGGCTACACACCGGCATTAAGTTTAGGGGTCATGTAGTATCTTGTATAGAGTGCGATTCGAAAAAATGAAATGGTGATTTTCACAGGATTTTTTTTTAAGTATGAAAAAAATGCACTGTGTACTTGGTTTTTTTTTGGGGGGGGGATTGAGGGTAGGGAGCAATACCAGGTAGTCACGAGAAAGTTGGAAATGATCATCAAATGAGGATTGCTTGTATTCCTACAGCGTTGACCCCACGCATGCATATTGCGGTAAGGAAGCTAGCAGACGACAAAGGACTGAGGATGTACACTGTTTGCTGAAAAAAAAAATAAAATTCGAATCTACCAAATTTGTTGAAAATCACATGACTTTTGAGTCAGTGGCTAGTCTTTCACAAAACGGGGTTTTTATTTCTGTGGATGCCTTAGTACGTGCGCTATGAATATAGGAGTCACATAGAAAAACAGAAGGAAAAAAAGAGTGATTTAAAAAAAAAAAGTGGTGTGCAGCCGAACTGCGCATGCGTGAAAATGGGCTGATATGGGGGTGGGGAGGGTATTGGGGGTGGGTGGGTAGTGTAGAGTTGAGGGGGAAAGAGGGGGATGGGTGGGTAGGGTTGTTGCTTTTATGGCGTTAGCTTTTATGGAAAATGGGATTGGTGACCTTTCTTAAGGTTCAGGGAGTTGCTCGGCTGGGTTCAAGGTTGTTTGTAGGTCAGCTACTTTCTCTGTCTCTGTTCATCTCGTGTGTCTGTATGTCTCTGTCTCTGTCTCTCCATCCATCTCCCTCTCTCTGGCTCCCCAAATTACAGCTAAATAGAGACCAACACACACTGGGAAGAGGTCTGCACTTAACTCTTACATTGGCCACTCCACTCCACCGAGGGACGGGATAGCCTAGTGGTCAGAACATTGCGCTCGCAATCTGAAAACCCAGGTTCGATTCCCGTTCAAGGGGGATATTTTCCTCTGGAGTTAACATCAGTGCAGATTCCACTCTCCCCAAAAGTCCTTCGGATGAGACTATAAACCGAGGTCCCGTGTGCGAACGCACGCAGAACATCTTGCGCACACGTTAATTCCTGTTTCGCTTTTTGAAAGAGTAGGCCATTGTGTGCCGGTGAAAACAGATGATAAAATTTACAAAAGCGTATACACACGGGGACTGGATGTAAAAAAGCACATGAGTGCTTATTCCATTATCCTCGATATAAAATAATAGATAACATAAAAAATAAAATCTCTCTCTCTCTCTCTCTCTCTCTCTCTCTCTCTCTCTCGCTCTCTCTCTCTCGCTCCACAAATGATAGCTAAATAGAGACCAACACACACTGGGAAAAGGTCTGCACCTAACTCTTACATTGATTATTCCCGAAGGATTTTTTGAATTCTTAAAGATCACTGTCATGTACTGGCAAAGTGATGAGTTGTGTTTTTTTAAAACCAGAATTAAATATTCTTAGTACGTGTGTGGATATATAATGGGGATCTGCTTTTCTCTCTCTCTCTCTCTCTCTCTCTCTGTCTCTCTACCTCTCTCTATCTCTGTCTCTGTCTCTGTCTCTCTCTGTCTCTCTGTCTCTCTGTCTCTCTCTCTCTCTCTCTTTCATCCGGCCCTTGCCCTGAGAAGGGACTATCCTTAATAATCAGGGCCAATAGTTTCAAGTGAACGTAAAGAGAGAGAGAGAGAGAGAGAGAGAGAGAGAGAGAGAGAGAGAGAGAGAGACAGACAGACAGACAGACAGACAGACAGAGACAGATAGACAGACAGACAGACAGACACACAGCTCACAGAGATAGACACAGAGTCAGAGAGACAGACACACACACAGACCGACAAAGAGACAGAGAGACAGAGAGAACCAATACGACTACACACAGAACCATCACTCAGTGGTAACCTTGACCCTTGCCCATTAATCCCTAATGAGCGTTCCCTGTCACTTCCTGCTCAGGAATGAGTCAACACCACAACATAGGCCTGGGCCTAATGAAGAGACATCTTGGTCATTGTGATGGCAGGAGTGTGTTTCCAGACAGAAAGAAGCAGGCGCCTTGTCTTGCCCTTGCTTGAGATGTGACCACCCACGGTCCATGCAAGAGTGTGTGTTAGGCTAAAAAAAAATGTGTAGATTTGATACATATGTGATAATCTTCTTTGTGGATGGTGTGAATGCGTGTGTGTGTGTGTGTGTGTGTATGTGTGTGCGTGTGTGTTTCTATACTGGGAAAAAGAGACAAAGAAAACAGATAGACAAGATACAGAGACTCAGAGAGCGAGACAGACAGACAGATAGACAGACAGAAAGACAGACAGAGAGCGAGACAGAGAGACAGACAGACGCAGACAGACAAAGACACAGACAGAGAATTACGTTTGCGTGAACAAAAATATGACAAAAACTCAAAAACACTTATGCAAAACATTTCAAGCACATACAAAACATATTGAAGCATATACGCTGGTGAGAACTTAAGACATCGTCCTTGAAGTCAGAATGCTGGATGCCTTAAAGGGCAAAAATGGTCACAAACGCAAAATTTCACCTTCAGCGAACCTCAAACTGCTAGCCAAGGAATAACACCCACCCCCACCCTACCCCCAAAATAAAAACCACCAAAACTTGAACCACAAAGCAATATAGCCAGCTTATAACCAACTCTCTAACTTTTCTTCATATCAAAACTATCATCAACCATCAAGAACAACACAACACTGAAGGGTACGGTAGCAATGAAGACACGAAGATGACACCCACTATGACATCCTAGATACTTCCAACATTGCTATTATGCTAACCATAAAATAAGGTAAAGGTGTCCCATAACCTATGTGGTCGTAGGGGAGCGAGGCTTTAGAGACCTCAGCTTCTCCAGGGGCCAGCATATTGAGGGCGGCGCCCATCTCCTCTCCCTCGCTGCTTTACCTTCCCTGACCCTAAAAGGGCAGGTACCCATTTACAGCTGGGTGAAATAGGAGATTGTACTGAAGCCAAGGCGGGCAAACGGTCATCCATCCATTTGGTAACCACGCTGGATGCTGCTTAACATTGGTTGGAGGAAAACGAGTGTTCTTTACCACTGAGCTATCCCGCCCCCTATATATATGCTAAATATACAGAGTGACAAAGGCCTAGACAGACACCACACAGACAATAACGCACACATGTATGCTAAAACGCTTGTTACCCGTATACAACAGCAGCCAATAACTGTTGCAGCAGGCAGCTTTGGGTCTCTCTTCACTCTTCCTTATCCCCACTGCCTGCCAGCAAAACGGCTAGTCTCCATGCTGCTGTCTGTGTGTGTGTGTGTGTGTGTGTGTGTGTCTGTCTGTCTGTCTCTGTCTGTCTCTCTGTTTGTCTGTCTGTCTGTCTGTCTCTGTCTGTCTCTCTCTGTCTCTCGTCTCTCTGTGTCTCTCTCTCTCTCTCCCTCTCTCTCTCTCTTCTCTCTCTCTCTCCCTCTCATTCACTCTCTCTCCCTACACCCCCTCTCTTTCTCTTCTCCCTCACTCTCCTTTCCTCTCTCTACCGGTGGGAACAGATGACAGAATTGGCAAAAACCGCACACACACGGGGACTAAATGTAAAAAACCACATGAGTGCTTATTCCATTATCCTCGATATAAAAGAATAAAAAACAAATAAAATCTCTCTCTCCTCTCTTCCCCCCTCCCCCCCTTCTCCCTCTCCCATTTTTCTGGATCAATATGGAGATTGGACATTGAGAGAGAAAGATGAGGTGGGATTGTGTCGATGGTGCTGGTGGGGGTGTTGGGGGTGGAAGGTATAAATTGGGGGAGGGGGGTTAGGGTAAGAGTTAAATGGAAGGGGTAGGGGTGGGGGTAGGAAGGTGTGAGGCTTAAGGGTGTGAATACTTTTTTTTAAATTGTCATTCAGAATCACAGGCACCCCCACCCCCACCCCCCAAACAAAAAATTGGAAGGGAAAGAGACTGAGAACAAAAGTGTGAAGCACAGAGACAGACAGACAGACAGACAGAGATTGAAAGACGAGAGAGAGAGAGAGACAGAGAGAGAGAGAGACAGAGAGACAAAGACACGGAAAGAGACAGAGAGACAAAGAAAGAATGAGTCAGAGAGAGAGAGAGAGAGAGAGAGAGAGAGAGAGAAGAGAGAGAGCAGGACAGAGAGAGACAGTCAGAGCGAGAGGAAGAGAGGGAGACACAGAGACAGAGACAGACAGACTGACAGAGCCAGGGAGAGAAGGAGGAGAGAGAGAGAGAGAGAGAGAGAGAGAGAGAGAGAGAGAGAGAGACAGAGAGACAGAGAGTGCAGGACAGAGAGAGACAGACAGAGCGAGAGTGAGAGAGGGAGACACAGAGACAGAGACAGACAGACTGACAGAGCCAGGGAGAGAAGG
>CM054143.1:9918110-9938110 GCA_028751875.1 Rapana venosa | reverse complement strand
AGTGGATCTTTTTCCTTAAGTGGACAGAATACTCGCGGAGATAAGAAGACTTCCTCCTCTCCTCTCCTCCTCCTCCTCTCTTCTTCTTCTTCTTTCTTCTTTTCTTCTTCTTCTATCTTTCTTCTTCTTCTTCTTCTTCTTCTTTTCTTTTCTTTGTCTTCTCCTCTTCTTCTTCTCTTTGGGTCTGGAAAGTTCTGTCAATCTGACCATTGTCTGTCCTTTCAGGCGGGCTGCACAATACACTGACAGCAAAATCTCAAGACAGACAATTCAGATTCTGCGATATTAATTGTTCTTTGAGAGTAGCAAAATAGATGCTCAGTAGTCGAGCATCGCTTTCCCCCCCCAGCTAAGGTTAAGCAGCTCGTGCGTGGTTACCTCTTGGATGGGTTGTACCTTATCTACTCTATTCAACATAAATATCCCATAACCAAATCATACCTATTAACCTTCCCACAAAATTTACATTAAATTTTACAATGCCTCTCTTATTTACTACATTTTCCCTCCATCCTCTTCTTTCCTATAAATATATTATTGTCTATTACTCTCCCTTACTCCCCAAAATAAAATATTCACCCCATAACCTAAATACCAAACCACCACCCTCAAATATCCTGTGATGTGTGTGAAATTAATAATTCTCATAACTTAAGTCAACTCTCCAACTCAAAAATTACACATCCCACAATTATAAAAAAAATCATATTATTTATACCCCGCCCCGTCCCCTTCCCCCCCCATATATCTAGAATGCTATATACAAGTCAATTCAAAAATACTGTAATCCTCCCATTAAAAGGGCCAACTAACAAGAAAGTACTTCAAGCAGTTTGAAAAAACTACTGACCAGTTACGTTTGGATTGGGTTCCTTGCAGTTCTACTTCTTCTACTACTTCCGGAACTCCTCAGACATCAACAATATTATTTCTTGTACATAGATCCACAACAAAAGATCTCTATCTAGACCAATAACCATCTCCCCCTTACAAACTGGCAGCGTCCCATTCTATTAATCAGAGAAAAATTATTAATCAATTTAAGACTCCCCCTCCCCCCTTTGGAAACGACCGATTGACCCCGAGAATGGCACCCCAAAGGAAGGCAGAAAAGAAAACCCCTGCCAAGAGATGGGTTTGACAGGAAGAAAAGGAACAAGGCAGAGAAACAAAGAGTGGGTTTTTAAAAAAAAAAAGATAAAAATTTCTTGCTAGATAGAATGTCATGAATGTGTGGGATGTTATACTGAACAAGACCCCCACGCAGTTCCTCAAGGGGGTGGGGGGGGGGGGGATATTGCGAGTGAATCGACCGCCTTTATCAGTTAAGGGACTAACAAAACCATTTAACGAACACCACACACATATCTCTCACCCCCCTCCCCTCCTTCGCTCCCCCCAACACCCTCCTCGCTCCTCCTCTCTTCGCTCGTTCCGTGTACCTATAACATTCGTTTTCATAGCGATGCAAACAGCGTTTTGTCTGCCCCTACTACCGTAGAAGCTGATAGGTTTGGGGTTTGGTGGGGGTGGGGTTTTTATGGTGTTTAAAGGTGGGGGGGGGGGGCGTCTTTTTATTCTTTCAGCAGGAGCTGTACTCGTAGCTTGATTTTTTTTAATATATTTTTTTTTTTTCTTTTTTTTCTTCTTCTTTTTTCTTAATAACAAATTATAACTGTGTGTCCCTTAAATACATCTCAATTTCTATTATTTTTAATACATTCACCATATATATATATTTTAATATTTCATTTTATTATTTTTAATTGTTTTTTTTTTTTTATTTTTTATGTTTTAATATTCTTATCACTGTGTGTGTGTTCCCCTACGATACACAGAGATATATATAGATATATATATGATATAAATTCCCCCCGTCTCCCCCCCCTCTCGCTCGCCCCCGCCATATAAAATAATACCATCCTCTCTATAAATCTCCCAAATCCACATTTACCACTACAAACAACAAACAACCAACAAACTAGATACCTTACATATATCTATACACTCTGTCTGTCTAACCCATTTTTCCCACCCTCTCTTACACCCCTCCTAAAAAACGCACACTAAAACTTCACACCTACACATAACTCACACGTACAACCAATACACACACACAACACACACACACACACTACACAACATATACACACACTACACCACACACAGTCACTCACACGCACACCACACACACTACCCCCTCCCCCCGCCACACACACACAATTATATACACACACTTACACCACCCCCCACCCCCCCCCCCCCCCCCCCCCCCGCTCGCCCACACCCAACCAACCCACCCACCTTTTTTCGACAATAACTGTATTGCATTTACTTTTGATTTACCTGTGCGGAAGGGAGGAAGGAAGGAAGGAAGGAGGGAGGGGTGGTATGGGCGGGAGGGAGGTGTGTTTCCTTACCTGCAATCTTTTCGCCGTCTACTGTGATGTAGAGAGATTGCACACAGATAGAAAGAGAGGGGGAAAAAACGAGGGTTGAGTTTTAGGGGCCAGAAAATGATATAGGCAGAGAGAGAGGGAGAGAGAGTGAGAGAGTGAGAGAGAGAGAGAGAGGAGGAGAGAGAGAGAGAGAGAGAGGAGAGAGACATAGTGAGAGATTGAGAGAGAGAGAGAGACAGATGATTGAGAGAGAGAGAGAGGAAGAGGAAGAGGAAGAGAGAGAGAGAGGAGAGAGAGAGAGAAAGACAGACAGACAGACAGACAGACAGACAGAGAGAGATGATGATGATGATGGAGCAGATTTTCCTGTGTGTGGAGTACACCCTTTAATTTGATATACATGCATGTAGGTTTGCAAGTTTGCTCGGATGAGACTATAGACCGAAGCCCTGTGTGCGAACGCACGCAGAACATCTTGCGCATACGGTAAATCCTCTTCCGCTTTTCGTAAGAGTAGGCCATTGTGTGCCGGTGGGAACAGATGACAGAATTTACAAAACCACATACATACGGGGACTGGATGTAAAAAAGCACATAAGTGCTTATTCCATTATCCTCGATATAAAAGCAAAAGAAAAAAGAAAGAAAGAATATGCATGTAGTGTTACAAATTTGCTGGTGTGCAGAATATGCTTTTTTTTTCTTGCTATACCTGCATGGAGGTGTGTGTGTGTGTGCTGATATGTAGGATATATTTTTGGGGGATATACAGGCATGTAGTGTAACAAGTTTGCCGGTATGCAGATTATAATTGTGTAATATATATGCATGTAACTGTGCAAGTTCGCTTACGTATGAATAGACTCTTAATAACAAAACCCCTTCACACAACACACACACACAAACACACCCCCAACACCAAACAAAAAACTCACCACACAAAAAAAATACACAACCCCACACAACAAAACACCATCACTAAACCAACACCAACCAACAAAGGGCGGGCACGCAAACACCACACAACACACACACATGCGCGCGCACAACGCACGAGCGCACGCAAAACACACACAAGACACGCACGCACACACACATACAAAACCACGCTCATTTCTCTACTTCAGACAACCTATACCCCGAACTTTTTATTCTGAGAAAGGGCTGTTGGCCCATCCCATATCAGATATTTAGAGAGAGAGAGAGGGAGAAGAGAGAGAGGTGGAGAGAGAAGAGATGAGAGGAGAGAGAGGGGGGGAGGGAGAGAGAGGTTTAAAGAGGAGGACAGGCAGATAGACCGACAAAACACACAGAGACAGAAATAGAGAGAGGGGGGAGAGAGAGAGAGAGAGAGAGGGGGGAGAGAGAGGAGGAGAGAGAGAGAGATGAGAGAGAGAGGAGGGAGAAGAAGAGACACTGACACACAGACAGAAAATAGAGAGAACAATTTTATTTTTTTCAGAGGGTAATAGATTAAGCATTACATTGCTTTTTTTTTACATCCCGCCCTCGAAAAAAAAGAGATAAAATAATAAGGAAAAAAAAATGTGCATAATGACATAGAATTGCAAAAGAAGGAGAGGAAGAGAGAGAAAAGACAGACACAAACATACACACAAAAGACACACAGAGGGACAGGGGAGAGAGAGAGAGAGAGAGAGGGGAGAGAGAGAGAGAGAGACAATGACAATGGGCAATGACAAATTCTTTTATTTCGAGAGAGATAATGAATAAGCCACATGTGCTTTTTTACATCCAGTCCCCGCCGGTTAGGATACATCTTAATATAATAACCCAATACTTATTTACAATTAATAACACAGGGAATACCTTTTTTCAAAAACTCCCCCCCCCAATCAACCCCCCCCCCCCAAAGCAAGCAAAAAAAAGCTAAAAAAAAAACCCCCCAAAAACCCTTTAACAAAACCAAAAAAAAAAAAAAAAGGGGAAAAAAAAAACCCCAACAAAGATGATAAAAAAGAAAAAAAAAACAGACAGACAACAAAAACAAGAACAGAACAACACAGAGAAGAAAAAAAACAAACCAAATTTAAATTAAGTCATAAAGATAAACTTACACATTGTAAATGGTTTTAAACTACTTGTTACCTAATTTAAATAAAATTTATTAAAAAAAAGTCATTTAAATAAACAATGAAATTTTTCCCTCAAACCCCCATTCAATTAGTGAAAAATCAAAAAAATCAAAAATCAAATGAATAAAAAAAACCAAATTTAAAAACAGAAAAAAAGACCCACAAAAACCCCCCTTCCCAACCCCCCTCCCTAAAAAACAAAAAACCCCCCAAAAGTCCGATAAATACAACGTGCGCGCGCGCGCGTGCACACACACACCAAACATACACACACATCCCACACACACTTACGCAGTATAGCCACGCATTTCAAAACCCCCACACACCACCCACCCCCAAACAACCACAACACAAAAAACCCCCCCACACCCCCCAAAAACACAAACAAACAAACCAACAAAAACCCCAACAAAAAACAATTGGGAAATACCATTCGCAAGACATTTCCTCACTAAAGAAAAGAAAGATAATTTAAAAAAAAGAATTTTGGGGACAGAAACGGGGGAAAAAAAAAATTTGAGGAAGGAAGAAAAGATCAAGAAAAAGAAGCAAAATGGGAGAGGGGGAAAAGGGGAGAGGAGAGAGAGAGGGGAGAGAAGGAGAGAAGGGGGAGAGAGAGAGGGGGGAGGGAGAGGAGAGAGGCGAGCGAGCGGAGAGCGCACACCGGGACAAAACAAAAGACAAACAACAGCACCAGACAGGCAGAGAGACATAAAAACGACCGAGTAGACACACCACAAAAAACATACATACATACTACAAACAAAAAAACAAACGAAACAGACAAACAGACACAACGACAAAAGAGCAGTGGGGATACAATTGTTGTTCCCTGCCTGAAGAAGATGTATTTCCCCTTTAAAAATGTTCCACGTCGAAAACATGCATGCAGTGCCCCTCACACACACACCAAAACCCCCAAAACCCAAATTGTGGTCTTTTCACTCTCACTCACACGCACACAGATGCTGGGATTGTTCCTTCTTGCTCTTTCTATTGTCGAAACAGTGAAGGGTCCCCGGTTATTTTTTGTGTTTTTGTGATATATATGGTTGTGTTGTTGTGGGGGTGTTGTGTGTTGTGTGTGGTGTGTTTTTTTTATTCTTTTTTTTTTAAATTTTTTATTCTTTGAAAACGGGGAAAAATAAAATTTTGGTTTTAAAGCCACTTTAGGGGTTTTGAAATTTTTTTTTAATTTTTTTGGGATTTTAAAATTTTTTTGTAATTTTAAATTTTGACGGGGGGGGGGGTAATGTGGGGGGGGGTTGGGGTGGGGGGGGGGGATTTAAAAATTTTTTTGGGGGTTTAAAAGGGGGGGGGGGGGGGGGGGGGGGGGAGTGGGGGGGTTTGGGGGAAAGGGGGCCCCCCCCCCCCCCGGGTAAAAATTTGCTTTGTGGTTAGGTGGTTATGTTCGTGATTGAAAATTGGGTTTTAATTTAAAAGGCATAGGGGTTTGGGGTCTCCGTAAAAGTAAGTTTTCGTTTATGGGTTTATTTTTTTTTGGAGGGGGTTTTTTGATTTTAAGGGTTGTTGTTTTTTTGTTATTGTGTTGTTTTTTTGGGGTGGTGGTGTTTTTCCTTCTTCTCCCCCTTCCTTTTCTCCTCCCCCCTCTTGTTTTTTGTTCTTGTTTTTTGTTTCTTCTTCTTCTTTTCTTCTTCTTTTCTTCTTTCTTCTTCTTCTTTTCTTTCTTCTTTTCTTTATGTCGTCTTTTGTCCCCCTCTTTAAATTTTTGGGCTCAAAACAGCAAAAAATCGTGTCTGTCATATCATGAGCGAAAAGGGTTTGGGGCCCCCCCAAAATTAACCCTTTGACAAGTCAGGGCCCACCCACCCCGGCCCGGCGTGGGATGAAATTTTTTAATTTTTAAGTTTTTATAAAAAAAATTGGGGCAGAAAAAATTAAACCAAGAAGGTAGAAAAATAGAAAAAAAAAGGGAGGGTGACAAAGAAAAAAGGAACAAGGCGGGAACCCAAAGAAAATTTTTAATAAGAAAGAAATAAAACCCAAACAAAAAAAAAAAGAAATTTTCCAGAAGGGGGGGAAATAGCATTTTTATAGACGGCCCCGGGAAAATCCCCACAGGAAATGAGATTTTTTTTTTCTTGTTTGTTTTCAAGGGGGGGTTGGTGTGTTTTGTTTTTGTGTGTTTTGTGTGTGTTTTGTGTGGGGTTTGTGGGGTGTGTGGGTGTGTGTGTGTGGGGGGAGAGAGAGAGGGGAGGAGGAGAGAGGAGAGGGAGGGAGAGGAGGGGGAAAAGAGGGGGGAGAAGAGAGAAAAAGGAGGGGAGAAAAGGGTGTGTGTGTGTGAGAGAGGTGTGGTATTTTATGTGTGTTTATTTATTGTTTTTTAATTTTTTTTTTCTTTTATATCGAGGATAATAAAATAAAAGCAGGTACTTTTTTTACACCCCACCCCCCCCGTGTGTATGCGGTTTTTTTAAATTTCTGTCATTTTGGTTCCCCCGGCCCCACAATGGCCTTTCTCTTACAAAAGGGAACAGGATTTAACGTGTGCGCAAGATGTCTGTGCGTTCGCAAAGGGACCTCGGTTTATAGTCTCATCCTAAAGATTTTTTGGGAAGAGTGGGTTGCACTGATGTTAATCGGGGGGAAATACCCCCTGACGGCAATCAAACCCCGGGTCTCGGGTTGGAGCGCAATGTTCTAACCCAGTCTATCTATGTGTGTGTGTGTGTGTGTGCGCACGCGCGGTGTGTGTGTTGTTTTGTTTTTTGTGTGGTGTGTGTTGTATGAGTGTGTATTGTGTGTAGGGGGTGTGTGGGGGTGGGTGGGGGGGGGTATTTGCGTTTGGGATTTTGAGGATGCGCGCTGTGTAAATTTATTGATGCCAGATGAGGGTTGGGTGTCCATACACTGCATAATATACAGGGTGATGACGTGATACTCGGAGAACAGTCCACTGATATCAGAAAGAGTCAGAGATGCTCATGCTGTGGCTTCAGTTGCAAACCATGTATTTACCGGGACTTTGTCGGTTCATGCAATATATGCAATTTTGTGTTTGTTAGTGGCGTGCGCGTGCCGTGTGTAGTGGGTAGGGGGGGGGGGGTTTGGGATGTGGGTGGGTTGTGGGTGGTGTGTGTGTTTTGTGTGTGTGTGTGTGTGTATGGTGAGGGAGTTGTGTGTGTGAATCTATCTTTTATCTATTATCTATTTATCTGTCTGTCTATCTATCTATCTATCTATCCTTCTATCTATCTATCTATCTATCTATCTATCTATCTATTATCTATATATATATTATCTATCTATCTCTATCTGTCTGTCTGTCTGTCTGTCTATCTCTCTCTATATAACTATCGTACTGTCTGTTGTCATGTCTGTCTATCTGTCTGTCAGTCGTCTGTCTCTCTTATTACCATATATATATATATATATATATATATATATATATTAATTCATATATATATATATATATATATTATATATATATTATATATAATATGTGTGCGTGTGTGTGTAGTGTGTGTGTGTGCGCTTGCGTGTGTGTGTGCAATTGTGTGTGTATTATGTATTATGATTTGTATGTGTGCACACATTTTGTTAAGGACACACACCATATCCCCCCCCCCCCTCACACACTACACACCATCCACCCTCCCTACACACACTTACGCCCTCCCACCCCCTACACACACAACCACACACACACCACACACACACACACACCACCGCACACACACAGACACACACACAGACACACCACAGGACACACACACACGCACCACACAGACACAGACAACACACACACGCGCGCGCGGCGCGCGCACTACACACACACCACACACACACACACTACACACACACACACACACATGGTGCATATAAAGGCCGAGCGTTGACAAGTGATGCAAACAGGCTCTTTGACCATTAGCAGAGAGCAGTGATTTACACATGTCATGCGAAGAATATAAATGCCATATTGGGCCACTCTTTAGAGCAGTGAGTGCATGCTGATACTAAGAGCATACGAGAGAGAGAGAGGGGGGGGGAGATGAGAGAGAGAGCGAGAAGGAGATGATGAGAAGAGAGGAGATAGGAGAGAGAGATAGAGAGAGAGAGAGAGTGGAGGTAGACAGAGACGAGAGAGAGATGGAGAGATGAGAGAGAGAGAATTAGACGAGAGGAGAGAGGGAGAGGATGAGAGAGAGAGGGAGAGAGAGAGAGGGATGAGAGAGAGAGAGAGATAGAGAGAGAGAGGAGGAGAGAGAGGGAGAGAGAGAGATAGAGACGGAGATGAGGGAGTGAGAGATGAGAGAGAGAGGAGATGAGAGAGATTAGAGAGTGAGAGAGATTTTGAGATGTTGAGAGAGAGTAGAAGAGATAGAGAGAGAGAGGGGCGAGAGGAGAGAGAGAGAGAGAGGATCTGAGAGAGAGACTGAAGACGAGGAGAGGAGAGGGAGAGAGAGAGAGCGAGGTATGTGAGAGAGAGGTTAGAGAGAGAGAGAAGGAGAGCAGAGATGCAGAGATAGAGAGAGAGAATAGAGAGAGAGAGATAAGAGAGAGAGAGATAGAGAGAGAGAGAGAGAGAGGAGAGAGAGAGAGAGAGGATGGAGAGAGATGAGATGAGAGGAGAGGAGAGGAGAGGATAGAGAGAGAGGAAGAGAATAGAGAGAGGACGGGAGAGAGGAGAGAGAGAGAGAGAGAGAGAGAGAGAAGAGAGAGAGATAGCAGAGAGAGAGAGGGAGAGGAGGAAGAGAGAGAGAAGAGGATTAGAGAGATTGTGAGGGAGAGAGATGAGAGAGGGGATGAGAGAGAGAGGGCCGAGGCTAAAGAGAGACGAGAGAGGAGATAGAGAGAGAGGAGGGAGAGAGTAGGAGGAGAGAGGTGGAGAGAGAGAGATTACGAGTGAGAGAGGCAGAGTAGAGAGAGAGAGAGGAGGAGTTAGAGAGAGAGAGGGGAGAGTGAGAGAGAGAGGGAGAGAGGGGAGAGAAGAGAGAGAGAGAGGAGAGAGAAGAGAGAGAGAGAGAGAGGAGAGAGACGAGAGATGGAGAGAGAAAGAGAGAGAGAGAGGAGAGAGAGAGAGACGAGAGAGGTGGATCGGTGGTCTAGAGTAACGCGCCTGTCTAGAAAGCGAAAGTCGGTTTCTTATCCGTCTGGGCCGAAACTTTTCCCATCCATTAGACCATGAGTGGGTTTTTGGGCGCTAGTCTTCGGAAGAGTGACGATAAACGTGGTCCGATGTGTTACAGCAAATTATGCAGCGCACGAAAAAGAACCCCCGGCAACAAGAGAGTTGTTGGCAAAATTCTTGAAAAAAGCACACTCTGATAGGAAAGAAATAAGTTGCAGACCAAAAAAAAAAAAAAAATAAAAGTGGTGGCGCCTGCTCTAGTGGCGATGGTGCTCTCCCCGGGGAGAGCAGCCGAATTTCACCGCAGAAATCTCGTGACTTAAGTGGTATAACTAAATAAATAAATCAAATAATAAATAAAATAATCGAGAGAGATAGAGAGAGAGATGGAGAAGAGTGCGAGAGAGGGAGAGAGAGATAGGGAGAGAGAGAGATAGAAGAGAGAGAGGGAGGAGAGAGAGAGAGAGGGAGAGAAGAGAGATAGAGAGAGAGAGGGAGAGAGATTGATGAGGAGAGGGAGAGAGAGAGAGGTGAGAGAGAGAGAGATGAGGGAGAGAGAGAGATTAAGGGAGAGTGAGACGGATGAGAGAGAGAGAGAGAGGCAGCGTTTTTTGTCCATTCAGCATTTACATCCTTGTTGAAAGAGGGTGCGAGGGCGGGGACGGGGGTGAGGGGGGGGGGGGAGGGGGGGGTGTTGGATAACAATTTCTGATTTGTGTAACATAATGATAGTCTTCAAATTGTCCTTCTTCTCATTCCCTGCTTAATGTACCACTGTACAAAAACCTATTTGTCACGCACTTGTTTCTTGAGAGAGAGAGAGAGAGAGAGAGATGAAGGAGAGTGAGCGAGGAGAGAGAGAGAGGAGACTGACAAGACAGACAGACAGTATAATGATCTGACTGCTGACTGACAAAGACAGAGGACAGAGACAGAGAGGACAGACTCAGACAACACCCTGCACTAACATTAAGTGATGTAGAGAGAGAGAGAGTATGGAGCAATTCACTAGTCATGAATGCATGTAATGAGATGATGATGATGATGATGATGATGGTGATGATGCTTGATGGTGGATGATGATGATGATGATGATGATTAGGAATTAATTCAACGGGCTGCAGTGCACACCAAGATTAGGGCTATGAGAGCAGAGGGAGGAGAGAGAGAGAGCGAGATGAGAGAGAGGAGCGAGGATGAGAGAGAGAGAGGGGGAGAGAGGGAGAGAGAGGAGAGAGCGAGAGAGATGATGAGTGAGAGAGGAGAGAGAAAGATGAGGAGCGAGAGAGAGAGAGAGGGATATGCGAGGAGAGAGAGAGTGAGAGAGAGAGAGCGGGATGGCGAGATGAGAGAGAGGAGGGAGCGACGAGATGAGATGGAGAGGGAGCGAGAGAGGGAGCGATGAGAGAGCGAAAGAGAGAGAGTGGGAGCGAGAGAGAGAGGAAAGAGGAGCGAGTGAGAGAGAGGAGGAGAGAGGAGCGAGAGAGAGAGAGAGAGAGAGAGCGGGGAGTAGAGATGGAGGAGACGAGAGAGAGAAGAGAGGGAGGTGAGAGAGAGTGAGAGAGGGGATGCGTGAGAGAGAGGAGAGAGGGAGAGAGGAGGGGAGCGGAGACGAGCACAAAAGAGAGGGAGAGGGAGCAGGAGAGACGAGAGGAGCTGAGAGAGAGAGAGAGGAGAGGAGCGAGAGAAGAGAGAGAGGAGAGAGATTGGAGAACGAGAGAATGAATGAGAGGAGAGAAGGAGAGAGATTCGAGATGAGAGAGAGATGAGAGGAGCGAGAGGTGAGCGTTGTATTGTCCATTAGCATTACAGCCCTGTATAAAAGAGGAGTGAGGGCGGGGACGGGGGGGGAGGGGGTGGCGGGGGGGTTTTGGATAACAATTTCAGATTTGTGTAACAAATAATCGTCTTCAAAGTTGTCTCTCATTCCCCAGTTAATGTACCATGTACAAACCTATTTGCCACGCACGTGTCTATTGAGAGAGAGAGAGAGAGAAGAGAGGAATGGAAGGAGATTCGAGAGGAGAGATGAGAGAGAGACAGACAGACAGACAGACGACAGTACGACAGACTGATAGATGATGACCTGACTGATGACAAAGACAGAGAGACAGAGAGACAGACACAGGACAACACCCACATAAACAATTGTGAAGGAGAGAGAGAAGCGAGTATGGAGAAATTCACAAGTCATGAATGCATGTAATTAATGGATGATGATGATGATGATGATTATGATAGGAATTAAATGTAACTGGCTGCAAGTGCACACAGATTTAAGGAATGATGAGGAGGGAGCGAGAGAGAGAGAGAGAGAGACACGAACTCGAACGATTTATTCACAAAAAGGCCATTGGCCCATCATGAAGGGGTGATGCGAACTGCTTAGTATTTTGGTTTTAACAATACGCACACACCACACACACCTGCGCGCGCGCGCGCACACACACATACACACACACACACACAACACACACACCATACAGACCAACTGTTACTGTATAACACAAAGTCAGCTACAAAAATATCACTTAGGATACACATTATCTGCAACTTATTTGAAGGCTTTACCACAAATACAAAGTGAGGCTGCACACAACCTCAGGATGACTTGAGTGCAGGAGTAAACAGAGTCTAAATAAATTTAGGCTGTCTTACTTTATTTAACAGGGATGTAGTTTTGTCCTAACATCCTCAAATACTGGACAGCACAGACAAAGTGTACTTCATCCTCCGGAGCTTGCTTAATAATTGGCAATAAACAGAATGTGGTCGTCAATATCATGTTTTCTCTGTATCTGAATTTATGAACAATATATATCTGATAAACCAAGTCTAAAATTAGACATTATTCTTTTCGAATGTTTATCCTATTCAAGTTTTAGATAGGTTTTGACATCATGCGAACTTATAAATTGTCTGTACATTTGAAATCTTTCCACTGTTTTGTGTATTGATTTACTCCATTGCTGCCCAATCGGCATAGTCAATCAATCTTTGCCTGGAAGCGTTAATAACTCTCTACAATTTCCGACTTTCCTTGTTGAGCCAAACAAATCAAAACCGAGTTCACTCAAACAGGTAGTATTGTGTGCCAGTTGTATTTCCTTTGGACATCTAGTTCATAAAGCTATCTTGTAGGATTTAAAGGTCGCCTGCTCTCATTCATATGCGATTCTTAATCCAATTATCGACGCATCTTACAGCAGCATTAACAGAGAGAGGGTATCTATAGTGTCACTATAAACAAGATCATTAGTGTCCGACTATCTAAGCCTAAAACTGCTTTAAAGCAAAAGAGGTGTATGATTCACAATGTGTTACTGCTGCATCCAAGCCCCAATTTAGTAGCACCATTATAAACAAGTGGGTTGTATTTGTACATCAAATTTCTTAATGAAACAAATCAAATGAGTTATTATTCAATATTCGTAGGTTTTTTCAAAACAATTAACAAGCTTTGTTTACCTCGACTTGCCAGTTCTTTACATGCAGTGTGAAATAAGTTATTTAGTAGAAAAACAGATTCCTAAATATTTATTAAATTAATCCAGGCATTTGATATTTCCTTGTACACCATTTTTCATGAGCAGCTAAAGTATCCACCTTTTTTTTTCTGCAATACAACGATATTACTCCTTACTTCAGATTACCTTAAGATCCAGTGCTGTTTGAAAGCACTGTTTAAGATGTTTACACTGCTTTGTGAACTACGACTGTTTAGATAGCAGGATAACATCATCAGCAAGCTGGAAGAATAAACAACTCAGGAGAAATCTTGGGGGGAACGTGGCACCATGTATACATTATTGATGATGTCTCTGGCTATACTAATTGATAAAAAAGAAACAATAAGGGCTACATACATCACCCTGTTTAACACCTAGTGGTACAGGCTATATTTATGTTCAGTCACTTTAGTTTCCACATCTTATTTTCTGCTTCTGACATACTGATACATGCTCTAAACATCGTAATAGTTTACCTTCACACATTTTTTTTAGGAGAAATGGCCAAAAACAAGATCCTGTTAACAGAATCAAATGCTTTTTCAAAGTCAATAAATGCTACATTAGAGCTTACGGTTAGTGCAAACTGTTTCTGTACAAACGCAAGCAGAGTAAAATATGATCTATAGTGAGTTCCTATCTTAATAACCAAGCTTGGTGCTCTCTGTAATATTATTCTTCATAACCCCTTCTTGTAACCTATTGTTAAATAATAGTACTATATAACTTAATACTTATGTCAGAAGAGAAATTCCCCGGTAGTTATTAGGGTTATTCAACAATCACCCTTTTTATGCAATGTTAGTATTATAGATTCAGACCAGTTATCTGGAAAAAGGACTTCATCAAAAATTTGTTGAATAGTTTTAGAAGGATAAAGGCACACTTTTTTAACCTCTATTTTAGCAATTCACCAATGATTTGTTCTGGACGGCTGCTTTCTCACTCTTTTAATTTTTAAGTGCCCCTAATATCCTCCACTTTAGTGTTTGGGACGATCAAAAATCGTCCTCATTTCCATCACTGTCAACATCTAGTGTATCCATGGAGTTGGCTAATGAGTCTTTCTCGAAACAGGGTTTTGAATGTATGAAACCATCTGTCAATGATTATAATTTCTTTGGCTGACTTTTTCTAAATGACGCCTTCTTAACACTTTTCCAGAACGGATTTGAGAGAAAAAAGATAGATGACATCATATCTGCAAGTAAGGTCCTTATTATAATGTTCGTTTTTGTTCAAGCATTGCATTTATATTCCCTTCTTGTGACACTGTACCGTTTTTGTCCTCATTTCTTAAATGTTTTTCGGGAAAAGTCTTCGAAAGTTTTCTGGACCCTTATATTTCATACTTTTTACATTCATTATCAATCCAAGTATCATTGATGGACCTTTATTGATATGTATCTGTTTCTTCATACATTCAGTACTGGCTTTTATGAAACCTTATCAAATCTAAGCGATTCATTAATGTTTCATCAATCATCTGAAAGGCTATAAAATATTTTTTTTTTTTTTTTTTATAAAAATTTCACACATGTTACATCCTGGAGATTTTCTTTATTAACTGAGAGTATGTTTTCATCCCAACAAACTTTTCTAACATATGGCTTATCAGTTTCCACACCTGTATTATATTATGGATTAATATATAATTCACAGGTAAGGTGATCGGAAATCAGATACGCTCAGCAACATCCATTCGACATGAGTCAAAAAAATTCTGAGAAAACAATCATCTGACACTAAAAATAATCCATTAACACTACATCCTCCATCAGTTATGTATGTATAGCGTCCTGTTGGTCCCATTACATACGCCATTTAGGAATTTGTAAACTAAGGCAGTGACATATTCAATAGTAATTTACCATAATTGTTGACTAACACAACTCTTCAGAATTACGTATGCTGACTGAGAGACATACTTTTACTATGGACATCTGTAAATAAAGTCAATTTCTACATGATGCAAGAAAGTTGAGGTCCTGTTTTACTGTTTAAGTCTCACATAGTATTATATCTACTTCATCAGTGTCACACCAACAATTTACTTAAACATTCTTTCCAACATAGCAATTCATTTATCATTGTCAAACATGTTTTAAAAGGCGAACCTTCAGGTGGGATATACACACAGACAAGCAAACAGTTTTATTTCTGTACACAACAGAGATTTGTCCAGAGAAAGTGCAAATATTAGGATAATGGACATTTAAACAATTCACAAAGGCAGTTATCTCATGCCTTATTAACAAACTAAACCACTAGAACGCCTCCTTGATGGCTACTTAAATTGCCGACTTACAGTAAGACTATAGCCCAGTTTAAAACATTGGCTGGACATTTTTCCAGGAATGTTTCTGTCAGACATATAAAAATCAAAAACTACGCACATAAGATACAAATCTCTATCCAGACAGTTTTGACAACAATCCATTTAGTTAGGGGACGGGATAGCTCTGTTGTCGGAGCACTCGCTTTCCCCAGCCAAGTTAAGCAGCGTTCGAGCTAGGTTTACAGTTGGATGGTGTGACGTTTGCGCGCCTTGGCTATTCGTCAGTACAGTTCCCAGTTCACCCAGCTGTAAAATGGGTACATGCCCTCTTTAGGGTCAGGGAAGGTAAAGCGCGAGGGGGGGGGAGAGGAGATGGCGCCCGCCCCTCAATATGCTGGCCTAGAGAAGTGAGGTCTTCTTGAGCCACGCTTCCCCTACGACTTAAGGTTATGGGACTCCTTTTACCTTTACCTTTAACATTTCGTTCAAAGACAAAATGAAAAGTATTTATTTGTTTTATCTGTATTAACCCAATCAATTGATCCGCTACCTCAAGACTGACACTTTCACCAATTACATCTGGACGAGAGAGGGAGAGAGAGAGAGAGATGTGAGGAGAGCGACGATCGATGTGAGAATGAGAGGAGATGAGAGAGAGGAGAGAGAGGAGAGGAGAGAGAGATGAGAGGGAGCGAGAGAGAGCGAAAGAGAGAGAGAGAGAGAGATGGAGAGAGAGAGGAGGAGTGAGAGAGAGATGATGAGATGAGAGAGAGGGGGTTTTAGTGCACACGCGCGTGCGCACTTGTCGTTTTATGTGTATTTGTTTGCGTGTGTGTCTGAGGTGATTGTGTGTGTGTCTGTGGTGTGTGTCTGTGTTTGTGTGTATTAGTGTGTGTGTGTGTGTGGTGTGTGTGGTGTGTGTGTGTGTGTGTTGTGTAGCTGGCGCGCGCACGTGTACGTCCCTTGCAAGTGTGTCAGCGGAGTGTGTAGATCGTGTACATGCGCTTGGTATATCATTTTACTGTGTTTGATTGTTGTGTTAGCTTGTATGGACTTAGACGTATAATAAGACTGTTGCCATCTGAAAGGTATGTGGAAATAATAATAGATGTAAACTAACTTATGACGCTGTTATGGCAATGTCAAGAGACAATGCGTTTACAGCACTCGCTTTCCCCAAGCTAAGGTTCAGCATTCATTGAGCGTGGTTACAAAGTATATTGATGTGATCGTTTTCGGCCTTGGCTTCAGTGCCAGTCCACCAGTTCATCCAGCTGTAACCGGTACCTGCCCTTTTAGTGGTCAGGGAAGGTAAATCACGAGGGAGAGGAGATAGGCGCCGCCCTCTCAATATCTGGCCCTGGAAGAAGCTGAGGTATCTTAAACATTCTCGCTCCAAAGCCCCCATAGGTTATGGGGACGCCTTATTATTCCTACATCGTTTCGTGCCATGGAGAAACATTTCCCCCATTACAGTGGGCAGTTCAAGGAGGCCAGGGTAGCTTGTGGATTAAAGCATTGCATGGCCAATTTGATGGCCCGGGTTCGAGCCATCACTGAAGCTCATGTTCAAGGGGATTTATTCCTGGAGTTAACATCAGTACTGACACCCCTCCAGCCCCTAAAGTCCTTCAGATGAAATACTATAAACCAGGCCTTGCGTGTGAACGCACGCGCGCGCCCAGAATGTCTTGCGCACATTTTAAAACCCATTCTGTGTTCCAGAAGAGAAGGCCATAAGCAGGTAAGAACGGATGACCAAAAAATTATCTATATATGTTTATTTGTTATTCTTTTATTTCGAGGATAGTGGGATAAGCACTCGTGTGGTTGGTTGTTTTTTTTACACCCAGTGCCCGTGAGTATGCAATTTCGCAAATTTTTGTCATCCGTTCCCACCGACACACAATGGCCTACTCTTCCGAAAAGCGGAACAGGGTTTTAACGTGTGTGCAAAAAGTTCTGCCCGCGTTCGCACACAGGAGACCTCGGTTTATAGTCTCCACCAGAGGACCACTCACCCACCACAGGTGCATTGGTGAGAGTGATATGCGACTATACCAATGATAATCATTGTGTTATGTGTGTGGTATATGTTGTGTGATATAATAATAATAATAATATATTAATAATAATAATAATAATATTAATAATAATACTTAATAATGATGATGTTGATGTATGATGAATGTATGGAATATTATATACCGCTGGACTCTGTTAAGCAACAATCAAAGGCGCTCGATGACATGATTTTTTTTTTTCATTTTTTTATTTTTAATATCGAGGAAATAAAAAAAGTGCGTTTTTTGTAAATTTTTGTCATATGTCCCACAGGCACTCACAACAATGGGCCTATCTTCCAAAAAAGCGGAACAGGATTTAACGTGTGCGCAAGATGTTCTGCATGCGTTCGCACACGGGGCCTCGGTTTTATAGTCTCATCCGAAAGACTCTGACATTCAGTTCCATTTTTTTTGTCGAACTGGGAAGAAAGAAAGGGCGAGGAGGCTGGGAATCGGAACCCAGAACCTCACGGTTTACTTGTTGGCAGGCAAAACGTCTTAACCATCCTGCCACCTTCCTTCCTTGATATGTGTGTGTGTGTGTGTTATGTGTATGTGTGCAGATGGTGGCAGAGTTGCAAAGGGCTGTCAGTGGACTGGGTGTTCCAATCACCTGTATGGACAGACGTGGACGCTTGGACCGTAGAGGTGGGCCAACTAGGACGGGCAAGTGGCCGGAGGATTCTCATTGGATACGGCTGCAGTACCGGTCGTAGGCATCTGTTCGTCAGCTCTGTCTCTGGGTCAGGTTGTTTGTTGTTGGTTGTTTGTTTTGTTTGTTTGTGATATTGGGGGGTTGGGTGGTGGGGGGAGGGTCGGGGGGGTGGGGGGGGAGGATTGGGGGGGGGGAGGAGGTGGTGGATGTGGGGTGTGTAGATGTGGTGTTGTGGTTGGGGGGTTGGGTTTGGGGGAGTGGGGGTGAGGAGTGTGTGTGTTTGTGTGTGTGAGGTGTGTGTGTGTCTAATCTATCTATCTGTCTATCTTATCTATCTATCTATCTATCTAATCTATCTATCTATCTGTACGATCTGTCTATCTATCTATCTATCTATTCTATCTATCTATCTATCTATCTATCTTCTAGCTATCTGTCTATTGGTCTGTCTGTCTGTGATGTCTATCTCTCTATCTCTCTCTTCTCTATCTATCTATTACTATCTATCTATCTAACTATCTATCTATCTATCTATCTGTCTGTCTTGTCTATTATATATCTATCTATTTATCATCTCTCTATCCATCCATCCATACATCATCCGGTCCATCCACCCCCTCCTCTCTCTCTAATCTCTCTCTCTCATCTTCTCTCTCTCTCTTTATTTATATATATATATATATGCTGGGCGTACGTACACACAATGTGTGTGTGCGTGCGTGTATATAATATATATATATATATATATATATTAATATATATATTCTATATCTATATATATATGTGTGTGTGGTTATGTGTGTGTGCGTGGGTGTGTGCAAACGCGATGTCTGTGTGCTTGTATCTGCGACTCTGACTCTGTCTCTTACGTACAGTTCATGTTGTGCCATTCATATTAACATATTAATAATATGTCTATAAATCTCTTAGTTTCCATTACCCGTATCTCCCATCGACTCCATCCTCTTACTTTCAGGCAATAACTGTCTGATTCTTTACTGTTTTCCATCATTCACTGGTTGTCCCTGTTGTGAAGGTGTGTGTGCACTTTCATATTCTATGGGTGTGTTTGTGGTGTGTGTGTGTTGAGAGAGGGTTGCTGTGTGTTCGCACGCGCTGCGCACGTGCTCGTGCGCGTCTCTCCTCTCTCTCTCTCTCTCTCTCTCTCTCTCTCTCTCTTCTCTCTCTCTCTCTCTCTCTCGATCTCTCTCTTCGTGTGAATCAGTAATGAAAATCAGTAAAACCTTATTGCCCGTTAAGTTAGAAAGAGCACTTATTTGACACCAAACATAAACGATTCAACATTGGCGTGTAGTGTGTGTGTGTGTTTGTGTGCGCGCGCAGCGCGTGAGTGATTAGTGTCTTAGAGTGTGTGTGTGTGCATAGCGATAGTCTGTAGTGCTTGTATATGCGATCTGTCTTGTCTCTTACGTACAGTTCTGTTGTGCTCAATCATATTACTAATAATAAATCTGTCTAAGATCTCTTCGTTTGCGATACCTGTCTCTCCCTATCGCTCCATCTCTTTAGTTTAGGCAATAAACTGTCCTAATTCTTTTACTGTTTCATCCATCCATGCACGGTTGTCCTGTTGTGAGGTGTGTGGTGTAAGTGTGTGTGAGAGTTGTGTGTGTGAGAGTGCGTCTCGTGCGTGGTGTGTGTGTGTGTGTGTGGTGTGTTGTGTAGTGTGTGAGAGAGAGTGAGATTTTTGTGTGTAAAACATTATACTAAATCCCATGAAAAGCACTCATGCTTAATTCCACACACATACACACACACACACTACGCACAACATGGTTGAAAAGCACCAAAAATGATAATTTATTAGAAACATTCTGGAAAAAAAATTGTACATTATAATAGTATCCAATAATCAATTCCTATTCTAGACCCACAAGTAACGCC
>CM054143.1:9905610-9913110 GCA_028751875.1 Rapana venosa | reverse complement strand
TCTCTTTTAGTAAAATCTGGTATGATTTTCTTTTAATTAAAACGATTTTGAAAAGAAAATATTGAACAGAGTAAGAACCTATTGTTGACCTTAGCCAATAAATTCTTAAAGTACAACAGGCAATAATATAAAGAGAAGAAGAAACTCCCCTAAAATTGTTAAGTGTTGTTAATTAAGTTTTTGTTCTTCAGAAAATTGTTACGGATAGTATGTGCTTATTTGTTAAAGCAAGCATTCTCTACAAGTCATATTATTTTTAATATGATTGCAATTTAGATTTTTCCAGTTTCGCGTATATAATTATAATATATATATATATATATATATATAATATATATATATATAATATATATATCTGTATAAATAATATATTATATAATATATAAATATAATATAAATATATAAATGGTGGAGCAAAGTAAGAACTTCAGACAATATATCAAAGAACAGTACCACAACAGTGTGTTTATAGTTGACTAACATATATCTTTCAACTTTTAGCCTACCCACACTTCTGTCATAAACACATATTCAAAAAAAAAACCCAACATATTTCAGCACATAACTATTAACTGTCAAAGCCAATAGGGGGGACATTTCCTACGTGGCAATAACAACTTGCTTCACAAACACAACCTATCTCTCTCACTCTCACCCAAAGAAAACTGCAAAGGATTGTTGTATGCAATACATGACCCTCATCTCCCAAAAAGGGTACCTATCCCCTGTACTGACAGTGTAAAACCTAACACCCTTGAACTCAGCACTACTCTCTGCTGCCATAAAAAGGGCTTCCTTACCTCGTAAACTATAGTGGGTCTGGGTTTATGGCCACAGCAGATGGCTAAAGTGTCTGGCTAGCTAGGAATAAGGGCATTCTTCTTCTTCTTCTTCTCTGTTGTGGAATGTCTAGTGGTCCTCCTAGCCAGACTGTGGGGTCAATTAGTCTGTAAGAGTTTGTGGACAGAGAGCGTATTGTCTCTGAAAATTGTGAAGTAGGCTTCTTCCTAGTAGGGGTCACTTTGAAGGAGTGTGTGACTTTGTTAGGAAGGGGGTTGGAGGGGGTGGGGGTGAGGGGTTGGGGGGGGGGGGGGGGGTGAGGGGGGTTGGAGGGGGGGGAGGTTTTTGTGTTTGTTTGTTTGTTGTGTGTGTGTGTGTGTGTTTGTGTGTACGTGTGTGTGTGTGTGGGCTCGCGCGTGTATATGTGTGTTTTGTTTTTGTTGTTTGGGTGGGGTGGGTTTTTTGTTTTGTTGTTTGTTGTTTGTTGTTTATTTTGTTTGTTTGTGTGTGTGTGTGTTTTTTGTGTTGTTGTTTTTTTTTTTTTTTTTACTGAACTGTGATTGAGCCTATCATTGAAAGTGGTGGTATAGAGAAATTCAATAAATCATTGAAATGCTGAGCCTGACTTGTCAGGTGCTTAGTTAACGGCAGTACAACGCATTTTGGCTCTTTGTGATAGACAACAATAGGTTGCTGTCTGAGCCTTGGATTGATGAGGAAGGAGAAAATAATGTCTTTGTTTTGTGTTGTGTTGTTTTTTGCACTGCTTCATTGGTTTGTAGTCTAGAAAGTGGTGATTGAGTGTGTGTATTTAGTATACGTCTCACATGGTTTCTCAAACAAAAGAATTATAGATTACAAAATGGTTATCGATGTGTTTATTTAGTACATGTCTTGACATTTTGCCAAACAAAACCCCAGAGATTACAAACTGGTGTTCCATGTGTCCATGACGTAAAACGGTTAACTTTTTTTCCAAACAAAAGGATAAGGATGAGGAAATGGTGATTGATGTGTTTATTTAGTTACTTACACGTCTTTCATTTAGTCAAACAAAAGAATTGTAGTAATGCAGTAATGCTTGTGGAAGAAAACAAGAGCAGGTAAACACTTACAACATCTCGATCATTTTGAAACCAATTTAAACTCTTGTCAATAAAATCTTTCAATGATAGTATGTATATAGGCATTTTTGAGTGAGAACCAAGGCATTGGCCTGACCTGACTGGAGTTTCGGCTCCTGGATGAGCCTTCGTCAGAGGTCCTGGTGGTGATTGAAGCTTCACCTGCTGTGGTACCTTACAGCCAGACACTTTTCAGAATTTAGAAGTGGCAGTCAAATTTTCAAGATTATTTGATATTCCTGTCTCCTTTTTAAGCTACCATTTAAAGACGAGGATAAAAGAGAAAGAAAATATGCTTAAAATGTATGTTGCACAAAAAAAAACATAAATAGGAGAAAATAAACACCTACTGGATATTTGTGCCTTATGTTTTGGGAATCCTATTAAAAGGATGCAAGGGAGATCATAAGGTTTGTATCCAGCCAAGTGGTCAGTCTTAGCTAGGTAATAACCCGGACATTGCCATACACTTACAGTGCCAGCACAGGCAAGAAAAGTTGGGAATATAAATGAATGGCCTACACTTGGATGTACAAGAAGCGCAATCCCCCATTTGACCAGCTAAAGTATATTATGCAGAAATCGTAGTGGAGGGAAACAAACACATTGAAGTGTAGCTGAGAAAGTGGTGATGGGTGTGTGTCTATTTGAGTAAACGTCTAACAGAGTTTCAAAGAAGTAAAGTTGTAGACTAAGGAACTGGTGGTTGACACACTCATCTAGTAAACTGTTCTTTTACTTGGTCTAGAACAAGAAGTAGACGTAGGTTTATGGACACAGTGGGGATAACTTTTACTGGTGTAAAACTGTCTGCTGGTTTATTTTATTTTATTTTATTCTTTTATTTCGAGGATAATGGAAAAAGCATTCCTGTGTTTTATTACACCCAGTCTCCGCGTGTATGCACTTTTGTAAATTTTGTCATCCGTTCCCACTGGAACGCAATGGCCTGCTATTCCGAAAAGCGGAACGGGTTTAAAGTGTGCGCAAGATGTTCTGCGGATGTTTATTTTATTTATTTATTTTAATTTTAATTTTATTCTTTTATATCGAGGATAATGGAATAAGCACTTTTGTGCATTTTTTACATGCAGTCCCGGTGTGTATGCGGTTTTGTAAATTCTGTCATCTGTTCCCACCGGCACACAATGGCCTACTCTTACGAAAGGCGGAACAGGATTTAACGTGTGCGCAAGATGTTCTGCGTGCGTTCGCACACGGGGCCTCGATTTAAAGCTGTTGGCTGTGGTATCTTGCTCTCGCTCTCTCATCAATGGCATGCGTGGTATCACTGGTATTGCTGGGCTCTGTAGGCTACACAAGATAAGGAAACATCAGCTGGCTAGTGAGTTACACACTTAACGGGTTTGGACAGATGAAACGTTAACCATAGCAGCAGACACTGAAAGGATACAGGACGTGGAGATGCGATGCTTATTTCGCAAACTTTTTGCACAGTCAGAGACCACATAACTAACGAGGAAGTAAAAACCAGAATTTAAAACGCCATTGGACCATATGAAGAGCTCCTGACTTTAGCGAAAAAACGCAAACTAAAGTGGTTCGGGCACGTCACAGGAACATCTGGACTGGCCAAGACTGTCGTACAGGGAACAGTACAAGGAGGAGGAGAAGAGGCAGACAGAAAAAACGATGGAAAGACGACATTACAGATTGGACTTGTCTTGAGTGGAACGATTTGCTACAGAAAGCTGAAAACCGCGAAGAGTGGAGGAAGCTGGTTGCAAAATCTTCAGTGGTGCCCCAACGGTCTACTAGACTACAGGAATGGTGAGGGTAGGTGAGGGGGATGAAGGACTCTCCATTGGGCGATCTTAACTCATAAAATTAGTTTATGAAACTACACTTTAGTATCTCCCTCCTCTACTAAACATCCTCTACTTCTTCAGAGCAGTATTAAATCATGGGGACAGGGACGGGATAGCTCAGTGGTCGGAGCACTGGCTTTCCTCCAGCCACGGTTAAGCAGCGTCGAGCGTGGTCACCACTTGGATGGGTGACCGTTTGTGCGCCTTGGTTTCAGTACAGTCCCCCCAGTTCACCCAGCTGTAAATGGGTACCTGCCCTCTTCAGGATCAGGGAATGTAAAGCAGCGAGGGAGAGGAGACGGGCGCCGCCCTCAATATGCTGGCCCGAGAGAAGTTGAGGTCTCTGACGCCTCGCTCCCCTACGACCTTGTAGGTTTTGGGATACCTTTACCTTTACCTGTACTATTAAATCATCAAAGTGTCAGACTCTGAACATGTTGCTTATGGTTGCTGTGGATTTTTCGTGTATGGTCAAAATAGTGTTGATATTTTTTTTGGTTATTGCAAATGAAACCGTAACAACTCCCACTCCCCTCCTCCAATAACAAAGGAAGTGTAAGAACGTTGGAATGTAACAGGATATTGGACAAGCAGACCATTGGTTCGAATTGCCTAAATTATTTCAAACAAAAATAGCACACCATTTATTTGATTCGGCTATATTCTTTCAAACGAAAATAGCAAATAATTCATTCGAACCGGCTATTTTACTTCAAACAAAATCAGCAGACAATTTATTCGAATAGGCTATTATTACTTCAGACAGAAATAGCAAACCATTTATACGAATCATATATCTTATTTCAAGTAAAATCAACAGACAATTTATAGGAACCATCTATCTTATTTCAAGCAAAAATAGCAGACCATTTACTCGAATTGGCTACATTACTTCAAACAGAAAAAAGAAGACACTCTCTACGAATCAGTTATATTACTTCAAACAAACACCATTGTATTGAAGTCAGCTAAATTTATTTCAAACAGACCTACCAGACAATTTATAGGAATACAAATTTTAAGTCATGGCAGATTTCTCTGCCTGAAATTCGGGCTGCTCTCCCCGGAGAGAGCGCGTCGCTTCAAGAGCAGGTCTACCCATTTCTTTTATTCCCTCTTTTCCTCTTGGATGTTCCTTTGGTTCTCCTATAAGATCCCCATCTCTGGACATCATTAAAGAATGTCTGACATATCAAGAAAAAATGAGCCACAATTTCTCGAATTTTCTGTGAACTGAAAACGGTGCCAACAAGAATAATAGACCATTTATTCAAATCAGCTATATTATCTAAAATAAAAATAGCACACCATCATGTCAATACGAACCTGTGCACACTTTAAGTCACGGCAGATTTCTCTGCGTGAAATTAGAGCTGCTCTCCCTGGGGAGAGCGCGTCGCCACAAGACGTGTGCGTTACGTTACCTCTAGACCACTGATCTCTCTTGTTCTTCCACGCATTAAGTCTTTGTGTGCGTGATGCAGTAGGAAAACAGTAAACAACAATCTCTCGCATTTTCTGTAAACTGAAATCGGCATCAAGAAGTACGTACCATAGCAAAGACTTTACTCTCTATCGCTACATATATTCGGGCATCTTCTTGTTGTTGTTGTTCTTCTTCTCCTCTTCCTTCTTCTTCTCCTCTTCCTTCTTCTTCTTCTTCGAACGCTCAGACAGTAACTATTGTTGGCTGTCCTTTGAACGAAAATGCGCTGCGCTGCCGTTAAGCACCTGACAAGTCAGGCCCAGCGCATCTGACTTCGGCATGGGGGCGTATTGTATGGAGAGCGCAGGCATGTCAGCTTAAGGGCCAGCTTCATGAAGTGTCTGACTGAAGGTTAGGCTGGGAGCCAGGTGCTGGAGTTCTAGAGCTTGCAGACTGAAAGTCTATTCGTGGTTTCCTTAGCAGATGAAACTGAGCCCTTGTTTGTAGCAGAGAATAAACACACGTTCCATTGTTTAGTATTTTTGGGGGGGTTGTAGCAAATAATAAAACAGGTTTCAATTTTTAAAAAATACTTTTTTGTTTGTTGCAAAGAAAAAAACCGACACAGATTGCAATTTAAAAACTTTTTTGTGTGTAGCAACAAATTAAAAACAGGTTTCAATTTTAAAACTTTTTTGTTTGTAGCAAAAATTAACCACAGGTTCCATTTTTAAACATTTTTGATTGCAGCAAAAAAATAAAGCAGGTTCCAACTTTTTTTGTTACATTTTTTTTCGTAGCAAAGAATAAGCACAAGTTTCTTTAAAATAAAAATTTATTGTAGCAAAGAAAAACCTTAGGTTTCAATTTAAAAAACAACTTTGTTTGTAGTAAAGAATATACACAGGTTCCATTTTTAAACCTTAGCAGGTTCCAATATTTACAAAAACAATGTTTTTGTTTGTAGCCACGAATAAACGCAGGCTCTATTTTTTAACATTCTGGTTTTTAGCAACGAATAAAGCCGGTTCCAACTTAAAATTATTTTTAAAAACTTTTTTCTTTGTTGCAATGACAATTCACTGGTTTCACTTTATTATAAAAAAAAAAACACCCACAACTTTCCTTCTATGTTGCAAAGAATAAAGCAGGCTCCAATGATAGTATAAAATAAAGACAGTTTCCATGTCTTTAAAAACATTTTTGTTTGTAGCAAAGATTAAACAAAGGTTTCATTTATTTTTTCATACAGAGAGAGAAAGAGAAGAGAGAGAGAGAGAGAGAGAGAGAGAGAGAGAGAGAGAGAGAGAGAGAGAGAGAGAGAGAGAGAGAGAAGAGAGAGAGAGAGAGAGAGAGAGAGATCCAGACAGACAGACAGAGACAAGAGTCCTTTTCAATAAAATGAAGTCTAGCCTATGACACACACAGACACACACACACACACATTATGATTTAAAGGGAAGCCTAGTCTCTCCCTGTACTGTAAACAAAAAAGCCTGACTATTCCCTCTGAAAGCAATCGATCATCAAACACCCCCCCCCCCCACCCCCACCCAACCACACACCCCCACCCACCCCCTTTACGCCCCCACCCATACCTCCTCAAGCCCCCCTTCCCCCTCTCTCCCCCTCTCTCCCCCCCTCTCCCCTCCTCCTCCCCTTTCCCTAACCTTCTCCCCCAGAGCATCAACCGACTCAAGTGGGCTACCAGGGAGAGACTAATGGCAGACATCCTGTTTGCATACCGTGTGGCTATAATTGTTTTCCGATGCTTGTTGGTGGATTTTTGCAGCATGGGTGTTTGTTGGGTTTTTGTTGTTGTTGTTTGTTTGTTTTATCCTTGTCTTCGGTATAATTTTTTTGGTTTTGGTAGGGTTTTTTGTTGGTTTTTTGTTGTTGTTGCTGTTGTTGTTGTTGTTGTTGTTGTTGCTGTTTGGTTTTTCAATCTTGGATGTGGATCTCTCTGCTCTCTGAGACTAAATAGATTCGAAATTTGTGTGAACGTTGTTCAGTATGTACAAGGAACTTTGTTTTGTTTCGTTTTGTTTCGTGTGTGTGTATGTGTGTGTGTGTGTGTGTGTGTGTGTGTGTGTGTGTGTGTGTATGAGTGTGTATGTGTTTGTGTGTGAGTGTGTATGTGTTTGTGTGTGAATGTGTGTGTATATGAGTGTGTGTGTGTGCTTTCTGCTTTTGTTGTGGTTGGGTTTTTTATTTGTTTGTGTGTTGGGTGTTGTTGTTTTTGTTGGGGTTTTTTTTTGTTTTTTTTTTTGGGGGGGGGGGGGGGGGGGGGGGGGGAGCTGCAGTTTGCAGCTGAAGAACTCTTACTGTTTTACAAGGAAGT
>CM054143.1:9890885-9893385 GCA_028751875.1 Rapana venosa | reverse complement strand
CAAGCCACCCAGAGAGAAAACGTAACTGAAATAAAGGTATGTCCCAAAACCTATAAGGTCGTAGGGGAGCAAGGCTTCAGAGACCTCAGCTTCTCTCACTCACTTCACTGTTCACTGGTCCCGTGGTCCTGCATGGTGGACGAACGGTGGACCAGCTGGCTCCACTTAGCGCGGTCGTGGGCAAGTGCCTGGGTGACACTGAAGTCCTCCCCTGTCCAATCACGGATGTCGTCGGCCCACTTTCTCCTCTGTCTGCCCCGTCTTCTCTTCCCCTGGACTGTTCCTTGCAGGATGGTCTTTGCAAGTCCTTCTGAGCGTGTTACGTGCCCATACCATCTGAGTTTCCTCTTTTTCGCCGTGGTCAGTAGGTCTTCATAGTCCCGCACCTGTGAGTGATCATTCTGCGGACTCATTGTTGGTGACATGGTCCTTGTATGAGATGCCAAGGAGCCTTCTGAGGCATCTCATTTCTACTGCTTGGATCCTCCTTTGTAGGTCTGCGTTCAGTGTCCATGCCTCACAGCGTAAAGCATGATTGAGGTACTAGCGCGTTTAGTAACTTTACCTTGGTTCCGAGAGGGAGTTTCTGTCTCTCCAAATGGTCTTCAGTCTTGCCATTGCGCTGCTGTTTGTGCCGCTCTTGCTAGGATTTCGGTCTTCAAACCCCCCCTCACTTATGATGGCTCCAAGGTACTTGAAATGGTCAACTGTCTCCAGTTCTTTTCCGCTGAGAGTGATCTTGGTGGTGATTGGCGGGGCACTGTTTGTCATGAGCTTGGTTTCTCGGCAATGATTTTCCATGCCGTATCGTGAGGATATTTCGTCCAGTTTCTTCACTAGGTTGGCCAGTTCCTCTTCATTCCTGCCAGACCGTCAATGTCATCGGCAAACCTGGGGGTTGGTGATTGTTCGCCCTCCAATGCTGACTGTGCCTGTGTGGTCTTCCAAGGGGGTCAGTCATGATGCGTTCGAGGAAAATATTAAATAGTGTCGGCGACAGCAGACATCCCCGTCGGACCCAACTGAGGGACGAACCATTCCCTACCGTGCCCTGTACGAGTACTGCACCCGGTGGCCTTTGATAGAGTTTCCTTGATGGTGTGGATCAGCTTCTGGCCCATGTTGAATTTGTTTTATGGTGGCCCACAGAGCGTCATGCCATACTCTATCGAAGGCCTTCTAAAATCAATGAAGACGTGGAAGATGTCTTGTTGATGCGGCTGTATTTCTCACACAGAACCCTCAGGTTGAATATCTGTTCTGTGGTGCTTCTATTTTGGGGACCACAGCTTTTCTAGGGGCCAGCATATTGAGGGCGGCACCCATCTCCTCTCCCTCGCTGCTTTACCTTCCCTGACCCTAAAGAGGGCAGGTACCCATTTACAGCTGGGTGAATTGGGGGGGGACTGTACTGAAGCCAAGGCGCGCAAACGGTCACCCATCCATGTGGTAACCACGCTCGACGCTGCTTAACTTGGCTGGGGGGAAAGCGAGTGCTCTGACCACTGAGCTATCCCGTCCCCTGAGAAGAGAAGAAAAATAAGGAACATCTGTTTTGTTTACTGGCGCAGGCTAAATCCCCACATGTCCACAAAGCCGAAACTCGTTCCTTCTCCCCTGTGTATGTGCCTGTGGTAAAGAAAACCAGACTGGCGAACACATCCTTCAGAGATGCACGCTATTCAGCGACCTGAGGAAGATTATTGTGTGGCTGACGGAGATAACCCTGCAAACCAAGCTGTAGGGCCCACGAGAGGAGCTGCAAAGAACATGGTATTATTTTGATTTCTTCAAACACATCTGACGGTGTAAAATGAAAAAGCGAAGGAGAGAAGAAAGAGAAGTATATAGGTTGTTTTTCATTTCTGCTAGCGAGTAAGCTTCGCCATGTGTTTCTCGGGACATTGTCAAGATATTTTGCTTTTTGGGTGTATTGATCATCAATAAGCTGCCACATATATTTTATGACATGTATGTTTTCAGAGTATAGTGGGGCGTTACTTGTGTCTAGAATAGGAGATTGAATTATTGGAACTATGTATAATGTACAATTGTTTTCCAGAATGTTTCTAGATAAATTATGCATTTTTCAACCATGTGTGTGTGTGTGTGTGTGTGTGTGCAAGCATGGGTGTTTTTATGGGATTAGTTTAATGTTTACACACACAAACTCACACACACACACCTCAACAACAGGACAACAGTGCATGATGGATGAAACAGTAAAGAATCAGGACAGTAATTGCCTGAAACTAAGAGATGGAGCGATAGGGAGAGACAGGTATGGAAACGAAGAGATTTATAGACATGATTATTATTAGTTAATATGATTGAGCACAACGTGAACTGTACGTAAGAGACAGAGTCTCAGACACAAACACACAGACTATCGCGTATGTACACACACCCACTCTATACACACGCACGCGCGCGCGCGCACACACACATACACACACACACATACATACACACACCAATGTTGTATATGTTTATGTTTGGT
>CM054143.1:9873385-9880885 GCA_028751875.1 Rapana venosa | reverse complement strand
AAGAGCGCAAACACTCGCATGCATGTATACAAACGTACATTTCCACACACATCCACATCCACCCCCACCCTCCACAACCCCCCCCCCACACACACACACACACATCCCACCCAACCAGCCTCCCCCCCCCCCCTCACCCCCAACCCCCACACCCCCCTACACACACACTACATATCCATACAGACTCCCCACTCGTCGCCCAATCTCAATACAAATCCTTTCCACACTACCTAAGTACACTACACCCCCACCCCCACCCCACCCCCTACTAGTCCATCTCCTTGCAGAAAGAATGAAAAATCCGCCCCCCCCCCATCCCCCCACCCCCCCCCCACCCCCCAACCTCTCAGCTTCAAACGGTAGGTAGGGGCAGACAGAAACGCTGTTTGCATCGCTATGGAAACGAATGTTATCAGGTAAGCGGAACGAGCGAAAGAGAGAGGAGGGAGGAGGAGGAGGGGTGGGGGGAGCGAAGGGAGGGGGGGGGGGGGGGGGGGGGGGGGGGTGAGAGATATGTGTGTGGTGTCGTTAAATGGTTTGTTAGTCCTTAACTGGATAAAGGCGTTCGATTCAACCTCACAAATATCCCCCCCCCCCCCCCCCCCCCCCCCCCCTTGAGGAACTGCCGTGGGGGGTCTTGTAAGTATTCTGGACACTCTGTGCTAGAAATATTATCTTTTTTTTTTAAACCCTCTCTTTGTTTCTCTGCCTTGTTCCTTTTCTTTCTGTCACCTCCTTCTTGTCTATTTTCTGCCTTCTTGGGTCCATTCTCCAACTGTTCGTTTCCCAGAAAGACTTAAATGATAATAATTTCTCTCTCAAGTCGAAGTTGGATGCGCTGGGCCTGACTTGTCAGGCGCTTAACGGCAGCGCGACGCATTTTTTGGTCAAATAACAGACAAACAACAGTTGCTGTCTGAGCGTTGATCGAAGAAGAAGAAGTAGAACTGCGTGAACCCAATCCAAACGTAACTGGACATTAGTTTTTTAAACTGCTTTAAGCACATCGCTTTGGTAATTGCCCTTCATGGGATGATTAGAGTGTTTTTGACTTGACTTGACTTCTATCCTCACGCAATCGTGAAACCACGACCCGAAATAATGTCAATATGAAAATAATTATTGCATTGAAATAAAAGCTAAATCGAGATTACAAACGTAAAGCGAGTACTTCCTAACATTCTCAGGGGGGAAATATGTTTTTATGCGATTTAAAAGGTAAAGGTGTTCTCATAACCTATATGGTCATAGGGGAGCGAGGCATCACAGATCTCAACTTCTCTAGGGGCCAGCATACTGAGGACGGCGCCCATCTCCTCTCCCTCGCTGCTTTACCTTCGCTGACCCTAAAGAAGTAGGTACCCATTTACAGCTGGGTGAACTGGGGAACTTTACTGAAGCCAAGGCGCGCAAACGGTCACCCATCCAAGAGGTAACCACGCACGATGCTGCTTAACCTTAGCTGGGGGGGGGGGGGGGGGGGGGGGGGGGGGGGGGGAGCGAGTGCTCCGACTACTGAGCTATTCGATTTGCATACTCTAAAAGACAATTATATATCGTCAGATCTGGAATTGTCTGTCTTGAGATTTTGCAGTCTGTGCATTGTGCAGCCCGCCTGGTGAAGGACAGACAATGGTCAGTTTTGACAGGAACTTTCCAGACCCAAAGAGAAGAAGAAGAAGAAGAAGAAGAAGAAGAAGAAGAAGAAGAAGAAGAAGAAGAAGAAGAAGAAGAAGAAGAAGAAGAAGAAGAAGGAGGAGGAGGAGGAAGTCTTCTTATCTCCGTGGAGAATTTTTTCCACTTAAGGACAAGATCCACTTTGCGACACAGCAGACCCAGTATGAGATGGGCGAGGCTGCTCTGAGCCAGAGAGGTCCTGCCAGCTGTCTAAGTGTTCCAACTCCCCTGAAAAATCCTATACTTTATTTATTCAGCTATTTTATTTCATTTTATTTAATCTTATTTTATTCTTCTATTTCGAGGATAATGGAATATGCACTCATGTGCTTCTTTTATATCCAGTCCCCCCTCCCCCCGCGTGTGGATGCAGTTTTGTAAATTATGTCGTCCGTTCCCGCCGGCACACAATGGCCTACTCTTACGAAAAGCGGAACAGGATTTAACCTGTGCGCAAGATGTTCTGCGTGCGTTCGCACACGGGGCCTCGGTTTACAGTCTCATTCGAAGGACTTTCGGGGAGAGTGGAGTCGGCACTGATGTTAACTCCAGAGGGAAAAAAATCCTCTTGAACGAGATTCGAACCCGGGTCAGTAAATCGCGAGCGCATGACTCTAACCACCAGGCTACCCCGTTCCCCATAGTAGGCCTACATGCTTTCTTACACTGTGATGTGACTTGACTTCTGTCATAATTTAACTTTTCGTTTAAATAAAACTGAATTAGTCTGTTGAGACACATACGTACGTATACTCTGTCTCACTCATCACATCTGGAAACTACACTGTGATACTGTTCGTACACACTAGACGGGGTAGCCTAGTGGTTAGAGTGATGTATTCGTGATCTACTGACCCGGGTTCGAATCTCGTTCAAAAGGATTTGTTTCCCTCTGGGGTTAACATTAGTGCCGAATCCACTTCCCCAGAAAGTCTTTCGGATGAGACTATAAACCGAGGTCCCGTGTGCAAACGCACGCAGAATCTCTTGCGCACGCGTTAGCTAAAACCCGTTCCGCTTTTCGGAAGAGTAGGCAGGCCATTGTATGCCGGTGGGAACGGATGACAAAATTGACAAAACTGCATACACACGGGGACTGGATGTATAAAAGCACATGAGTGCTTATTCCATTATCCTCGAAAGGAAGAAAGAAAGAAACAAAGACAGACAGACAGACAGACAGACAGACAGAAAGAAAGAAAGAAAAAAAGAAAGAAAGAAAGAAAGAAAAAAGAAAGATAATGAAGAAAGAAAGAAAGAAAAATTTCATGACTAAGTCTGTGAGGAGTTGTTGAGACACACACACACACATACACTCTGCCTCACTTAAAACACCTGGAAACCACCACACTGTGATACTGTTCCTACACACTAGACTCTTCTTCGTCGTCGTCATCATGGAGTCCTCAAACAGCAACTATTGTTGTCCGCCATATGAGCGAAAATGCGTTGCGCTGCCGTTAAGCGACTGACAAGTCAGGCCTAGCGCATCCGACTTTAGGGCGGGAGAAAATTGTTATCTTGTAAGTCTTCCTGGGAGAAAAAAAGGGCAGGAGAATGGACCAAGAAGGTAGGAAAAAGACGAGAAGGAGGTGACAGAGAGGAAACAGGAACAAGGCAGAAACAAAGAGAGGGATAAGATCAGAGGGAATTCCTAGCACAGATTTTCCGGAAGGTGGGGATGCTTCTTTTCCTCCTTCTCTTCCTCCTCCTTCTTCTTCTTGTTCTTGTTCTTCGTCTTTTCCTTCTTCTTCTTGTCCTCCTTCTGCTTCTCCTTTTCTCCACTCCTCCTCCATCTCCTCTCTTCTCTTTTTCTTCTTCTTCATCTTCTTCTTCTTCTTCTTCTTCTTCTTCTTCTTTTCTTCTCTCTCCTTTTCCTCCTCCTTCTTCTTCTGCTCCTCCCTCCTCCTCCTTCTTCTCCTCGTCCTCCTCCTCCTTCTCTCTCCTCCATCAGCTCCTCCTACCTCCTCCCTTCTATCTTCTTCTTCTCCTCCCCCCTCCTTCTCTCCTCCTTTCCTCCTCCTCCTTCTCTCCTTTCCTTTCTTCTTCTTTTTCTTCTCTTCTACCTCGTCCTCCCCCTCCTCTTCCTCCTCCTCCTCCTCCTCCTCGAACGCTCAGACAGCAACTATTGTTGTGTGTAACGTGAGCGAACATGTATAACGCTGCCGTTTTAAGCGACTGACTAAACAGGCCCAGCACCTCTGGCTTCAGACAACTGCTATCTTTTAAGTCTTTCTAGAAAAAAGAAAAGGCAGGAACATAGACCAAGAAGGCAAACACACAAAAGACAAGAAAAGAGTATATTATTAAATAACACCCCCACCTTCTGAAAATTCTATGCTAGGAATTCCATATTTTCTCTGCCTCTCTTTATTTCTGCCTTGTTCCTTTTTTTTCTTCCCGTTACCTCTTTCTAGTCTATTTTCTACCTTCTTGGTCAATTCTCCTAGATATTTTTCTTTTCTTCAGAAAGACTGAAAAGATAACAATTCTCTCCCATGCCGAAGTCGGATGGATACATTGGGCCTGACTTATCAGGCGCTTGCTTTAAAACAGCAAGGCGCGCAACACATTTCCACTCATACGACAGACAAGAATATTTTACTGTCTGAGTGTTCAACGAAGAAGAAGGATTTCAAATAGTGTATTTCAAAACACATTATTGGCCAAAAACTACTATTTTCCTACCAGGAACCTATAGCTCAGTGGTCAGAGCACTCGCTTTCCCCCAGCCAAGGTTAAGCAGCGTCGAGCGTGGTTGCCACTTGGATGGGTGACCGTTTGCACGCCTTGGCTTCAGTACAGTCCCCCCAGTTCACCCAACTGTCAATGGGTACCTGTCCTCTTTAGGGTCAGGGAAGGTAAAGCAGCGAGGGAGAGGAGATGGGCGCCGCCCTCAATATGCTGGCTCCCTAGAGAAGTTGAGGTCTCTGACGCCTCGCTCCCCTACGACCACATAGGTTATGGGACAGCTTTACCTTTATCTTACTGTCTATCTGTAACCATCTTCCATTCAATGTTCGGCTCTGTGAAACAGGATCTTCTGTCAAAACATCTGGCAGCTCTGCCATTTGCATTCTCCCAGAACGTCTGACTGTTTTGGTGATGTTCTATTCTTTCTTTTCTCCTCCTCCTTCTCTTGTGAATGGGTGCCTGTTTTATTTTTGGTTCTCTTCAGTGTGTGTGTGTGTGGTGTGTGTGGTGTGTGTGTGTGTGTTGTGTGTGTGTGTGTGTGTGTGTGTGTGTGTGTGTGTGTGTGTGTGTGTGTGTGTGTGTGAGAGGTGTGTGTGTGTGAGTGTGTGTGTGTGTGTGTGTGTGTGTGTGTGTGTGTGTGTGTGTTGTGTGTGTGTGTGTGTTGTGTGTGAGTGTGTGTGTGAGTGTGTGTGTGTGTGTGAGTGTGTGTGTGTGTGTGAGTGTGTGAGAGAGAGAGAGAGAGAGAGAGAGAGTGTGTGTGTGTTGTGTGTGTGTGTTGTGTGTGTGTGTGTGTGTGTGTTGTTGTGTGTGTGTGGTGTGTGTGTGTGTGTGTGTGGTGTGTTGTGTGTGTGTGTGTGTGTGTGTGTGTGTCTGAATGTGTGAGTGTGTGTTTTTTTTTAATTCTTTCTATTTCATTTTATTCTTTTATATCGAGGATAATGGAATAAGCACTTATGTGCTTTTTTACATCAAGTCCCCGTGTGTATGCGGTTTTGTAAATTTTGTCATCTGTTCCTACTGGCACACAATTGCCTACTCTTTCGAAAAGCGGAACAGGATTTAACGTGTGCGCAAGATGGTCTGCGTGCGTTTGCACACGGGGCCTCGGTTTATAGTCACATCCGAAGGACTTTTGGGGAGAGTGGAGTCTGCACTGATGTTAACTCCAGGGGAAAATATCCCCTTTCCCATGTGTGTGAGTGTGTGTATGAATGTGTGTGTGAATGGTGAGAGTGGTGTGAGTGTGCGTGTGTGTGTAGCATAGGTCGATGGTGTATGTCTGTGGAGTAGTGCATGTAAATGCAAAAAATAAACTCTTGCATAAGGAGTGTGAAAGTATATCAACCTCATCCTCCTCTTCCTTATCATAATCATTATAATGTATTATTATTATTATTATCAGCAGCAGCAGCAGCAGCAGCAGCAGTAGCAGCAGCAGTAGTAGTAGTTAGTAGTAGTAGTAGTAGTAGTAGTAGTAGTAGTAGTATAGTAGTAGTGGTGGTGGTGGGTGGTGGTGTGGTGGGTGGTGGGTGGTGGTGGTGGTGGTGGTGGTGGGTGGTGGTGGTAGTGTGTAGTGGTGGTAGTGGTGGTGGTGGTGGTGTATCGTCATTATAGTACTACTATTGCCATTATCATCATTATTATAAGAAAGAGAGAACGAAAGATAACAAACAAATAAAGATGGCCAGAACGAAAAAAACAACAAAAATAACAACAACAACAAAGTAGTCATGCACTTAGGCCCTAGCCTGGCCTTAATGAAGAAAAGACCCAGAGCACTGACTGGGAAGAACAGAGTGCATTCTCACAGAAAATGGAAATAATGCTAACACCACAAACACACATGGGAGAGACAGACAGACAGACAGCCCGGTAAGTGGTCAGAGAGCGAGAGAGAGAGAGAGAGAGAGAGAGAGAGAGAGAGAGAGAGAAGAGAGAGAGAGAGAGAGAGAGAGAGAGAGAGAGAGAAGAAGAGAGAGAGAAGAGAGGGTGGTGGAGGGTGAGAGGGTGAGGACAGAGGGGCAGAGAGAGAGGGGGCGGGATAGCCTAGTGGTTAGAACATTGCGCTCGCAATCTGACGACCCGGGTTCGATTCCCGTTCAAGGGGGATATTTTCCCCTGGAGTTAACATCAGTGCAGACTCCACTCTCCCCATCAGTCCTTTGGATGAGACTAAAAACCGAGGCCCCGTGTGCGAACGCACGCAGAACATCTAGCGCACACGTTAAATCCAGTTCCGCTTTTCGGAAGAGTAGGCCATTGTGTGCCGGTGGGAACAGATGACAGAATTGACAAAACTGCATACACACGGGGACTGGATGTAAAAAGGCCCATAAGTGCATATTCCATTATCCTCGATATAAAAGAATAAAAGAAAAAGAAAAGAAAAAAAGACAAACCAAAATAAGCAGCAAAGAGACACAGACACACACACACCACACACACAGACAAACATAGAGAGACACAGACACACAGACAGACAGACAGACAAACAGACACCTCCTTTATACAACACAAACGAACCCAATCCCCCCAAAAGAACTTCTAAAGAGTCCAACAGCCTTTCAGCAAGTAATCAACCTTCGTTAGGCTAAAGCTCCAACCCCATTAGCCCCAAATTACACCACTTACTGCACCCACCCACCCCCAACACACACACACACACACACACAACCACACACACACACACACACCACGCACGCACACATACACACACACCCACACACGCACGCACGCACACACACACACATTTACAAAACTGCACACGCAAGGGGACTAGATGGAAAACAAGCTCATGAGTGTTCTTTTCCATTATCCTAGACAGAAAAGAATAAAATAAAATGGGGGGACGGGATAGCCTAGTGGTTAGAACATTGCGCTCGTGATCTGACGACCCGGGTTCGATTCCCGTTCAAGAGGATATTTTCCCCTGGAGTTAACATCAGTGCAGATTCCACTCTACCCAAAAGGCCTTCGGATGAGACTATAAACCGAGGCCCCGTGTGCGAACGCACGCAGAACATCTTGCGCACATGTTAAAACCTGTTCCGCTTTTCGGAAGAGTAGGCCCTTGATTGCAGGTGGGAACGGATGAAAACCATTTACAAAACTGCATACACAAGGGGACTG
>CM054143.1:9848385-9860885 GCA_028751875.1 Rapana venosa | reverse complement strand
ATGGTGTTTTTTCACAAATGCTGGAGTTTACATAATATAAATGTAACTTTAGTTTAGTCACAAAGTTAAGCTAATTGGAACTTAGCAGTAATAGATCTTAATTTCAGTGCTTCAGCAATAAACTTTGCAACCGATTTGATCACAATATCATATCGGACGATAAGATAGAAAAAATAGTCTTGCCTTCGGAAAGCCTTCTAGATTGAGAACACCACAGTTTTCATTCCACGCATGGAAACATATGATGACATGAAACAGGAAATGCACTCATCATCAAGAATATTGACCACACAAGTCATGGGAACTGTGTGTGACGTCTCATCAGTTTTGAAACCATCTATTGTTTGCATTTGAAGCCGAGTGTTCTTAGTCGAAATCTTGCATAATTTAGTCGATGGCCATTGTCAGTGGACTATTCGAAGTACTTTTTCAGCTTGAAAAGCACACTTAAACGAAAAAAACCAGCAGATTTATCTTTACTTCCATGTCCGAGTGCCAATTTTGTTTAAATAACAAATGAATATCCGTGTCTTTCAATTCAAAAATAAACCCAATGCTCGCTACCAACTTCCTGAGACCAACCACTATAATTCCAAAACCAGGTTCTGATAAAAACTTTTAACTTGAATATGCCCAATTCTTCTTACCCAGCTCCATTTGTAAACCATCATGTCATAAGACTGCCTAACATAAACGTGACCCTGGAAGTTTTCAGTAGTTTTAGCGTATTAATACACTTAACAGACGTACTGATGTTTAAAAGGATATCTTCCCGTTTTCTCCATATAGTAACGTATTTGAACGAATGGGATTGGGACATTTAAGAAACGTTTGATAGCATATGTTATTATTTTTTCTATTTGTGGATTAACAGAAATCCCCATATTTCAGATGCATATGTAATAAAGGTTATATTTAACATCAAACAATTCCAAATATAAAGAACAATTCTACTGAATACAGCTTTCGTAACGTTTTTAATTTTCGATTACACCTTTTTTCCCCTTTCCTGCAACATTCACGCCATGCAACATTCAAACTTAGCTTCGTTGAAAATGTCATCGCCTAGGTACCTTATAAGAATTCACGACTTTCACTTCAGCATTTCCATAAAACCATTTTTCCACTGCCATGATAAATGTCCACCCCTTCTAAAAATCAATGATGTTTCGTTTTTTTTTTCCATATTGACCGATAAATCAGCGATCTGCCTCTTCCTTTAATATAAATACTAGCTGTTTTGTAAACCTAGTACAGTTTCAGAACAGAGAATCATATCATCGCAAATAGTAGTAAAAATACCTCCATTTGCTCTGAGATAAACTGAATAACCATGTTTTCCTTTTTTTGTTTTAATTCAAACGCTAATTCGTTTTACAAAAAAAGAAAATAATTGTGACTTAATATACATCCCTGCTTCTCTCCTTTTGGAAATCGAAATTTTTCCGAATAATCATATCCTCGCGTACACATGCTAATACTGATTTATTATACACTCCTAGTGCCATATATAATTTACCGTTTATTCCATTTTTTTTACGCAGAACAGTCCATAAAGATATTACGATTAACAGAATCGAACGCCTAACAAATCGACAAATGCAACAAAAAGTTTTTATTGAATGCAAGTAATTTTATTGAACAATAGAGTATAGGGTGAATTTATGAATCAGTAGAACAATAAATTTGCTCGAAAACCTGCTTGTGCTTCAAGCAGTTTTTTGCATTCTTCTCAGCCCCATCTAGTTAACCATTTTATTCAAAATATAAGTATATATTTTGCCTGACGAATGCTAGTGAGGGCTACTCCACGATAATTGTCTGTTTAGTGCCTGCCGCCTTTTTTTGTAAATAGGAATAATTATATACTTGGCCCCACTCCACAGGGAAAGGCACCTCTTCAAAAACATCGTTGGAAGAGTTGAGATAGGAAGGAAATAACAATTGAGTTGGCGTTTTTTTTAGCATTTCGCCATTATGTTTTGTCTGGACCAGCACTTTTTTCCTTGTTATAAATGCTGGATACCGGCAATAACACATTTTTCATTGATAGATCATTAAACAATGGTTTCGAAATCATCATCTTCTCGTTACATATATATCCATCTGTGGTACACTTAACACCCGAGCTGTTAAAAAACGTGTAAGGAAGGATCATACCATTCTTGAATAGATAGGGTGTATTATATACAAGAGCCTTTCGATTCACAGACCTAATTATAGACAAAAATGTTTTGGCGTCGTTAAGAGAATTTTTCAGTTATCCAATATATTCAGTATCAAATTCTGTTCTTAGTTTTTTCCTTAAATTGACATATTCTTATTCGCGCTGTAGTGTATACTCCCTTTTCTCTACTTATCATGATTTGTCTGGACATCGCTGAAATCTTTTTAGTAACCCTCTTTTATTTCTTTGCATCTTTTGTTTGCATTCAGTATCAAACCAGACCCATGTACATTTCCTTTTCCTTCCACCAACTTTTCGAGGACCAATGCATGCCACTGCCCCACATAAGGCATTTACAAAATATTCTCCACTTTCATTTATATCAGTCGGCAAAGAGTTAAAAAAAAGCTTCTGTATACTTTCGAGAAAGATCAACAGTGTTTTTTCAGCTCATTTTTTGTATGTCTCAGCTATACTGTCATACCATATGATTTTTCTCTTCACCTCTTTGCTCTGTATCCTGTGTTTCAGTACAATCGTAGGCATCTTTCCATGTTGTTTCAACTGGAGATGCCACGAATCAACCAACAGTCTCCAATCACAAAACGAAACTTGATAACATATGACACGAACAAGAAAATAAACGATAACACTGCAAACCGTTAGAGATACAAAGTATAGTTAATCCCTTCCTTTATCTCCCTCACGCCGCCATCAAAATAACCATATCAAACATAAAACATAAAATCTAATAATGAAATTTACCCAAAAAACTGTTAATAATACCATCCTTCGAGCAACGTCCCACAAACTTCGTTAATCCATACTATCAAATTCTAGATCTCTTAATAAATTTGTCATTTCTTCATGGTTCACTTGTTCAGGACCAGTCCTTCGCTTTAAGTCTCCATAACAAAGATACAAGTGTCCTTTTCGAAGTATTGTAACAAGTGTTTCTCTAATAATAAGATACCCATTTTTTTTAACCATCTTTTCATCAAAACACAGGGCTCCTTCCGAGCAACAAGCAAGCTAGCAAGATAACATCTTATCTAAGTGAAATAAACTTTTATTTATTCTTAAAGCAAATGAATTAATTACAATCTACATAATTTTCTTCTACATATATAGCTAAACTCCGACGCACTAGCAAATAACACTCCTCCAGAATTCCGCTATGGTGAGAGAGTTTTTCGCAGGAGCACACAACTTGATATAATCCAAAAATATATGCTGTAATCAAATGTGGAATCAAGAAAAGTCTCTTGTGAGACATATAAAATCAAATCTAATTTACATAGGTAAAAAGGAAACATCGTTCAGTTATTGTGCAAATTTTCAACATTTATAAATTAAAAAAACGTTAAACGACTTGGATTGTCAAGCCTGTTCCTATGTCTTTCTTGAAACTGCTGTAACGCAGGTCTCCTGTCGCTGCTGTCACCAGACCTGCCGTTTGCTGCTAGCAAGGATGGTACAGTAGACTTGCCTGCGAGTCGGGCAGAAGGGACCTCCTTCCCGTTTGCCGGTCTGGAGGGGGCTGTCACGTGTCGCCCTGTTGCTGGTATTGGTGAGAAGACTGAGTTGGAACGCCCGCGTGGCTGTCACTCTGCATCTCCACCACTCACTCCTGGCATGGCGTAACCCTGCTGCTTGCCTCCGTGTTACCCCCACAGCAGGGGGTGAAGAGGAGGGTGAGAAGAAGAGGCAGCGTGACCAAGACTTCATTACCCTGGCAGCTGGGACTTCCTCCTCGATGCCATCTTCCCTCTGCTGACGTGGCGAGGATAATGCCCACGAGGACTGGGTCTTAGGAATAGGCAGGGGGGGGCGTTGCTGTCTCCTCCACTCTTACACAACAACCTGAGCGCAGGACCGGGGAGTTTTTTTTTTTTCTTGCAATGCCCAGGCCTGACCACCATCTTTCCCCCTGTGGAAAAAAGCTCTCTTCCCTCCCTGCGAGCTCTGCCCACAATCTGTGCCTGCGCCCTTCGTCAAGAAGTTCGTTTGCCAGTCCGTATCCCTTTGTTCTGTAGTCTTAGTCTCATGTCCTTGTCTTTTAGGATTGACATTTTGTCCCCCCCACTCGCCAAACTTGGCCACTAATCGTTTCTGGGCTGACCATTAAATGGCTTGTCCGTCCTATTGCTCGTGCAATGTCGTCTGGAGTCCAAGTTTTCTGTCCATTTACACTATTCAGTGTCTATCGATGATTGCTTGACACGAAGGCGTCATTAGATTCATGTCTACTTGGTTGGGGAATCCCGTAGAAACGTAAATTAATCTCTTCTGGAAAAACCCCTCCAGTCCTGTCTGTGTCGTCTTCAGAGTTGGTTGAATTTCATTTCTCATTTCGGATTGTGTCAGAGAGTTGTTGTACCTCTTCCTCTGTCCCCAATCCATTTCTTCCAACAGTTGGTGAATGTCTGATGTCTGTCTCTCACCGTCCTCTGTCAGCTGTCTGTGCTCTGTCACTCAGTCAGTCACACCTCCATGTTGATTTCTTCACATTGTTGCTTAACTTTGTCCAGTTCGTTCTTAATGTCACCCTAGGTCATTCTTATTAGAGTCGTAAGGATCGTAAAACTGTTTCTGTATATTGTCTATTATCATGTTCATCATGTCACTCATCCCGTCCATGTATTGTACACTGTGTTCTGTTCTGTCTTTTGTGTCTGTCTGACCGCTGTGATTAGGGCCCAGGGTTTGTTTCAATGTCTCCGCTAAGCAAACAGCCTGCGGAGGGAAAAGACGGCGTGCTGCATGCGAAAGCCCACCCGCAGAGAAGCACTGCAGTGTGCAATGCTGGATGACAGGTTAGGCCCCCTGTCACTGCCCCCTCACCTCTGAACATCGCACAAAAGTGGACTCCTTTTGATCTCCATGACCCCCATACACAAACCTTTTTGTATGTTCCAAATCAAGCAATTCAGCAAAAAAAAACCAATTCCACATCACACAACAGACAAATCCAATAACTAACATCAGCCTGAATGACAGATGTTTCCAAGTTTCAGCATCATCATCATGCACTGGCCCTGAGAAAAATCCTGAAACAATCCTGCTACGAATGCCTGAAACAGGCTGGGCACTTACAACAGAATGCCACCAATAGCAGCCCTCCAAGACACCAGGTCCACCATTTTTTATTTACAATTTCAGGAACTGGCCACCTGGAAATCCTATACACTGTAAATGAATCAAAATACCATGCCGGTTAGTTTGATTTCTCGAATTAATTGAATGATAACAATAAAAAAGAATATGGATAGTTTGTACAACAGTTGTAGTAAATCACTAAAAAAACGTCACAATCAGCTCTTTAAATGACGTAGAAAAACTAATCTGTCGTCATAACTATGTTAGATTTCATAAAATTTCAATAAATTGCTAAAATATCTTGAACAGGACACCTACACAAAACCCTAGCCTTCAAAAAAGAATAACAAGAGTGCAAAACAATGGAAGAATACCACATTAATGAAATATCAGCGAAAATCCAATGTTGCAGATAAAAACTTTTCCGAGGTAAGGCTCTGGTAGCCAAGACCACCGAGAAAAAACAGTTATTTTCGGCAGCAGACACATCGTAAATATTAAATGTAGGAAACTTCAATACTTTACCCAAAAAGGAAAGAAGAGGAGAGAGAGAGAAAAGAGAGAGAGAGAAAAGGGGGAGAGAAAAAAAAGTAGAGAGAGAGAGAGAGTGATTTAGAGAGAGATACAGAAAGACGAGAGGAGAGAGAAAAGAGAGAGAGAGAGTAGAGAGAGAGAGGGAGAGAGAGAGAAAAGAGAAAGAGAGAGAGAAAGAGAGAGAGAGGGGGGGGGATACAGACAACAGACAGAGCGAGAAAGAGAGAGAATTGTGTATGTGTGTATGTGTGTGTGTGTGCCTGTGTATGTATGTGTGTGTGTCTGTGTATTTTGTGTGCTGTGTGTGTGTCTGTGTATGTGTGTGTTGTGTATGTGTGGGTGTGCGCCCTGTATATTTTGTAACGTGTGTTTGTTTTGTGTCCTAGTGACTGACTGACTGACTGACAGACAGATATACACACATGCATGAAGATGAGGAAAAAGAGCAGAGACAGACACAGACAGAAAGCCACCGATAAAGACGAAGAGAGACAGACAGACCAAGAGGCCGGAAGAGAGACAAGAGACGGAAAAACAGAGACGAACACAAACAGGCAGATGAACGCATGTACAGACACACAGACTGACATGCATTCATAGGAAGTCATTCAAGCTTGCAAAACAAGATAAAGCCATACTTAACGAGACAAAAAACATAACATTGACATGCACTCAGAACTTGAAGTCACAACACAGATATCCCAACAGACTTGTAACAAACCAGCACACACACACACACACACACAACATACACACACACCACACACACACACACGCACACACACACACATACACGCACACACACACACACACACGCGCACACACACACACACACACAAACACGCACACACACACACACGCACACACACACGCGCACACACACACACACGCGCACACACACACACACGCACACACACTCGCACACACACACACACACACACACGCACACACACACACACACACCACACAAACACACACAAACACACACACACACACACACACACACACACACACACACACACACACACACACACACACACACACACATGTTTGAGACGATCAATCAGCATTTTAGTATAAAAAAAATATTTAAAAAACACAGACTTGAATCAGCTTTGCGCCAGCGGTTACAAAGAAAATATCGACACTTCTAGAAACAACAAAAAACCTATAACAAGCAGGCTAGAATCTTATGATCAAATCAAAAAGATCGACTACAATCTTCAATATTACTTTTAACTACCATCATCGATCCGTCCCACACACAAGCTCTTTGCAAAGTTAGAATAAGAGCTTACGATTTAAACATTCAGGGTGGTCGATTTTACAGGCACCCCAAAAAGCAGAAAGATTGTGTGATGTGTAAGGTAAAGGTAAGGTAAAGGAGCCCCAAACCTATAAGGTCGTAGGGGAGCGAGGCGTCAGAGACCTCATTTCTCTAGGGCCAGCATATTGAGGGCGGCGCCCATCTCCTCTCCCTCGCTGCTTTACCTTCCCTGACCCTAAAGAGGGCAGGTACCCATTTACAGCTGGGAGAACTGGGGGAACTGTACTGAAGCCAAGGCGCGCAAACGGTCACCCATCCAACTGGTGACCACGCTCGACGCTGCTTAACTTGGCTGGGGGGGAAAGCGAGTGCTCCGACCACTGAGCTATCCCGTGATGTGTGTGGAGTTATAAAAGATACATTCCATTATTGTGGATGCTTGTATGTTGTTCTATGATTTACCACCCAAAAGAAATCTACTGACAGCAGCGCAGCAGTCTGTTTATGTGGACCAGTCCAGTCAGTGTGGAGTATTTATAACTCGATTCCAAGCGATTTAGTACAGTTTGATGAGGTTCAAGAACCATCAGCAAAGTACGCTTTGCATGTATTGCATGCACCATCTTCGGTGATATTTTCCTTACAAAACTTATTTACTTGTGTCTGCAGGGTTTCTAGGGCAATAAACTATGTCCTTTGTTCTTTCTTTGTGCTGTTCAGCCAAAGCAGACATCAAAGAAAGTAATAGCAGAGCCATGTTAAGGCAGGCAGGCAGGCAGGCAGGCAGCCACACAGTTCTGCAAGTCTGGCACTCCAAGACAGTATGCAGTTTTCTGAGAGGTGTAAACTCACCTCTGTCTCCACACACACTTTCACACCTTTCCACGCACGGGTGCTGAAGAGGGTTGTGGATGTGAAGGAAGGAAGGAAGGAGGGAGGGAGGACGGAAGGAAGAAAGGAAGGGAGGTAGGGATGGAGGAACGGAAGGAAGGAAGGGGGGGAGGGAGGGAGGGAGAAAAGAAGGGAGGAAAGAAGGTAGGAATGAAGGAAAGAAGGAAGGGAGGAAGAAAGAAAAAAAAGGAAGGTAGGACGGGAAGGTAGGTAGGAAGGAAGGAAGAAGAAAAGGAAGGAAGAAATGAAGGAAGGAAGGAAGGAAGAAAAGAAGGAAAGACAGAATGGAAACTAGAGTGAATGAAGGGGGGAAAAGAAGTAAGGAAGAAAAGGAGGGAGAAAAGAGAGAATGAAGGGGGAATGAAGGAAAGAAGGAGGGAGGAAATACGAAGGAAGGAAGGAAGGAAGGAAGGAAGGAAGGAAGGAAGGAAGAATGAGCTATCACGCTGTAAAGTCACTGACATTCCAGCTGTAAAGTGTAAGATTCTGACTATGGTTAGCTACATTCTTTTCTGTCTTTTCTATTTTTAAGCGGAGAAGGAAAGAAGAGAAGGAAGAAAAGAACAACAGGAGAAGAAAGAAAAAGGAAGGAAGGAAGGAAGGAAGGAAGGAAGGAAGGAAGAATGTACCTATCAGGCCGTAAGGTCATTCACATCCCAGCTGTTAAGTGTGAGATACTGACTATGGTTAGCTACATGTTTGGGGGTTGTTGTTGTTCTTTGTTGTTGTTGTTTTTTTGTTTGTTTTTTTTTGGGGGGGATGTACAGACAACACAAATACTGAAAGGAAAGGGGTCCAACAGTTTGTATTGGTTGTGCTTGATTATCCTTGATGGTGATGTTGTGTGTGTTTGTGTGTTTGTATATGTAGTGTAAATGGGTACCTGCCCTCTTTAGGGTCAGGGAAGGTAAAGCAGCGAGGGAGAGGAGATGGGCGCCGCCCTCAATATGCTGGCCCTAGAGAAGTGAGGTCTCTGACGCCTTGCTCCCCTACGACCTTATAGGTTATGGGACTCCTTTACCTTTACCTTTTATATGTAGTGTGTGAGTGAAGTGTGTGTGTGTAGTGTGTGTATGTGTGTGTAGTGTTGTGGTGTGTAGTGTGTGTATGTGTGTAGTGTGTGTAGTGTAGTGTGTGTGTAGTGTGTGTGTGTGCGTGTGTGTAGTGTGTGTATGAGTGTAGTGTGTGTAGAGTGTAGTGTGTGTATGTCTGTCTGTGTCTGTGTGTCAGTGTCTGTGTTCGAGTGCTCTTGTCTGTTTTTGTGTGTTTGCTTCTGGGAGAACACAAACGCATGTGCCTCTATCCAAATGGCTGAGTGTTCACGCTCTCAAACAGCCCACTACACCAGAAATACTGTTAGTTTCTTAACTCTCTTTGTGCTTTCACCCATGCAAAAGATCAAACATACACATTAAAGATCCCGCAATCCATGTCAGGGTTCTGTGGGTTACGGAAACACAAACATACCCTGCATACATCCCCGAAATCGGAATGCGGCTACCTTCATGGATGAGCAAAAACGGTCATATATTTTGTACACAAAAATCTCATGCTTACTATTGGTGAACCTCGGAGATCTAGTCGAGGAAGAAACCACACAGCGCGCGCGCGCACACACACACACAGCACTCACAAAACAGCACAACACACACAAACAAACCACAGGCACACACATACAAACACAACACAACACACACACACACAACCACAACACACCACAACACAACACCCACACGCACACAAAACACACACAAAACACACACACACAACACAATTACCGCACACACATACCAAACACAACACAACCACACACAACACAACACAACACAACACAATCAACATACAATACAACACAACACATACAAACACAACACGCACCAAGACAAAACACATACACACACACAAACACAACACATACAACACAACAGCACACAAAACAAAACACAACACACACAAAACAACACAAACACAACACAACAACACAAAACAAAACAAAACACACACAAACACGCACAACACACACAACCACAACACACGCACATACATACAAAAACACAACACACTAACACAGCACAAACACCCAACACACAACACACACACACACAAAACACAAAATACTACAGCCCAACACACACAGAGACACACACACACACAAACACAACACATACAAACAAAAAACACACCACACAACAAAACAAAACACCACAACAACAAAACAACAAAAAACAACAACACAACATACACAGAGACAGAGTGACAGAGACACACAGAGAGACACACAGAGAGACAGACCTACACACACAGAGACAGACTGACACAGTGACAGAGCAGACAGTGAGAGAGAGTACAGAGTTGTAAAACGTAAAATATGTGATCGGAAAAACAGGGAGAGAAGAAGATAAAACAAGGATAGGGGGGGGGGGGGGGGGGGGGGGGAGTGTCAAAGATGAGTTGCTGAAATTGTACCTGCAAGATGCCAAAGTCTGTATCTTCTTTGCGCAGACACTATGTTGCTTTGCTGTGCTGTGTTTTGTTTTGCTTACCTTGTTGCTGCCTGTTGCTGCTTTTGTGCTGTTTGTGCTGCAGCTGTTGTTGATGTTAGGGTCATGCTTCTGCTATTAACTCATCAAGGTGTAGAGATGGTGGTAGTGGTGAGTGGTGGTGGGTGGTGGTGGGTGTTCAGGTGGTGGGTGGTGTGGGTAGGGTGGGTGGTGGTGGTGGTGGGTGGTGGTGGTGGGTGGAGATTGGGTTGGTGGTGGTGGTGGGTGGTGGTGTGGGTGGTGGTTGGTGGTTGTGGTGGTGGTGGTGGTTGTGGTTAGACAGACACACACAAAAACTGAACAGAGAGAATAAGAGGGAGACACACACGCGCACAGACACAGACACAAGGACATGCAGACACTCAAGACACACACAAAGACACACACACAGGCACAGACATACACACACGCGCGCGCGGCGCGGCGCACAACACACACACACACCATACATACTACTTACGTTCATACAATACCTACATACACAAACACACTTCTTATAAAACACACACGCCGCATGCCACTCACCGCCACACATACACGCACACACTCACACACACATACAGGCACACAAAGACATTAACAACAATTTCTCTGATATATTCTACACAAACTCACTCGCGCCTGCACACACACACACACAACACACCACACACACACTCACACCCTCACACACTCACAAACGCACACAAGTTCACTCAATACTCCACACTCTCTCTACTCATTCAACACACACATTCACACACACACACTCGCACGGGCTCGCACATACACACACACACTCATATATGCCACTGTACACGCACGAACTTATACATACATACATCCACTACACACACACATGCAGCACACACAAACACACGCATGCACGCACGAACGCACGCACGCACACACAACACACACACACACCCACACACACACACACACCACACAAAATCACTTTAGTGAACAGACGTAAAATTGAAGACACACACACACTTAACCATTTAATATCACTTTTTGGTGGAAGGACGTTAAACTGAAGAACTACTTACACACACGGCGCGCAGCACACGCTCACACACCACACACACACACACACACACACACATTCACACAGAAGCAGGCGCACACACAAACCCTCCCCCACCACCACCACCCCCACCCTGGGGATGAAGGGGGGTAGACAGGAACCAAAGAAAGCAATAGGGGTGCTATTTAAAGCAGGTAGGCTGGTAGGTGGGCAGACAGGCACACAGTTCTACTATATATATATACATGTCTGGCACTCCAGAAAAAACGAAGTATGCGAACTCTGAGAGGTGTAAACTCACCTCTGCCCCCCCCCCCCCCCCCCCCTTCACACACTTCCACACCTTTCACACACGGGTGCTGAAGGCAATTGGAGAGGAATAAGAATGAAGGAAGGAAGGAAGGAAGGAAGGAAGGAAAGCAGGAGGGAAGGACGAAAGAATGCGTAATTATCACAGGGGAAGGTCACTGACATTCTTGCTGGTATGTGGCGGTTGTGCGGCGTGTGTGTGTGTGTGTGTGGTGTGTATGTGTGTGTGGTGTGTGTGTGTGGGTGTGTGTGTGTGTGTGTGTGATGTGTGTGTGTGTGTGTGTGTGTGTGTGGTGTCTGTGTGTGTCTGTGTGTGTCTGTGTCTGTGTCTTTGTGTGTGTGGGGGGGGGGGGGGGGGGGGGGGAGGGGAGGGGGGGGGGGAAAGGTTGCGTCGCACGCGCGTTTATATTTTATTTATTTCTTCTTTTTACTTCGAGGATAATGGAATAAGCATCTGTGTGGGTTTTCTTTTTAACTTCCACACAAACCAACGCACATACATTGTGTGTGTTTTTGTGTACGTGTGTGTGTGTGTGAATATGTTTATGTGTGTGTTTATACACGAACGTGTAACCAGTTATTCGCCAATGTTTCTTGGGTTTAAAAAAAAAAGAATTCCTTTGTTTCTGCTGTTGCTGCTTTTTTCACAGCAAGGGTGTACTGGCGGTAGTGGAGGGGGTGATT
>CM054143.1:9835885-9840885 GCA_028751875.1 Rapana venosa | reverse complement strand
CAGGAATCCAGAGGAAAGTTTCTGAGGTTGTACTTCATTTTGATTTATTTATCTATTTTATTGTTGGTTCATTTATTTTATTTATTTATTTTTATTTATGTTATGGATGGATGGATGGATGGATGGATGTGTGTATGTATATAGGTAGGTATGTATGTATGTATGTATGTATGTATGTATGTATGTATGTATGTATGTAAGTATGTATGTATGTATGTATGTGTGCATTTATTGATTGATTGATTGACTTGTTTATTTATCTAGTTGTCTGTTGTTCATTCATTTATCTATCTACTTTACCTTCAAGTTCATGTTCATTATGTTTTTCCAATTTTATATACAACACCCAGGCAAATAAACAGCACCTACTACCACTGCATCCACTAAGATTGCACACACACGCACGCACACACACACGCACGCACACACACACACACACACACACACGCATACAAGCACGCACGCACGCACGCGCGCGTGCACAAACAAACACACACACGCACACAAGCACGCACGCGCGCCCGCACAAACACACACGCACGCACGCACACACACACACACACACACACACAACACACACACACACACAACACAATTAGAGGAAGAGGGAGAGATATACAGACAGACAGGCAGACAGACATGAACAGAGACAGACAGAGCCAGCCAGCCAGATAGACAGACATACAGCCATTCAACATTTTTATGAATGTAAGGTCTGTCAACCCATTCTTTACACGACCTTTTTGGGCAATACTCGTTGCCAAACTGAAGTCCTTCGGATGAGACTATACACCGAGGCCCCGTATTCGAACGCATGCAGAACATCTTGCGCACATGTTAAATCCTGTTCCGCTTTTCGGAAGAGTAGGCCATTGTGTGCCGGTGGAAACAGATGACAAAATTTACAAAACCGCATACACACGGGGGCTGGATGTAAAAAAAAAAAAAAAAGCGCATGAATGCTTATTCCATTATCCTCGATATAAAAGAACAAATAAAATAAATAATACTTCAAAAGCTACACCAAACCCTGTCCTAACATCACATGAATAATATGGAAGCATTATGTCTTCCCCAAAAATAACTGTTCTTTGTTCACACAGACACACATATAGTAAAAAATTATTGCAGCGTATCTCGGAGATATCAGGTTGAATTTCTTGACAATCTTCGTAAAATGACGTGTACACGAAGTTGGTAGCTGCTAAATGTAGTCAAAAAGACATTCCGATTATCAGCTTTCTTCTGATCTAAAAAAAAAAGAGAAACGGGCAAGATTATCATACGGACAAGTTATATGGAGATGGAAGAGGAGGAGGAGGAGGAGGAGGAGGAGGAGGAGGAGTAGAAGAAGAAGAAGAAGAAGAAGAAGAAGAACAACAACAACAACAACAACAATAACAACAACAATAACAACAACAATAACGACGACGACGACAACAACAACAACAAAATGATGATGACGATGACGATGACGATAATGATGATGATGGTGGTGGTGGTGGTGGTGGTGGTGGTGGTGGTGGTGACGACGACGACGACGACGACGATGATGATGATGATGATGATGATGATGATCAAGAAGAAGAACAACAACAACAATAAAACAACAAAAACCAAGATTCAAGAACAAGGAGAAGAACAAAACAAGAACAAGAGAAAGAACAAAGAAGAAGAACAAAAACATGAACAAAACATGAACAAGAACAAGAGAAGAAGACCAAGAACAAACACAACACAACAACAACAAACAACAACAACATCATCGTCATCATCATCATCATCATCATCATCATCAACAACAACAACAACACAACAACAAAGAAGGACGGTAACGACCTTCATTACAGAAAGATTTACAGGCTCCTTTGATCTGACAGTTACTGAGGGAGCGGCTATGAATCCCCCCCTACCCCCCACCCCTCACCCCCCTTGCTAATCTCTCTGCTCAAGGGGGATTTTTCCCCTGATACTGACTCCCCGTTTCCAGCAGCAAAATCCCTTCTTCCGATGATCTCCATCTCATCTCGTCTGCTCCCATAACCCCCTCCATGGTCGTAGGGGGTACTGCAGTGACGTACGTTACACCAGTTGGCTCCATTTGCGGCGGTTGTGTGCAAGTGCCTGGGTTGTGGAGAAGCTCTTCCCGGTCCATTCAGTAATGTGTTTGAAAGTGGTATGAAAGGTGGGACCAAAAATATATATTATGGCTTGATGTTCTTTCCTTGTGGTGCTATTATTAATTTGGACTTTGTAAAAAAAAAAAAGAAAAAAAAAGTCAATTTTCGCAAAGCATATAGTATTGCTGGGGGTGGGGTGTGGGGTTGGTTGCTTGTTTATTTTTTGTTGTTGGGTGTTTTTATCACAAGGGTGGGACTAAAACTAAACCATAGACTGATGTTTTCTCCTGTTATTGACTTTTTTGCAATATCTTTTAAAAAAATAAAAACTGTTGAAACCAAGAACTTATTGAAAAGGACACCTTTTTTCTACCACTTTTTTTATTTTTAGTGTCAGGGAAGGTAAAGCAGCGAGGGAGAGGAGATGGGCGCCGCCCTCAATATGCTGGCCCCCTAGAGAAGTTGAGGTCTCTGACGCCTCTCTCCCCTACGACCACATAGGTTATTATGGGACACCTTTACCTTTTTTTATTCCTGAGAGGGGGTTATGGAGAAGGGGGGGGGGGGGGGGGGGGGGGGGGGGGGGGGGGGGGGGGGGGGGGGGGGTTAGGTAGGGTAGCACCGGCATGTGTAATCATGAAGACTGGGTGTGTATGATGAGCTGCCTGCCTGCCTGCCTGCCTGCCTATTCCAGCCTTTCGGCATTTTTCAAGACCATTTGCTACTGAGCTCCTCTTCCACTGCAATCTTTACTGATAGCCACTTACCTACTGCTACCTACCTACTCCTGTTCCGTCTGTCAGTCTGTCTGTCTGTCTGTCTGTGTGTGTATGGTGGTGGTGGTGGTGGTGGTGGTGGTGGTGGTGGTGGTGGGTAGTAGTAGTAGTAGTAGTAGTAGTAGTAGTAGTAGTAGTAGTAGTAGTAGTAGTAGTAGTAGTAGTAGTAGTAGTCGTTGATTTCAATGACAATGGAATAAGCACTCATGTACTTTTTTCATCCAGTCCTTGTGTGTATGCAGTTAGTGTGTGTGGTGTGTGTGTGTGTGTGTGTGTGTGGTGTGTGTGTGTGTGTGTGTGTGTGGTGTGTGTGTGTGGTGTGTGTGTGCGTGTTTTAGTGTGTGTGGTGTGTCTTTCGTCTGTCGTCTGTCTGTGTCTGTCTGTGTCTGTCGTCTCTCTCTTTCTCTCTCTCTCTCTCCCTCCTCTCTGTTCTCTCTTTCTTCTACCCTCTCTCTCTCTCCCCTTCTCTTTCTGCTTCTCCCACCCTCTCCTCTCTCTTCCTCCTCTCTCTCTCCCTCTCTCTCTTCTCTACCCCTCTCTCTCTCTCTCTTTCTCCCCCCTCTCTCTCACCCCCCCCTCTCTCTTTCTCCTCCCCCCTCTCTCTCTCTCTGTATCTGTTTCTATGTCTGTGTGCTTTAGCTTCTAAGCGCATGCTGAACACCACAGTATGAGAATACACAGAAACACGCACACACGCGCACACACACACCACACACACACACTCTCTCTCTCTCTCTCTCTCTCTCTCTCTCTCTCTCTCTCACTCTCTCTCTCTCTCTCTCTCTCTCTCTCCCCATACACACACACACACACACAAGACATTTAAGTGCTGGCATTGCCTTATCTTTGCTTAAGTAATCATATAGAAACACCAGGTTGCTCCACTCAGCTTCAAAAGACGCATTACACACACGCGCGTGCCACACACACACACACACACACACACATCACACACACACACACATACACACACACACCACAACACACACACACCACAACACACCACAACTCACCACAACACAACAGAACTCACCACAACACAACAGAACACACACACACACACACACACACACACACACACACACACACACACACACACTTGAAGTAAGGGCTAGTTTACAGTCCACTTCAAGTTGGATAGAAATGTAAACATGTAATCGTTTTCAGTTGAAAGGTACATTTCGGGATAGTTTGTTTTATTTTTCCCCTGTTATAATAGTATATCTGAGAAGTGACCTTGCAAAGTGGGTTTTTTTTCATGTTGCATAACCAAAAAGTGATCTAAATAAAGGGAATTCTTTAGTATATAGTATAACAGAAGTGATCTTTTAAAAATTTGACTTTGAATTTAGCATAACAAAAAAGTGATCTAAATAAAAAGGGTTTTCTGTATTTAGCATAACAAAAAAGTGATCTAAATAAACTGACTATTTCTGTATTTACTATAATGGAGAAGTGATCTAGATAAAGGATTATTTTTGGTATTTAGAATAACAAAAATGTGATTTAAATAAAAGATTTTTTTCTATTTAGAATAACAAAAATGTGATCTTAAATAAAGGATTTTTTGTATTTAGAATAACAAAAAGTGATCTAAATAGAGGGATTTTTTTTGGTATTTAGCATAACAAAAAGTGATATAAATAAAGGGTGTGTTTTTTTATTTAGCATAACAAACAAGTGATCTAAATAAAGGGTGTTTTTTTTTTTATTGAGCATAACTGAGAAGTGATCTAAATAAAGGGGGGGGGGAGGGGGGGTAGTTTTTTTTTTATTTAGCATAATTGAGAAGCAATCTACATAAAGTTTTTTGTTGTTATGTGTTTAGCATAACTGGTAAGGTAAAGGTAAAGGAGTCCCATAACCTATAAGGTCGTAGGGGAGCGAGGCGTCAGAGACCTCACTTCTCTAGGGCCAGCATATTGAGGGCGGCGCCCATCTCCTCTCCCTCGCTGCTTTACCTTCCCTGACCCTAAAGAGGGCAGGTACCCATTTACAGCTGGGTGAACTGGGGGAACTGTACTGAAGCCAAGGCGCGCAAACGGTCACCCATCCAACTGGTAACCACGCTCGACGCTGCTTAACTTGGCTGGGGAAAAGCGAG
>CM054143.1:9803385-9830885 GCA_028751875.1 Rapana venosa | reverse complement strand
GTTAAATCCTGTTCCGCTTTTTAGAAGAGTATGCCATTGTGTGCCGGCGGAAACAGATGACAGAATTTACAAAACCGCATACACACGGGGACTGGATGTAAAAAAAAAAAGCACATGAGTGTTTATTCCATTATCCTCGATATAAATAAATAAATAAATAAATAAATAAATAAATAAACACACACACAAACTAATCACAAACACACACACTACATACACAACACACAGACACTACACCACACACACATCACACACACACACATACACACACACACACACTAACATTGGTGGTTTAGAGGTAAGGCACATGCCCAGAACGCAAGAAGTGAGGGTTCAAATCCCGTTTGTGTCCTGATATTTTTTCCCGCCATCCACAAGACGTGCTGAAGTGGTGCCTGGGTGCTTTTTATGATGAAACGACAAACCTAGGTCTTGTGTGAAACACACATTCAGCGCACGTAAAAGAAAACAAGGCAACAAGAGAGTTGTCCCTGGCAAAATCATGCAAAAAAATGTCACACTGATATGGAAACAACTGTAGTTTGCCAATTATTATTATTATTATTATTATTATTATTATTATTATTACACAAGTTTTTAAAATAAATTTAAAAATTAAAAGGTAGTACTCATCATCATCAACATCATCATCATCATCATCGTCATCATCAACATCATCATCGTCGTCGTCGTCGTCATTTTCCTCCTCTTCCTCCTCTTGGTTTAAATAGCTTTTATTCAGAAATGAGTATAAACATTGAAAACAAACAGCATTTTGGAATCATAGCAACAACAAGCTTGTAGCTTATGGTGTGTGTGCTCAATTAAACAATGAAGATTAACATCAATATGACGGCTGATGAGCTGCAAAATATAAACCACCAACAACAAACATTTTCATCGATTGCAATCTTTGCTAATGTAAGAAAAAAAAGGAAAATAACGCAAGGAAGCATATCAGTTTGTAGAGTAAACACACACACACAAAAGCACAAAAAATAGTTGAAGTAGAAAAACAGACAAGAGAGAGCGAGATTTTTATTTATTTTTTATTGAGAGAGAGAGAGCAACACTTCTTCTTCATCATCCTCAGCAGCAGCAGCAGCAGCAGCAGCACTATCAGCAACAGCACCACCATCACCACCACCACTACGGCTACCATAACTACCCCCCCCCCCCCCCCACACCACACACACACCATACAACCACCATCTATCATCCCTCCACTTCTTTCTATTATCTCTCTCCTTGGTTACCTCATCCCCTCTATAGTATTGAATGGAGGGGAGAGAGAGATGGGGGATGGGGGAGAGGGAGAGAGAGAGAGAGAGAGAGAGAGAGAGAGAGTGAGAGAGAGAGAGAGGAGGGAGTGAAAGAGAGAGAGAGAGAGGAGTGAGAGAGGGAGAAGAGGGGAGAGCAAGAGAGAGAGAGAGAGAGAGAGAGAGAGAGAGAGAGAGAGAGAGAGAGAGAGAGAGAGGAGGGAGAGAAAGAGACAGACAGAGACAGAGACAAAGACAGAGAGAGAGAGAGACAGACAGACACACACACACACACACACACAAACACACACACAGGAAACCAGAAAAAAGAGAACAGACCAAAAAAGAAGAAAAGGAAAAGGATAGCCCCCCCCCCCCCCCCCCCCCCTCCCCTAATCAAATCCCTCCCATCTCCTTATCTACCACATTCCCCTATTCCTGACCCCTCCCCTTCTCCCTCTCAAACCTACCCCTCCTCTCCTACCCCCTCCTTTCCCCCCTTAACCTATCCCTCCCCCCCCCCCCCCCCCCCTTCCCCCTTCCTTCTCCTCCTTCCTCCCTTCCCTTTAACGTGCATGCATATGAACCTTGTTTACTTGTGTTTAGATTTGCAAACAGGCACCGTGTGCAACTTCATGTCAATATTACTTCCCTTCCAAAGACTATCTTCAATAATTACTTCCCTTCCACAGACTATCTTAACAATTACATCCCTTTGTATTGTTTGAAATAGCTTAGTAGTGCAGATAAAAGCTTTTACCTCATGGAAATGTAGCAATAATTTTTATATGAAATTGTAGAGAAATTGCTGTGTAACCTGTCTGGAAAATGTATAGGGTGAAAGTAAATGATTGTGGACATATTTGTGTGTACTAAATTTCCAAACTGACATGGGGAAAGACATCTTCAAAATTTGGAATTGTTAGCTGGATAAGTTAGATAAAATGGGCCCCCGGGGAGGGGGGGGGTAGGGTGGTTAGTGGAGGTTGAAGAGAGAGGGGGAAGGGAAGGGAAGGGAAGGGTAGGGTAGGGGGTAGGTGGAGAGGAGGGGGTAGGTGTAGCAGAGAGGGAGAAGGTGGACTAAGGGAGAAAGAAGAGAGGGAGAAGGTGGACTAAAAGAAGAGGGGAGAAGGTGGACTAAAAGAAGAGAGGGAGAAGGTGGACTAAAGGTGGACTAAGGAGAAAGAAGAGGGGGAGAAGGTGGACTAAGGGAGAAAGAAGAGAGGGAGAAGGTGGACTAAAAGAAGAGAGGGAGAAGGTGGACTAGAAGGTGGACTAAGGGAGAAAGAAGAGGGGGAGAAGGTGGACTAAGGGAGAAAGAAGAGGGGGAGAAGGTGGACTAGAAGGTGGACTAAGGGAGAAAGAAGAGGGGGAGAAGTGGACTAAGGGAGAAAGAAGAGGGGGAGAAGGTGGACTAAGGGAGAAAGAAGAGGGGGAAAGGTGACTAGAAGGTGGACTAAAGGGAGAAAGAAGAGGGGAGAAGGTGGACTAAGGGAGAAAGAGAGAGGGAGAAGGTGGACTAAGGGAGAAAGAAGAGGGGGAGAAGGTGGACTAGAAGGTGGACTAAGGGAGAAAGAAGAGGGGGAGAAGGTGGACTAAGGGAGAAAGAAGAGAGGGAGAAGGTGGACTAGGGGAGAAAGAAGAGGGGAGGGTGGGTGGGGGGTGGGGGGTAGCTCCCCGCTCCCCGCTCCCCGCTCCATAAGTGGACCATAGTGTGTGTATGTCAAAAGAAAAGACATGCTGTCATCCCCACATGCAAGTTTTGCTAAATATCCATACATTGACCACTGGACTGTATGATGATATGCCTTCTGGACATGGAGAAAGGAAGAACAAGTGAAGTTGGTTTGTGTTGGAAGGAGAGGGGGGATGCCGTAGTTGGTGTGTGTTGGAGGGAGACGGGGGTAGGGTGGGGTGCTGTAAGGAACTACAGAGAAAAAGGCTGGTTGCATCAAAAGAAAGCAGGATGTTCAAAGTAGGGAGCAGGAGTAGTGTAAGATGCTTTCATGGTTGGGGCAAAATCAACACTAAACAATAATAATAATAATAATAATAATAATAATGTATGGAATTTATATAGCGCTGAATCTTGTAAAGCAACAAATCAAAGCGCTCATTTAAGCCCAAACGCACGAGCGGTCACCAGTCCACTTGGTAACCACACTCAAGACACAACAGAGAAAACTAGGCAGATACAGCATATCTGCATATGCTCGCCACACACACACACACACACACACACACACATGCATGCACACACACACACACACACACACACACACACACACACACACACACAGGGAAACCAGAAAAAAGAGACAGACCAAAAAAGAAGAAAAAGAAGAAAAGGAAAAAGGATAGCGCCCCCCCCCCCCCCCCCCCCCCCTCCTAATCAATCCCTCCCATCTCCTTATCTACCACATTCCCCTATTCCTGACCCCTCCCCTTCTCCCTCTCAACCTACCCCTCCTCTCCTACCCCCCTCCTTTCCCCCTTAACCTATCCCTCCCCCCCCCACCCCCCCCTCTTCCCTCTCTCTCTCCTTCCTCCTTCCCTTTAACGTGCATGCATATGAACCTTGTTTACTTGTGTTTAGATTTGCAAACAGGCACCGTGTGCAACTTCATGTCAATATTACTTCCCTTCCACAGACTATCTTCAATAATTACTTCCCTTCCACAGACTATCTTAACAATTACATCCCTTTGTATTGTTTGAAATAGCTTAGTAGTGCAGATAAAAGCTTTTACCTCATGGAAATGTAGCAATAATTTTTATATGAAATTGTAGAGAAATTGCTGTTTACCCTGTCTGGAATATGTATAGGGTGAAAGTAAATGATTGTGGACATATTTGTGTGTACTAAATTTCCAAACTGACATGGGGAAAGACATCTTCAAAATTGGAATTTTACTGATAAGTAATAAAATGGGCCCTCGGGGGGGGTAGGTTAGTAATGGGCATGAGAGAGAGGGGAACGGAAGGGTGGGTAGGGTAGGTTGGGACGGGGTAGGTAGCAAGAGGGAGAAGTGACTAAGGGAAAGAAAGGGGAGAAGGTGGACTAAGGGTAGAAGTGACTAAAGAAGAGGGGGAGAAGGTGAGGGAGAAGGTGGACTAAGGGAGAAGGTGGACTAAAAGAAGAGGGGGAGAAGGTGGAGGAGAAGGTGGACTAAGGGAGAAAGAAGAGGGGGAGAAGGTGGAGGGAGAAGGTGAACTAAGGGAGAAAGAAGAGGGGGAGAAGGTGGACTAAGGGAGAAAGAAGAGGGGAGAAGGTGGACTAGAAGGTGGACTAAAGGGAGAAAGAAGAGAGGAGAAGGTGGACTAGGGAGAAAGAAAGGGGGGGGGGTGGGGTGGGGGGTGGGGGGTAGCTCCCCGCTCCCCGCTCCCCGCTCCATAGTGGACCATAGTGTGTGTATGTCAAAAGAAAAAGACATGCTGTCATCCCCACATGCAAGTTTTGCTAAATATCCATACATTGACCACTGGATCTGTATGATGATATGCCTTCTGGACATGGAGAAAGGAAGAACAAGTGAAGTTGGTTTGTGTTGGAAGGAGAGGGGGATGCCGTAGTTGGTGTGTGTTGGAGGGAGACGGGGGGTAGGGTGGGGTGCTGTAAGGAACTACAGAGAAAAAGGCTGGTTGCATCAAAAGAAAGCAGTGATGTTCAAAGTAGGGAGCAGGAGTAGTGTAGAGATGCTTTCATGGTTGGGGCAAAATCAACACTAAACAATAATAATAAATAATAATAATAAATAATGTATGGAATTTATATAGCGCTGAATCTTGTAAAGCAACAAATCAAAGCGCTCATTTAAGCCCAAACGCACGAGCGGTCACCAGTCCACTTGGTAACCACACTCAAGACACAACAGAGAAAACTAGGCAGATACAGCATATCTGCATATGCTCGCCACACAAAACACACACAACACACACACACACACACATGCATGCACACACTACACACACACACAAAACACACACACACACACACACACACACACACACACAGGGAAACCAGAAAAAAGAGACAGACCAAAAAAGAAGAAAAAGAAGAAAAGGAAAAAGGATAGCGCCCCCCCCCCCCCCCCCCCCCCTCCTAATCAATCCCTCCCATCTCCTTATCTACCACATTCCCCTATTCCTGACCCCTCCCCTTCTCCCTCTCAACTACCCCTCCTCTCCTACCCCCTCCTTTCCCCCTTAACCTATCCCTCCCCCCCCCCCCCCCCCTCTCCTCTCTTCTCTCTCCTTCCCTTCCCTTTAACGTGCATGCATATGAACCTTGTTTACTTGTGTTTAGATTTGCAAACAGGCACCGTGTGCAACTTCATGTCAATATTACTTCCCTTCCACAGACTATCTTCAATAATTACTTCCCTTCCACAGACTATCTTAACAATTACATCCCTTTGTATTGTTTGAAATAGCTTAGTAGTGCAGATAAAAGCTTTTACCTCATGGAAATGTAGCAATAATTTTTATATGAAATTGTAGAGAAATTGCTGTTTACCCTGTCTGGAATATGTATAGGGTGAAAGTAAATGATTGTGGACATATTTGTGTGTACTAAATTTCCAAACTGACATGGGGAAAGACATCTTCAAAATTTGGAATTGTTAGCTGGATAAGTTAGATAAAATGGGCCCTCTGGGGGGGGGTAGGGTGGTTAGTGGAGGATGAAGAGAGAGGGGGAACGGAAGGGTAGGGTAGGGTTAGGGTGGGACGGGGGTAGGTGTAGCAGAGAGGGAGAAGGTGGACTAAGGGAGAAAGAAGAGGGGGAGAAGGTGGACTAGGGAGAAGGTGGACTAAAAGAAGAGGGGGAGAAGTGTGGAGGGAGAAGGTGGACTAAGGGAGAAGAAGAGAGGGGAGAAGGTGGACTAAAAGAAGAGGGGGAGAAGGTGGAGGGAGAAGGTGGACTAAGGGAGAAAGAAGAGGGGGGAGAAGGTGGAGGGGAGAAGGTGAACTAAGGGAGAAAGAAGAGGGGGAGAAGGTGGACTAAGGGAGAAAGAAGAGGGGGGGAGAAGGTGGACTAGAAGGTGGACTAAGGGAGAAAGAAGAGAGGGAGAAGGTGGACTAGGGGAGAAAGAAGAGGGGGAGGGTGGGTGGGGGGGTGGGGGGTAGCTCCCCGCTCCCCGCTCCCCGCTCCATAGTGGACCATAGTGTGTGTATGTCAAAAGAAAAGACATGCTGTCATCCCCACATGCAAGTTTTGCTAAATATCCATACATTGACCACTGGACTGTATGATGATATGCCTTCTGGACATGGAGAAAGGAAGAACAAGTGAAGTTGGTTTGTGTTGGAAGGAGAGGGGGGATGCCGTAGTTGGTGTGTGTTGGAGGGAGACGGGGGGTAGGGTGGGGGTGCTGTAAGGAACTACAGAGAAAAAGGCTGGTTGCATCAAAAGAAAGCAGTGATGTTCAAAGTAGGGAGCAGGAGTAGTGTAGAGATGCTTTCATGGTTGGGGCAAAATCAACACTAAACAATAATAATAATAATAATAATAATAATAATGTATGGAATTTATATAGCGCTGAATCTTGTAAAGCAACAAATCAAAGCGCTCATTTAAGCCCAAACGCACGAGCGGTCACCAGTCCACTTGGTAACCACACTCAAGACACAACAGAGAAAACTAGGCAGATACAGCATATCTGCATATGCTCGCCACACACACACACACACACAAAACACACACACACACACATGCATGCACACACACACACAAAAACACACACACACACAAGAAAAAAAACAACAACAAAACAAACCAACACCAAAAAAAACCCAACACCACACAAAACACACCACTACTCTTACGTAAAGGTCAGACACATAAGAATAACACAAACTATCCAACAAAACCAAAACTGTGCTTCTGAAAATCTCAAACATCTTCAACACAATCAATGCAGCTGCCAACATTTGCTGCAAACAGCAGACAATTACAGTTAGCAGTAGTCTGCTGAAGACAGGACAGATCTTTACTTTGATATATATACCATACATATGGTACCTTGCATTTCGCACTATCATCCACTGGTTGACGTGTCTGCCTGTCTGTCTGTGTACTATCGACTAGTACTGACATTATAAGAAGAAATAGGGAAACAAATAAAAACTTGGCTGTATGAGTCTAGCTACCGATCTATATACAAAACTACTAGCTACCGATCTATATACAAAACAAGTCTGACTGTCTTTTTTCTGTCTTTTTATTTTTTGTCAGTGGTGAACTTTGTGGTATTTATGTCAAGTCCAATGTTTGTTGGGGTGGGTTTTTTTTCGTAACCTGTTGTTGTTTTTAAATGGATGAACTTTTGAGGGTTATTTATGTCGTTTTTGTAGAATTACTTGCTGTTGTTGTATATATGGTTTAGTCTTGTGTGTGTAGTAGTAGTAGTAGTAGTAGTAGTAGTAGTAGTAGTAGTAGTCTTTGAATTAACGTCTATGCACGTTGTGATTTGGACAACAACAACAACAACATCCTTCATCCTCGCTGTCGGCATTATCACCACAATCATCATCTTCTTCTTCATCATCATCATCTATGCCAACACCACCACACGACCACTCCCGCTATTACTATACCCACAACTATCACCGCCACTACCCATCACTCCTCTGATTGTTTTGCTCATTACTTTCTCTTTAGTTTCTTCAACCCGGCTATATTACTGAATGGAGGAAAGCGATAGAGAGAGAGGGAGTGAGAGAGAGAGAGAGTGTGTGTGTGTGTGTGTGAGTGTGGTGTGTGTGTGGTGTGTGTGTGTGGTGTGTGGTGTGGTTGTTGTGTGTGTGTGTGTGTTGTGTGTGTGTGTGTGTGTGTGTGTGTGTGTGTGTGTGGTACATTACAGTATAAAGGCCATCACTGAGGATTTGAGAGGCAGCAGAAACGCAACCAGCAGCAGCAGCAATAGCAGCAACAACAGCAGCAGCACAACAGCAGCAGCAGCAATACCAACAGAAGCAGCAGCAGCAATAGCTGCAGCGATAGCAGCAGCAGCAATAGCAGCAACAGCAGTAGAAAGAAGCAGGGGGCCAAATTTGTGAGGTTGCTGATACTTTCAAACTTCAAAAGCCCTGTGATGATATGACGGATGAAAGTTCTACAGTTCACCTTTTTCTTTGGGAGACATCAACTCGTAGGTGCTTCAGGGCATTATGCACGTGCGCTTTATACATATTTACATTTACAAAGATGCCAACATGCAGAAAAGTTATGCGTAGGAATGGATGCAGGAAACTGGATTACTGATGTAGAGTAAATGAAAATAAATATTGTGGAGTAGATAGATAGATAGATACATAGATAGATAGATAGATACATAGATAGATAGATAGATACATAGATAGATAGATAGATAGATAGATAGATAGATAGATAGATAGATAGATAGATAGATAGATAGATAGATAGATAGATAGATAGATAGATAGATAGATAGATAGATAGATAGATAGATAGATGGACGGCCAGACGGACCAATCCACAGACAGACAGAGAGATAGATCAATTGATACATAGTGTGTGGTTACTACAGAGACAGACAAACAGACAGACAGACAGGCAGGCAGGCAAGCAGGCAGGCAGGCAGGCAGGCAAACACAGACAGTCAGAGAAATGAGAGAATAGAGAAAGACCAACAGAGGAGAAAAAGAAGAAGAAAAGGAAAAAGGAGAGCCTACCCCATCCCCCCTCCTAAACTACCCCTCCCATATCCTTATCTACCCCCTCCTTCCCCCCTAACACTACCCCTCTTCCCTTTCCTAACTCCTCCCCTTCTTCCTCTTAACCTACCCCTCCTCTCCTACCCCCCTTAACCTATCCCTCCACCCCTCTCTCTCTCTCCTTCCCTTTAACATGCATCCATATGAACCTTGTTTACTTGTGTTTAGATTTGCAAACACGCACTGTGTGCAACTTCATGTCAATATTACTTCCCTTCTACAGACTAACTTCAATAATTACTTCCTTTCCACAAACTTCAATAATTACATCCCTTTTTATTGTTTGGAATTGCTTAGAAGTTCAGATAAAAGCTTTCATCTCATAGAAAGGAGTAATTATTTTTATATGAAAATGTAGAGAAATTGGTGTTGAACGTTGTCAGGAACAGGTAAAGGGTGAAAAAAATGATTGACGATTTAAAAACAAACATTTCCAAAGTAATAATTATAGGGAAAGACACCTTCAAAATTTGGAATTGTTTGCTGGATAAGTCACATAAAAACAAACTATCCCAAACACACCACAACTCTTGCATATAGTTCGAAACATAAGCACATGAATAATCAAACAGATCAATAAAGTGTTTCATAAAATCTGAAACATCTTCAAACAACTTCTGCAGCTACTATAGTTTCCTGCAAACAACAGACATTTATAACTTTGAGTAGTATGCTGAAAGCAAACAAACATTTACTTTGATACTTGTATACATATGGTTCATTGCATCTTTAAAAGTATGGACAAGACAAGACAAGACAAATGTTAACTTTCATATGTATATATGTATCTATCCATATATATGGTACATTGCATTTTGCACTAATACTCACTTTTTGTCATGTTTGTCTGTGTACAATTATTGACATTCTAAAAGAAATAAGGAAACAAAATTAATGAATCTAACCTAGATGAGTTTAGCTACTGATCTATTTACAAAAGTCTGATATTCCTTTTAAATTTTTATTTTCAGTAGGTGAACGTTATAGTTTTTATGTCAAGATTAATACGTGTTATACTTTTCTTTCTTGATTTTTGTATATTGGATAAACGGTTAAGAGTATTTTCTGTTGTTTTCTTAGAAATTACTTACTGTGCTGGAATATGATTTAGCTTTGTGAGTATTGTAAAAGGAGGACTTTTTGCAGGTATGTCTATGCACATTATGTGATTTTAACAACAAAACATCACCAGCTTCTTATTCAATACCATTACCAACACTACTGCTATTACAATACCCACAACTGGCACTACCTATCACTCCTCTGGATTTTTTTTCTTGATATCTTTCTCCTTATTTGCCTAAACCCAACTATACTACTGAATGGAGGGGAGAGAGATTGCATTACATCACTTGCTGATGTGAGAGGCAGTTGAATACTGAATTAGCAGAAGGCCAAATTTGTCAGGTTGCTGGTGTTTCCAAACTTCAAAAGCTCTGTGATAATATGATTGCATGACGGTTCTGTAGTTCACCTTTTTCTTTTGAAAACTTCAACTCACAGTTGCCTCCATGCATGTGTGCTTTATACACATTTACATTTTCAAAGATGCCATCATGCAGAAAAAATTATGTGTATAAATAGATGCAGGAAAATGGATTACTGATGTGTAGAATATATGAAAATTATATATTGGGGAGCACAAAGACAGACAAATAGATAGATGGATGGAAGGATATATATAAAGAGAGATTGTGTATGTGTTTCCACGTACACACACCGTAGGGAGAGATAGAGGAAGATACACAGAAAGAGAGACAGACAGAGAAACGAGAGAAAAGAGACAGACCTACAGAGGAGAAAAAGAAGAAAAGGAAAAAAAAACCTACCTCCCATCCCACCCACAACCCTCCTGACCTACCCCTCCCATATCCTTAGCCCTCCTTCCCCCGTAACCCTACCCCTCTTTCCTTTCCTAACCCCCCCCCCCCCCCCCCCCCCCCCCTCTCCCTCTCAACCTACCCTATATGGGTGGGGACGGGATAGCTCAGTGGTCGGAGCACTCGCTTTCCCCCAGCCAAGTTAAGCAGCGTCAAGCGTGGTTACCACTTGGATGGGTGACCGTTTGCGCGCCTTGGCTTCAGTACAGTTCCCCCAGTTCACCCAGCTGTAAATGAGTACCTGCCCTCTTTAGGGTCAGTGAAGGTAAAGCAGCGAGGGAGATGAGATGGGCGCCGCCCTCAATATGCTGGCCCTAGAGAAGTTGAGGTCTCTGACGCCTCGCTCTCCTACAACCTTATAGGTTATGGGACTCCTTTACCTTTACCTTTTACCAATATGGGTGGGGTTTTTTGTGTTTTTTTTTTTTGGGGGGGGGGGGGTGTTGGTTTTTTAAAAATGTTTTTGTATGGATGAACTTTGAGTTTTGTATGTCGCTTTTTGCAGAAATTACTGTTGTTGTATATGGTTTAGTCTTGTGTGTATATAGTAGCAGCAGCAGCAGCTGTAGAAGGAGGAGTAGTAGTAGTAGTAGTAGAAGTAGCAGTAGCAGTAGCAGCAGCAGCAGCGGCAGTAGTAGTAGTCGTAGTCGTAGTCGTAGTAGTAGTAGTAGTAGTAGTAGTAGTAGTGTTCGTAGTAGTAGTAGTAGTAGTAGTAGTAGTAGTAGTAGTAGTAGTAGTAGTAGCAGCAGTAGCAGTAGCAGCAGCAGCAGCAGCAGCAGCAGCAGCAGTAGTAGTAGTAGTAGTAGTAGTCATAGTAGTATTAATCATCATCATTATCATCATCATCATCATCATCATCATCATCATCATCTTCTTCTTCTTCTTCTTCTCAATACCACCACCACAAAACTACTACCATTATTACAATACCCACAAACTATCACCGCCACAAACCCATCACTGCTCGTGGGGGGGGGGGGGGGGGGGGGGGGGGGGGGGGGGGGGGGGGTAGGGTGTTACCTTTCTCTTTAGTTACCTCAACCCTGCTATAATTACTGAAGGATGAGGGGAGAGAGAGAGAGAGTGGGGGGGGGGGGGGGGGGGGGGGGGGGGGGGGTATATGAAAGTGTATATGTTACACTATAAAGGCCATCACTGATGATATAAAAAATTATGAGAGGCCAGCAGAAACCTTACTAGCGCAATAGCAGCAACAGCAGCAGCGAATTACAGCAGCAACAAACACCCAGCAGCAATAGAACAGCAGCCCCAAATTTAGAAACAGCAGCACGGCCAATTGTTTAAAGGTTTCCTGATGCTTTCAAAACTTCCAAAAGCCCTGTGATGATATGACGGCATGAAAGTTCCATAGTTCACCTTTTTCGTCTGAAGACATCAACTCGCAGGTGCCTTAGTAAATTATGTACGTGCGCATAATACACATTCACTGATTTACAAAGATGCTAAAATGCAGGGAAAAAAGTTGTGCGTATGAATGGATGCAGGGGGAAAATGGAATTACTGATGTTAGTATATGGGAAAAAAAATTTGTGGTAGATAGATAGATAGATAGATAGTAGATAGTGATAGATAGATAGATAGATAGATAGATAGATAGAGAGATAGAGAAAAGACAGACAGACAGGCAACAGACGAAAGACAGAGAGAGAGCAAGAGAGACGAGGGCATGCACGAGAGAGAGAGCAAGAGAGAGAAAAAAGAAAGAGAGGGGAAGAGAGATGGAGGGAGGGGTGGAGGGGGGGAGAGAGAGGGAGAGGGGAGAGAGGGGAGGAGAGGAGAGAGGAGGATGGGGAGGAGGGGACGAGAGACGAGAGGAGGGGGAGGGGGAGAGAAGGGGAAAGGAGAATGAGTGTGTTGTACACACACGCAAAATAGAGGGAATGGAGGAAAGGGTATACAAAGAGAGGACAGAGACAGTCAGATAGGGCAGAGGAGGAGAACCAAAAAGAGACAGAGGCAGCAGGAGAAGAACAGATAGGGGAGAAAACAGAAAACAGAAAAAAGAAACAGAGAGAAAAAAAACGAGGGGGAAAAAAGAGACAGACCCCACAGAGGAGAAAAAAAAAAAAAAAAAGACGAAAAAAAGACCCTACAACCCCCCCCCCCCCCCCCCCCCCCCCCCCCCCCCCCCCCCCCCCCCCCCCCCCCCCCCCCCCCCCCCCCCCCCCCCCCCCCCCCCCCCCCCCCCCCCCCCCCCCCCCCCCCCCCCCCCCCCCCCCCCCCCCCCCCCCCCCCCCCCCCCCCCCCCCCCCCCCCCCCCCCCCCCCCCCCCCCCCCCCCCCCCCCCCCCCCCCCCCCCCCCACCCCCCCCCCCCCCCCCCCCAACCCCCCCCCCCCCCCCAAAAACAACCCCCCCCCCCCCCCCAAAAAACCCCCCCTTCACCTCCCCCCCAAAGGCTTATTTACCCCCCCCCCCACCCCCCCTCCCCCCCCCCCCCCCCCCCCTCCCCTCCCCCCCCCCCCCCCCCCCCCCCCCCCCCCCCCCTAACCTATCCCCCCCTTTCCTCCTATCCCCCCCTTTCCCCCCTCCCAACCCATTTTTAACCTTTTTTTTTTTCGTTCCCCCCCCGGGAAATTTTTTCCTTTCCCCCTCCTTCAATCCTTTTTCTTCCCAAACTTTTAATTTACACCTTTTGTTTATTTTTAAGTTCAAACCCACTTTCATCTCAAATTTTTAAAAATTTTAATTTTTAAATTTTTTAACTGTCAGGGGGAAAACAAAATTTTCTTTTTTGAAATTCTAAAAAATTTTAAAGGGAAACCTTCAATTGGAATGTAGCGAAATTTTAAAATGGCCCCGGGGTAAAAAAAAAAAAGGGGGGGGTTAGGGGGGGGGGGGGGGGGGAAGGAAGAGAAAAGAAGGGGGGGGGAAGAGGAGGGGGGGGTAGGGGGAAGGAAGGGGAGGGGTAAGGAAAGGGGGGAGGTGGGTAAGGAAGGGAGGAGGGTATGCTTAGGGGTAGAACAAGAAGGAGGGGGATAAAGTAAGGGGCAAAGTTGGAGTGGGGGGGATAGGTCACAGGGGAGGAAGATGGTCCATAGTATGTGTATGGCAAAAAACAAGGCATGCTGTCATCCCCACATTAACCACTGGACTACAGTCATGTCTTCTGGATACAGAGAAAAAGTGAAGTTGGTGTGTGTGTCTTGGCAGGAGAGGGGGAATGCCATAGTTGGTGTGTGTGTGTGTGTGTGTGTGTGTTGGCAGGAGAGAAAGGATGCCATAGTTGTGTGTGTGTGTGTGTTTTGGAGGGAGAGAGAGAGTGCTGTAAGGAATTACGGAGGCAAAGGCTGGTTGTACTAGTACTAAGGAAGGCAGTGATGGTCAAAGTACGGAGTAGTGTTGTGATGCTTTCACGGTTGGCGCAAATCAATATCAAACAATGAAGAAAATTTGGTAGATCTGGTGTTGTCTGTACATGCGCGCGACACACAACACAACATAATACAACACAACACACAAAACACACACACCACACCACACACACACACAACACACAACACAAACACACACACACACACACAAGAATAAAACAAACAAGAAGAAAAACCAACACCACAAAAAACTACCATAATTCTTAAGTAAAATTTAGACACATAAGAACATTTTTTAAAAATTCAACAAAAACAAAACTTTGCTTCCGAAAATCTCAAACATCTTCAACACAATCAATGCAGCTGCCAACATTTGCCCCAAACAGCAGATAATTATAATGAGCAGTAGTATGCTGAAAACAGGACAGATCTTTACTTTGATATACAGTTATACACATAATTATGGTACGTTGCATTTCGCACTGGCATCCAGTCTTTGACGAATCTGTCTGCCTGTCTGTCTGTGTACTATTGACTAGTACTGGCATTCTAAGAAGAAATAGGGAAACAAATGACAAACTAGGCTGCGATGAGTCTAGCTACTGATCTATATACATCAAGTACGACTGTGTTTATTTTTGGTTTTGTTGTTGTTTTAGTAAATGAACTTTGTAGTATTTATGTCAAGTCTGATGTTTGCTGTGTATTTCTTTTCTTTTTTTTCTGTTTTTTTGGTGGATGAACTTTCGAGGATTTTTATGTTGTTTTGGTAGAAATTACTTACTTTTGTTGAATGGTTGAGTCATGTGTGTGTGTGTGTGTGTATATTCAAATTGTTCATTGCACATTTCAGTGATAGTTTCTCCCATGCTGACTAATTTTTTTTTCTTAGTGTATGGAATTAATATCGCTACAGAATGCTTAAACTATCTACTTGATTTATAGCTGGCCAGGTATAATATGTTCCACGTGAATTTCTTCACTGTGTTGGTGTGTGTGTGTGGTGTGGTGTGTGTGTGTGTGTGTGTGGTGTGTGTGTGTGTGTGTGGTGTGTGTGTGTGTGTGTGTGTGTGTGTGTGTGTGTGTGATGTCAGAAAATAAAAAAGGCAGGAGAATGGATGAAGAAGGCAGAAACTAGACAAGAAACAGATGACAGGAAGTAATAAATAAATAAGATAGTAACAAAAAGAATAATAGAAAAGAGGATATTTCTAGCACATAATGTCTAAAAGGTGGGGATGCTATCTATACTGACAGGCCCCCGGGCATCCACAGGGGGATTTAAATTATTTGAACTGGAACGAAAACGAAGACAAGAAAATCTAGATTGTTTCCCCATTCCTAGGCAAGAGCTTCGAAGTTTCCCAAGAGCGAGATTTTTGCGTAGGCGACTGTTTTGGTCCACCATGAAGGTAGCCGCATACCGACTTCAGGGACAGGATGGATCTACGACCGTTTGCAAAATATGTAAGATTCAATGATTTAGGCACAAGGTTGTCTCACAAGTCTGTTTCAGCAGACATAAAATTGGTTTTAAAAAATAGTTACAACAGAAATGATGGTTTCATATGTGTGATTCTCCACTACGCAATGATTCGTATTGCACCAAAGCTTTTTTAAAGCTTTTTTTGTTTTGTTTTGTTTTACTTCAATGTGTGTGTGTGTGAGTGAGAGAGAGGGGGGGGGGAGAGGGAGGGAGGGAGGAGAGAGAGAGACAGACAGACAGACAGACAGACAGACAAACACACACACACAGACTACCATTCTACACAATAAAATAAAGCTATTCAATAAGGAAAACAGACCGAAAATCAGACAACAGTAAGGTAAGATAAACCAAATTCAAATTGCTAAACTTAAGGAAGTGGCACAAATGAAAAACTTAACTAATTTTCGGATCGTAAAAGCTGGTCTGGATAAAGGGTTGGGTTGGTGGGTTTTCTTAACGTGTTTATAAGCAAAAAGAAGGAAAAAAACCAAAGTCTGCCTTGATACTACAGTACAAGTACAAGAAAACAGTTTTATAATGAATCCCAATCTGAAAAAAAAATGACAACCTGACCACCAACCTGCCTAAACATTAATGGCTCCTAGCAGAAAAGTGGGTCAGATGCTGTGTGACTCATTTCCTGAAGGAGTGTCACAAATATAGGGTTTTTCAGGTAGAATCGACATCATGGATCATTCTATCCCAACATGTCTTCTTCTTTGTTTTGTTGTTTACTGCAAGTTCGTTGACTTTTGTTCTCTGATCATTCCAAAATAGCGTTGTCTGCTGCTGCTGTTGTTGTTGTTTCTGAATCCATCTGTATACTCATTTTGATGTGCCAGGGTCGGCTACAGTCAATATGATTTTTTTTTAATGAAGTTCAGAGCTTTTTTGGTTGTTGTTGTTTTGTTATTGTTTGTTTTTTTGTGCAGAGAGACATTTACTCGTGTGTGCGCGTTGTGTGATTGGTGTGTGGTTGTGTGAATCAAATATTGTAGTGACGTACTCTTTGTGTGTGTGTGGTGTGGTTTTGGGGTGTGTTGTGTGTGTGTGTGGTGGTGTGTGTGTGTGTTGTGTGTGGTGTGTGTGTGTGTGTTGCTGTCTGTCTTTTCGTCGTTGTCTTTGTCTGTCGGGCGGTCGGGCGCGTCTGTCCTCTCTCCCCCCCCCCCCCCCTCTCTCTCTTCTCCTCTTCTCTCTCCTCTCTCTTCCTCTCACTCACACACAGACCTGAAAATAAAAAAAAAACAACAACAATGGATAAAGAAAGGGGCAGAGTATTGTGCAAAAAGAGAGAAAAAAGAAGAAGAAAAACAACAATAGACCCCACCGACATGTGAAATAATAGATATAGAAAAAACACACACGGGGACAACCCAAGGCAGACAGATGAATTAAATTACGATTGAAAATTTTGCTAAAACCTCAAACAAAGACAGAGCTACTCAACAGAAGAGGGTTGGGTGACATGTCTGACTTTTTAACTCACTGCCCTCTCTTTCCCTCCTCCATCTAACCCCCTTTATACTCTCTCTCCCTCTCTCTCTCTCTCTCCCCCTCTCTCTTTTTCCTCTCTCCTCCCCTTTTCTCCTCTTCTCTCTCTCTCTCTCCTTTTCCTCTTCGCGCGCTCTCTCTCTCTCTTTTTGTCCTCACACACACACGTATACACACTCTCTACACATACTGCATACTACACACATACATACACACACAAGTGCACATACAGTACACACAACGCACACACACTAACCCCCACCCCCCCACCCCTTAATTCATACACACACATTACACACACCATACCCACTCTCTCTCTCTCTCTCACACACAATACACACACTTCACACACACACCCTCCCCAACACACACACTATCCCCCAACACACACCACACACACACACACACACTACAACCACACACACACACACACACACATCCAACCCCACCCCTACACACAACACTACAATCCCCCACCCCCCACCTCCCACCCCAGCCCACACCCCACCACACACACACACACTACAACTACAAACACACACACACACTACAACTACACACACACTACAACCACACGCACACACACACAAACACACACACACTCACACACTACAAGTACAACCACATACACATACACACACACTACAACACCCCCACCCCCCACCCCCCACCCCACACACACTACAAACTACACACACAGACACACACACGCACACACACACACTACAACTACACACACACACTACAACTACACACACACACTACAACCACAACACACACACACTACAACCACACACACACACACACACACACCACACACACACACACACTACAACCACACACACACTACAACTACACACACACACACACACACACACACACACACACACTACAACCACACACACACACACACAACACACACACACACTACACACACCTACAGACGCTCGTTCCTACCTGTGATGATGATCTGGATGCTGGAGCCATCAATCCAAGACTTGTAAATGGCCCGATACTGCTCACTGATGTCCGACCAGAACAGTATTCCGTCGTCGATGTCCGCGGCTACCCCTACAATCCTGCCCCCGGGCTGAAACACGCAGTAACCATTCATGGCAGGCTGAGAGGACTGGACACTGCAGACTCAGACATCACATCACATGTTTACCTAGTTCCGCATTGGGGACGGGATAGCTCAGTGGTCGGAGCGCTCGCTTTCCCCCCAGCCAATGTTAAGCAGCATCGAGCGTGGTTACCAATTGGATGGGTGACCATTTTTGCGCGCCTTAGTTTCTGTACAGTCCCTCCAGTTTACCCAGCTGTAAATAGGTACCTGCCCTCTTTAGGGTCAGTGAAGGAAAAGCAGCGAGGGAGAGGAGATGGGCGCCACCCTCAAAATTCTGGCCCCTAGAGAAGTGAGGTCTCTGACGCCTGGCTCCCCTACAACCTTATAGGTTATGGGAAACTTGTACCTTTACCTTTGCATTGGTGATTCTGAGGCGTGCCCCTGTGGCACTTCTCCCATGACAGTGGAACACTTCCTTCATACCTGTCACCAACATACCAAAACCTGAGGGCCAATATCTGGCCTACTGACTGCCGATGAGGGACAGACTCTTCGGACCCCTGGAGGGCCTTCAGTGCACGGCAGCAATTTTGAAGGCCTCAGGAGTTGCTGTCTGAGCGTTCGACGAAGATGAAGAAGAAACAGACAGTGTTTGGATTATCTATTAGAGAGAGTCATACAGGCACACAAACAGACAGAAAGAGCACATGTGAGTGTGTGTGTGTGTGTGTGTGTGTGTGTGTGTGTGTGTGTGTGTGTGTGTGTGTGTGTGTGTGTGTGTGTGTGTGTGTGTGTGTGTGTGTGTGTGTGTGTGTGTGTGTGGAGTATGCGCACGAATGCACGTGCGTACACACATGTATCTTTGCATACCTGCGTGAGCATGAGAGCGTGTGTTTCTGTTTTGTGTTGTTTAATGTCTATTCACTACATGGTGATTTAGACACACCCGCAGTCATACCAAAACACCTGTATCCACAACCCATCTCTCTCTCTCTCTCTCTCTCTCTCCTTCTCTCTCTCTCTCTCTCTCTCTCTATATATATATATTATATATATATATATATATATATATATATATATATATATATATATATATATATATATACATATATACATACATATACATACATACATATAGATAGATAGATAGATAGATAGATAGATAGATAGATAGATAGATAGATAGATAGATAGATAGATAGACAGATAGACAGACAGATAGATAGATAGATAGATAGATAGATAGATAGATAGATAGATAGATAGATAGATAGATAGATAGATAGATAGATAGATAGATAGATAGATAGATAGATAGATAGATAGATAGATAGATAGACAACTAATTACAGTGATGGTCTTACAGGTCAAGAACATAATTATGACATCAGCGACTGATATAATAAATTGCTGAGAGTCATAATTAAACCTTCCTGAAAAGTGCCATATTTCTTATGAATATCTAAACCTCTGCTTACATACATGGCAAAAAGAATTGGGCCATCAAACAATCAATGGTGGGTTGAAAGGGGAGTAGAACCAAAACATGTTACAGTTTTGAATAGTTAGTAGGTTATTCCATGCATCTAATCTCAGTTTATCTGCATGTATGTTAGGGCGCATGCTTGCGCGCAAGCTAACATATTTTGTGTGCATATGTGTGAGTGATGAATCTTTAATAATTATCAGGTACAGGCAGTATCCAATGCTTTTCATGCCTGGAACACTCCTTCAGTGTGGATAACACAGTGTGGATAACATAGTGCGGATAACACAGTGTGGATAACATAGTGTGGATAACACAGCTTCCTAGCTATCCCCTTCAGTGTGGATAACACAGTGTGGATAACACAGCTTCCTAGCTATCCCCTTCAGTGTGGATAACACAGTGTGGATAACACAGTGTGGATAACACAGCTTCCTAGCTATCCTCTTCAGTGTGGATAACACAGTGTGGATAACACAGCTTCCTAGCTATCCTCTTCAGTGTGGATAACACAGTGTGGATAACACAGTGTGGATAACACAGTATGGATAACACAGTGTGGATAACACAGTGTGGATAACACAGCTTCCTAGCTATCCTCTTCAGTGTGGATAACACAGTGTGGATAACACAGTGTGGATAGCACAGTGTGGATAACACAGTTTCCTGGCTATCCCCTTCAGTGTGGATAACACAGTGTGGATAACACAGTGTGGATAACACAGTGTGGATAACACAGCTTCCTAGCTATCTTCTTCAGTGTGGATAACAGCTTCCTAGCTATCTTCTTCAGTGTGGATAACACAGTGTGGATAACACAGTGCGGATAACCCAGTGTGGATAACACAGTGTGGATAACACAGTGTGGATAACACAGTGTGGATAACACAGTGTGGATAACACAGCTTCCTAGCTAGGAAGGAAGGTGGCAGGATGGTTAAGACGTTTGCCTGCCAACAAGTAAACCGTGAGGTTCTGGGTTCGATTCCCAGCCTCCCCCTTTCTTCCCAGTTTGACCAAAAAATCGAACTGAATGTCAAAGTCCTTCGGATGAGACTATAAACCGAGGCCCCGTGTGCGAACGCGTGCAGAACATCTTGCGCACACGTTAAATCCTGTTCCGCTGTTCGAAAGAGTAGGCCTGGCTATCAGAGGATACATACACACACACAGCATGACGTAGGCCTGCTTCCATGAGAGACAAGCTTGCTTCTCCACTGTAATAAATGGTGAGGGTGGGTATGGGGGTGAGGGAGAAGTGTGTGCATGTGATATACACACACACTAGTGTTTGTTTTTTTAAAGTATGAACGTGAAAGAATGTGTGATATTGTTACAACATAACAGAGCTCGATTGTCTGCTTGTTGTTTCGTGTTTTGGTTTTGTTGTTTGGTGTTTTGTGTGTTTGTATTTTAATTTGCTTCTTTGTTTTTTATATTTTGTACTGTTTTTTGTTTGTTTTTAACTTTTAAGTATATGTTCGTGCATATGTGTGCGCGTTTGGTGTGTGTGTGTATATGTGTGTGTGTTTTGCATAGTATAGCTTTTTTACATTTTTATTATATTTTTAATAAATCAGTTTTATTCTTATCTCTTGCTGTAAAATCATTATGCCTGTTAAATATCGATGAGGTTGGGGTTTTTTGTTCCTAGATAAGATGGCTTGATTGGGAAAAAATGCAAATGCATTACTTATTCAATAAACGATCCGGAAATATATATATATATATATATATATTTCCGGTATATATATATATATTTCCGGTATTTCCGGTATATATATATATATATATATATATATATATATAATATATATATATATATATATATATATATATATATATATATATATAAAATTACATATATTTCCGAATCGTTTATTGAATAAGTAATGCATTTGCATTTTTTCCCAATCAAGCCATCTATCTAGGAACTTTCACACACACACACACACACTCCAGACGCAAACAGACACAAACACACACGCACGCGCGCGCGCGCACACGCACACACACACACACACACACACACACACACACACACACACACACACACACCACGTGCACATCTGTTTATCTAAGTGTAATGAAAGCGGGAGGAAATCTCAGCCGTGTAATTATCTTCCAGGATGTTGGGAAACCCACTGAGAGAGAGAGAGAGAGAGAGAGAGAGAGAGAGAGAGAGAGAGAGAGAGAGAGAGAGAGAGAGAGAGAGAGAGAGAGAGAGAGAGAGAGAGAGAGAGAGAGAGAGACAGAGAAGAGACAGAGAGAGAGAGCGTGCACACATCTGTCTCCCTCTCTCTCTCTCTCTAAGTGTAATGAAGGGCTGTGGGGTGAAATTTCAGCCGCGTTATTATCTTTCGAAGGTGAAGGGGGGGTGGGCCACTTGATAGCAGGGGCGTGTGTGTAGAACCAGGGCTGCATTGTCTGTCATCACTGATGCCATTGTGTGTGTGTGTGTGTGTGTGTGTGTGTAGTGTGTGTGTGTGTGTGAGTGTGTGTAGAGGGGTGGTGGGGGAGTGAGTGTGTGTGTAGGGGGTGGTGGGTTGGAGGGCGGATGTGTGTGGTGTTCGCTGTCCCATTTCGTGCGTGTGTACACGCGCTCGCACGTGCCTACATGCGCACCCATAGCACATGTACGTACCTACTACTTATCATGCCCGTGCCAGAGAGCATCCCGTGTGTGTGTGTGTGTGTGTGTGTGTGTGTGTGTGTGTGTGTGTGTGTGTGTGTGTGTGTGTGTGTGTGTGTTTGCCCCAAGTATACCTAATATTTGTTTAATTCGATTTGTCATTTGTGTGTGGGTATGTGCATGCGCGTGTGCGGCGAGCAAGCAAGCGAGCATGCGTGCGTAGTGTGTGGTGTGTGTGTTCTGCGTCTGTGTGTGTGCCTCTGTGCGTGTTGTATCATCTTCTGTGACGTTCCTGTCCTGCTGTTCCCACGCCGCTCATTTCAATCTCCCCGCCACAGCCATACCCAGATTCGTTATGTCACATCATCAGGGTAAGAAGTCCACAGGGAATAATAGAAGGTAGGTGGCAGTATGGTTAAGACGTTTGCCTGCCAACAAGTAAACCGTGAGGTTCTGGGTTCGATTCCCAGCCTCGCCCTTTCTTCGCTGTTTGACAAAAAAAATCGAACTGAATGTCAAAGTCCTTCGGATGAGACTATAAACCGAGGCCCCGTGTGCGAACGCATGCAGAACATCTTGCGCACACGTTAAATCCTGTTCCGCTTTTCGAAAGAGTAGGCCATTGTGTGCCGGTGGGAACAGATGACAAAATTTACAAAACCGCATACACACGGGGACTGGATGTAAAAAAGCACATGAGTGCTTTTTCCATTATCCTCGATACAAAAAATTCATTTGAGCGCTTTGATTTGTTGCTTTACAAGATTCAGCGCTATATAAATTCCATACATTATTATTATTATTATTTTTATTATTATTATTATTATTTATTAATTAATTAATCAATGTCAGGCAGGCATTGGGCCCCCATCCACAGAAACAATTCAATGCTGCAGGTTCACTTTGGTGGGGTGTTCAGCGGCGCCTGTTCTGAGCTATAACATACGCAGGACACCACCTACTAAGCCTCATACCAACGACAGTAATAGATCAGTCTCGGAGCCAGACTGAGTTGAGACCCCTACCTGAGGTGGCAACCGCCACAACGTCCCTCTCTCCTGTGAACCTCCAGCCACATCAGGCTTTTTGACACAGACCTACTACAGACACAGACCTGTGTGAGAAAAACCGAAAACTGAAGTCACCATCAGACCAGAATGGGCCACTGAATCAGAGACAATATTTTGTTTTGAATGTATTGATGATCAGTGGTGATGAGGAGGATTATATATATATATATATATATATATATATATATATATATATATATATATATATACAGATAGATACATAGATAGATACAGATAGATAGATAGATACAGAGATACAGAGAGAGAGAAACAGATAGATAGATAGATAGATAGATAGATAGATAGATAGATACATAGATAGATACATAGATAGATAGATAGATAGATACATACATAGATAGATTCCACTGTCAAACGACCCGAAAGATACAGACACCTGCAGTGATGATCAGGTAATTCGAGTAACACTCTCAAAACCACATCCATAATATGGACGAAGCTCGACTGAGTAGTCCCAATCTCCCCAATGAGCCCACAGCACACCCACTCTGGGTCAGAACCAGATAGATCCCGAAAAATCCCTATGAAAATCTCTAGGGATTCGAACCCGCAACCTTCCAGACCCCGTAACCCACGGTGCTAACCATAAGGCCATCATCCATGGAGGCTGGTGTTATTATAACCCTGGTTGTCACAGACCCCATTAATATGTTTGTCTTGCTGGGTGGGAACAAGGGTGACTGTTGACTGTCGTTATCAAAGGGGTTTATTATAGCTCTGCTCTCAAGTTGCTTTAACGCCCAGTCTTCTGCACAAGTTGCATGTCTACATGATTGCAATTACAATTCCGCCCTCCTCTTTGGGCGCTTCCACAGAGAGAGAAGAGAGAGAGAGAGAGAGAGAGGAGAGAGAGAGAAAGAGAGAGAGAAAAGGAGAGAGAGAGAGAGGAAAAGAGAAGAGAACAGACAGACAAAAGGGGAAGGGCGGACAGACGACAAAGACAGAGAGACAACAGACAGGGAGAAGGACAGACAAAAAGAGAGCAGAGAGAGAGATTTTTGTTAAATAAAATTTCTTTTTGATAAATTGCCATTTGGGTTTTTTTTTTGTTTTGTGTGTGCGTGCGTGCGTGCTGCGTGCGTGTGCGTGCGGCGTGCGTGGTGGTGTGTGTGTGTTTGTGGTGCGTGCGCGGCGCGTTGTGTGTTTTTCCCTCTGTCGTTGGGACTTTCTGTTTCCCTAAATGTCCCGCTGCTCTGTCTGTCTGTCTGCTGCTGTCGCGTCTCTCTCTCTCTCTCTCTCTCCCCTCCTCCCCTCCCCTCCTCTCTCTCTCTCCTCTCTCTCTCTCTCCCTCTCCCCTCTCTCCTCCTCCCGATCGTCCTTTTTTTTTTTGTAAAAGATCGGGGAGGGTCTCAATTTTTCTTTAAAAGTGTCAGCACAGAATAGAACTACCTACACACACTACCTACACACACTCACTACACCCACACACACTACACACTCGCACTGCACGCACTGCCTGCAACACACACTACTCTTACTCACTGCACTGCACTACACTACAACTACACTACCTGCACTGCACTGCCTGCCTACTCTCACTACAGCACTGCACTGCACTAAACTGCCTACACTAACATACACACTCTGCACTGCACGCACTGCACTACCCTGCACACACGCACGCACTGCACTACACTGCACACATACACTGCCTACGCTGTACACACAACACTCGCACTCACAACACTACTCTTACTGCCTGCACTACACTAACAAAACTACACAAAAACTAAACTACACTACACCGCACTACACTATACGCACTACTCCCCGCCGCACGACTGCACTACACTACGCTACACTACACTACTCTGCACTGCACTGCACTAAACTACACTATGCTACACCACACTACACTACACTAGACTACGCCACACTACACAGATTACACCATACTACACTATACTACAGTATACTACACCACCACACCACACAACACTTACACTATAACTACACTACACTACACTATACTACTGAACACCTCACTACACTACACCACACCACACCACAACACACACCACGCCACACTACTCTACACACCTACACTACACTGCACTGCACTGCACTCACAACTACACTACACTACACTACACTTCCACTACACACTAACACTACACTACACTACACTACTCTAACACTACACTAATACTACACTACACTACGCTACACTACACTACGCTACTCACTACACTACACTACACTACACTACACTACACTACGCTACACTACACTACGCTAACTCTAACACTACACTACGCTACGCTACACATACGCTACACTACACTACACTACGCTACACTACACTACGCTGCACTACACTACACTACACTACACTACGCTACACTACACTACACTACACTACGCATACACTACGCTAACAACTACAACTACACTACGCTGCACTACACTACACTACACTAACGCTACACTACACTACACTACGCTGCACTAACACTACACTACACTACGCTACACTACACTACACTACACTACACTACGCTACACTATAGCACTTCTCACAAATGCTCTTTGGAACAGCAAGCCTTCGAGACTGAGTCAGTGAGTGAGTCACACACATATACACAAACATACACACGCACACATCAAGGTGGTTTTTTTGTTCCTAGATAAATGGCTTGATGGAAAAAAAAAAAAAGCAAATGCATTGCTTATTCAATTTTACCATCTGGAAAAAAAAAATTTGATTGACTTTAATAACATTACAAACACACACACACTAACCCAAAACCACCTACACACACACCCACAAAAACACATACACACACATACACACACAATACCCCCTCACACACACACACAATCCCCCCCCCCTCCCTCCCCCCCTCACACCACAACCACAATTAAAATCCCCCACACACCCTCACACACACACACTTCTTTCTCTCTCTTCTCTTCTCTCTCTCTCTCTCTCTTCTCTCTTCTTCTCTTCTCTCTTTCTCCTCGCTCTCCCACACCCACAAAACACACCCCACACACCACACACAACACCAAAACCACCACAACCGGTGGTCTAAATTGTAGTGGCGCCTCCCTCACATTTTTGGTTGAGTCTTTCCCCCAATTTCCCGGGTGGCTGATTCTCTCTCTGGTACTTTTTTTTTTTTTTTTTTTTTTTTTATTTTTAAACTATGACAGGTCTCCAGTTATTAATTAATTACATTTTTTGTCGTTAGTAGAGGGGCTGTTTGTTTGGGGTTTTTCCTTTTCTTTGTATGGCTGTTGATAAAGTAGATGTTGGTGTCGGCGTTTTGGTAAAGTATGATGTCTGGGTGGATGGCTGTTGGTAATGTTGAGTCTGGGTGGTGGCCTTTCTGGCCTGTCTGGGAAGTATGTGTTGGCTGTCTGGTAATGTATGATTTTTGGGGGGATGGCTGTCTGGCTGTCTGGTATTATATGTTGGCTGTTCTGTTGGGAAGTATGATGTCTGGATGGTGGCCGCTGGGAAAGTAAGATGTTGGGTGGGTTGGGGTGCGGTAATGTATGTGTTGGGTGGATGGTTTGTCTGATAATGAAAGAGTCTGCTGTCTTGGTAATTATTAAGTCTGGGTGGTGGGCTGTCTGGTAAATTTTGATGTTGGGTGGATGGCGTCTGGTGTTGGTAATGTATGATGTTGGATGGTGGGTGGGTTTTGGATGAGTCTGGATGGATGGCTGTCTGTTAAAGTTGATGTTGGGTGGATGGCCCTGTTTTTTTGGGAAGTATGTGTCTGGGGGTGGTTTTTGGGTAAAGTAGATGTCTGGGTGGATGGTGTCTGATAATGAGATTTGGCTGTTTGGGAATGTTTTAGTTGGGTGGATGGCTGTTTTTTGGTAATGTATGAGTTGGGTGGATGGCTGTTGGCTGTTGGTAATGTTGAATGCGGGTGGATGGCTTTTGGGTGTCTGGTAAGTATGATGTTGGGGGGATGGGTGTTGGTAATGTATGATGTCGGGGTTTGGGGATGGCGTCTGGTAAAGTATGATGTCTGTGTGGTGGCTGTCGGGAATGTTTAAAAGTCGGGTGGATGGCTGTTTG
>CM054143.1:9788385-9790885 GCA_028751875.1 Rapana venosa | reverse complement strand
CGCAAGACAGAACGACTGATTCCAAATCTGACAAATTCTATTGTCACTGTTAAGTGTGTGTGCGAATCGAGTACAACGACAGATTTTTTCGGGGAGTGTTAGGTAATTTTATGTGTGGTTGATGTGGGTGTTGTTGTTTTTTTCCCCCACAACGCGGTGCCCGTCCTGGGTTGACCCTTATGGTTGACCAGGGCGTTGCTACAAGGAATGAGAGTAGAGTTGGGTTTAAATACTCTTGTTTTAATCTGTATATATAGCTGCACAGTTTTAATCTGAGATTTCAAAGTTGACGAGGTGACAGCCCTGATATGGCCTCTGTGGTCGGCGGGGCTATACACAACAGGATTGGGTTGGATTGGAGGGAGTACCTGTTTGACGTTCACAGTCTTGACTTAATTGTACATCTCTCTCCCTCCCTCCCTCCCTCCCTCTCCCTCTCTCTCTCCCTCTTGCTCTCTCTCCGCTCCTCTCTCTCTCTCTCTCCCGTCCTCTCTCCTCTCCCTCTCTCTCTCCCTCTCTCTCTCATTCTCTATTCTCCCCTCTCTCTCTCCCTCCTCTCTCTCCTCTCTCTCTCTCCCTCTTTTTAGTCTCTATATCTCTCCCCCTCTCTCCCCCCCCTCTCTCTCCCTCTTCTCTTCCCCCCCCCTCTCTCTCTCTCTCTCTCTCTCTTCCCCCCTCCCTCTCTCTCTTACCCTGAAGGGTAGCTCCACTGTCCACCACTCCCTCTTAGTTTGTTATAATATATTACTCATTCCTTCCATTCCCTCAGTGGAATTCTAATGCAGGAATAGATTCAGCTTGATATGCTTCTAAATGCCATTCCATCGACAAATTGGCTTGTTGGGTTTGTGGGTTTTTTTTCTTTCTTCAGATATGATCGTGAATGCATGTCTCAGTGGTATTTTCTCCATTTGGATGGGAACTGGGCTTTATCTAACAGCTGCGTGTCTTTGAATGCTCTCTCGGTTCACACTGTGTTTTTCGAAGTTAAACACGCACGCACGCATGCATGCACGAATTCATGCATGCATGCATGCATGCATACATACATACATACATACATACATACATACGTGCGTGCGTGCATGCATGCATGCATGCATCCAGCCATACATGCATCCATCCATACATCCATCCATCCATACATACATACATACATACATACGTACATACGTATATGTACACATACATACATATTACATACATACATACATATACATATAGTGATACACATACATACATACAAACATGTATACATGTTGTTATACCACCTACCCCCCCCACCCCCCCCCCCACACCCCCCACCCCCCACACACACACCACACATATATACACACTCACACACAAACACACACGCACGCACACACTCACACAAACACACACACACTCACACTAACACTCACACTAGCACACACACACACACACACACACACACACACACACACACACACACACACACACACATCGCGCGCGAGAGAGAAAAAAAAGTCAAAAACCAAAATGCATCTCTCTCTCTCTCTCTCTCTCTCTCTCTCTCTCTCTCTCTCTCTCTCTCTCTCTCTCTCTCTCTCTCTCTCTCTCATTTGCCTAGCAAATCAGCCGATGTATAAAAAAAAATTTAAAAGAAGGGGAAAAAAGAAAATGAAAGAGAAAAAAAAAGAAAAGAAAAGAGAAAAAAAAAAGAAGAAAAGAAGAAGAAAGAAAAAAGAACAGGACAGAAAAGAAAAGGAAAACAAAATCCCTCTGCGCTCTTAACATTTATAAATGCATGCCTAACGCTCTTTAGATATATTATATATATCTCTTTTCCATCACCCATTATTACCTATTCAGTTCTGCTCAGCGGAGTCATTTGGGGGTATTCCTTGATGTTGTTTTAAAGGGCATGTCATACACTAGCCCTGTCCGTCTGTCTGTCTCTATGTCTGTCTGTCTGTCTGTCTCTGTCTTTCTGTCTGTCTGTTTGTCTTGTTTTAAAGGGCATGTCAGACACAATCCCTGTCTTTTTATCTGTTTGTCTGTCTGTCTGTCTGTCTGTCTGTCTGTCTGTCTGTCTGTCTGTCTGTCTGTCTGTCTCTCTCTCTCTCTCTCTCTCTCTCTCTCTCTCTCTCTCTCTCTCTCTCTCTCTTCTCTCTGTCTTTCTGTCTCTGTGTCTGTCTGTCTGTCTGTCTGTCTATCTGTCTGACAGTTTGTCTGACTGTCCTGTCTGCCTGCTTGCCCTCTCTCTCTGTCTGTGTCTGTCTGTCTGTCTGTCTGTCTGTCTGTCTGTCTGTCTGTCTGTCTCAGTCTCTCAGTTTATTTGAAACTGTCATTTGGCACTAGTAATGATAATTGATACGTATTCAGAGCAAGGGCTGGATGGAAAACCAAATTGAATTAATTCATGCATGATCTCTGACCCTTGCAAAATAAAGGTCATCAATCAATCATTCAGTCCCATTGTTTTTTTTTCATCTTGTCCTGTTCAAGGCCATTTAACAACATATATCAAATCAGATCA
>CM054143.1:9780885-9783385 GCA_028751875.1 Rapana venosa | reverse complement strand
AACTCACCGTTCTCATTGTGCTCTGAAGTTCCCAGTTAATCACATCGATGGGAACTAACCTCTCTCTCTCTCTCTCTCTCTCCTCTCTCTCTCTCTCTTATATATTATAATATTATATATTATAATATATATATATATATATATATTATATCTCCTCTCCCTCCCTCAATCTCTCTCTCTCTCTCATCTCATCTCCTCTCTCTCTCTCTCTATCTATCTATCTATATATCTATCTATCTATCTCTCTCTCTCCTCCTCAATCTCTCTCTCTCTCTCTCTCTCTCTCTCTCTCTCCATCTATCTATCCTCTCCCTCCCTCAATCTCTCTCTCTCTCTCTCTCTCTCTCTCTCTCTCTCTCCATCTATCTATCCTCTCCCTCTCAATCTCTCTCTCTCTCTCTCTCTCTCTCTCTCTCTCTCTCTCTCTCTCTCTCTCTCTCTCTCTCTCTCTCTCTCCTCTTCTTCTCTCTCTCTCTCCTCTCTCTCTCTCTCCTCTCTCTCTCTCATCTTCTACTCTCTCTCTCATCTCTTCTCTCTCTCATCTCTCTCTCTCTCTCTCTCTCTCTCTTCTCTCTCTCTCCTCTCTCTCTCTCTCATCTACTCTCTCTCTCTCTCTCTCTCATCTCCATCTTCTCTCCTCTCTCCTCATCATCTCTCTCTCTCCCTCTCTCTCTCTACTCTCTTTTCTCTCTCTCTCTCTCTCTCTCGTTTATAATTGATGAGTCGTATCACTCTTGTTGTTAAACAATAACTCAGTAAGCAATTATAGCTATAACAACGCACAGATCTACACATTCTTATCCCTCAAAACTCTGACAATGAACCCTTTATTCCCTTCCTTTTCAGAGACGGGAGTTTATTGCTATTGAAGTTGTTATCGTTGTTGCTATTGTTGTTTGTGCCTTTTCCCCGTTGGGATGTGTGTGCATGCCTGCGTGCGTTTATTTATTTATTTTATTCTTTTATATCGAGGATAATGGAATAAGCACTTATGTGCTCTTTTACATCCAGTTCCCGCGTGTATGCGGTTTTTTAAATTGTCATCTGTTCCCACCGGCACACAATGGCCTACTCTTGCGAAAAGTAGAACAGGATTTTAACGTGTGCGCAAGATGTTCTGCGTGCGTTCGCACACGGGGCCTCGGTTTATAGTCTCATCCGAAGGACTTTTGGGGAGAGTGGAGTCTGCACTGATGTTAACTCCAGGGAAAATTATCCCCTTGAACGGGAATCGAACCCGGGTTGTCAGATTGCGAGCGCAATGTTCTAACCACTAGGCTATCCCGTGCGTGCGTGCGTGCGCGCTTGTGTGTGTGTGTGTGTTGTGTGTGTGTGTGTGTGTGTGTGTGGTGGTGTGTGTGTGTGTGTGTGTGGTGTGTGTTGTGTGTGTGTGTGTGTGTGTGTGTGTGTGTGTGTTGTGTGTGTGTGTGTGTTGTGTGCTGGGGAGGATCTAGGATGGTGGTGATTGATCATTTATTTCTTAATTTCAACAGCGCAACTCTAAGCCTCAGCTATATTACCCGCCACCCTCCCTCTCACAACCAACCCATCCCACTTCCCTCCCCTCCCCCCCCCCCACCCCCCCCCCCCCCTCTCTCTCTCTCTCTCTCTCCCTCTCTCTCTCTCTTCCCAAAGTGCTGTTGCTACTGATGCTATTATTGTTGTTGCTGGTGTTGTGTGCCTCTTCCGCCTTGAGATGTTGAAAGCAGAGTGAGCGTAGACAGAGACTACTCTCACACATTAACACCACACACACGCGCGCACACATTCTCTCTCTCTCTCTCCTCTCTCTCCTCTCATCCTCTCCTCTCTCTCTCTCTCTCTCTCTCCCAGCATCGCATACGCGCCAAGCACGCATGCCGGCGCGCACACAAACACACACACACACATGCACACACATACACGCACACGCGCACACACGCACGCGCACTCACACAAACACATGAACACACATACACGCATAAGCGCACACACGCATGCACGCGCACTCACTCACTCACACACACACATACACACACATCACATACACATACACACACACGCACCCACGCACGCTCTGTCTGTGTGTCTCTCCTCCTTTCTCTCTCTCTCCTCTCCCTCTCTCTTCTCTCTCTTCTCTCTCTCTCTCTCTCTCTCTCTCTCTCTCTCTCCTCTGTGTGTGAATGTTAGTGCGTGCGCGTACACATGTATGTATGGAGTGTGTTGTTGTGTTGTGTGCGTGTGTGTGTAGGGGGGGGGGGGGGGATTTTATTTTATTTCATTTTTCTTTATTTTATTCTTTTCTATCGAGGATAATGGAAAAAGCATTTATGTGCTTTTATACATCCACTTCATGTATGTGTGCTGTTTTGTAAAGTCTGTCATCTGTTCCCACCGGCACACAATGGCCTACTCTTACGAAAAGCGGAACAGGATTTAACGAGTGCGCAAGATGTTCTGCGTGCGTTCGCACACGGGGCCTCGGTTTATAGTCTTATCCGAAGGACTTTTGGGGAGAGTG
>CM054143.1:9773385-9775885 GCA_028751875.1 Rapana venosa | reverse complement strand
TGTGGTGTGTGTGGTGTGTGTAGTGTGTGTGATAGTGTGTAGTGTGTGTGTGTGTAGTGTGTGCTGTGGTGGTGTGGTTGTGTATGTGTGGTGTGTGTGTGTGTGTGTGTGTGTGTGTGTGTGTGTGTGTGTGTGTGTGTGTGTGTGTGTGTGTGTGTGTGTGTGTGTGCGTGTGCGTGTGGTGTTTTAAGGACGATGTTCTGTTGGTTTTTTTGCTCTCTAAACTGTCTGACCTTTCTGGAATTCTGCCTGTTTGTTGAGCTTTTTAAATTTTTATTATTTTTGAAAGCTTGAAATACTGGATATTTTTATTTCAATATGCAAGAATGTCTCTCTCCTCTCTCTCTCTCTCTCTTCTCTCTCTCTCCTCTCTCTCTCTCTCTCCTCTCTCTCTCTCTCTCTCTCTCTCTCTCTCTCTCTCTCTCTCTCTCTCTCTCCTCTCTCTCTCTCTCTCTCTCTCTCTCTCTTGGGTATTCCCCTTTATACATGGAATATATTATTTTAGATAAATGTTTGGTTGATACATTTTGTGGTGCTTTAGTCTATGGTCACCCTAAATACATACAATATCGTTCTCCTTCTTCAATCAATATACCATGCCTCTTGGAAATGTATTGAGTGACTTTTTTAAAAACTGTTTTGCGTAACTTCTATTTGTTGTACTGATGCTGTTGTTGGCGGGCGGGGGGGGTGTTAAAACTGTTTTATATCAGGCTCTTTGGCATTTTGTAACGTAACTTGATATGTTTACTGATAGTATTTTTTTTCAAGTTTTAGTGTGGGTGCTTTGTCATATTTTGCTATCTGGTTTGTTTTGAAATTGATGTATTCTGAAGATGCCTCTCTCTCTCTCTCTCTCTCTCTCTCTCTCTCTCTCTCTCTCTCTCTCTCTCTCTCTCCCCTCTCTCTCTCTCTCTCTCTCTCTCTCTTCAAGTCAGTTAGGGATTATGTATTGTTAAATATACACTTATCTCTTTTTTCAATCATGTTGTCGTTGTTGTAGTAGGGTTTTCCCTTGTTTTGTTGATAGTCCCTAATCAGGGCAAGAGTCGGATGATAAAAAAGTATGCGTGTGCTTATTCTGTTACCCTTGAAAAATACAGATTCATTCATTCTCTCTCTTTCTCTCTTTCTCTCTCTCTCTCTCTCTCTCTCTCTCTCTCTCTCTCTCTCTCTCTCTCTCTCTCTCTCTCTCTCTCTCTCTCTCTCTCTCTCTCTCCTCTCTCTCTCTCTCTCTCTCTCTCTCTCTCTCTCTCTCTCTCTCTCTCCCTCTCTCTCTCCCCGGCTTCTTGCTGTCTCCCCTTCATCACCTCTCTTGCTTATTATCTGCTTTCTCAGTCCATTAATTTAGTCTTGTCTTTTTATCGAGAAAATATTTCAGAAAGAAATATTTTGCTTTCATTAAATTTTGACATTTTTCCTGGTGTTCTTTTGTTCTGGCAGCCAGGTAAGGACATCTATATATCGGGATGGGCACGGGACGTTCATTCTGCAGTGTTATTTATTCATGTGCGCGTGCGTCCGTGCGTGCGCGCGCATGGATTTGAAATATGTTGTTCATTATGTTTAAGGAGAGTTGCATGCTTGTAAATGATTTGAGTGCAAGCGCTTCGATTTGTTTGTTTTTACAAGATTCAGCGCTATATAAATTCCATATATTATGATTCTTCTTCTTCTTCTTCTTCTTCTTTTTATTATTATTATTATTATTAATATTATTATTATTAATATTATTATTATTAATATTATTATTATTATTATTCTTGTGTGGCAATTTTTGTATGTATCTTTTTTGTATTTTAACAGATTTGTTATCACAGTTTATGGTTTTATTGTAACCCGGGGATGATGAATTAAGTGGAATGGCTGGCATCCTCAGCGCACGCTGGTTTATTAGCCTTGAGGAATGATTTTAATATTGTGTCATTTAATGTTGTTGTTGGCGGAATAGCTCAGTGGTCGGAGCACTCGCTTTCCCCCAGCTAAAGTTAGGCAGCGTCTAGCGTGGTTACCACTTGGATGGGTGACCGTTTGCGCGCCTTGGCTTCAGTACAGTTCCCCAGTTCACCCAGCTGTAAATGGGTACCTGCCCTCTTTAGGTTCAAGGAAAGGTAAAGAGGCGAAGGAGAGAAGATGGGCGCCGCCCTCAATATGCTGGCCCTAGAGAAGTTGAGGTCTTTGACACCTCGCTCCCCTACGACCACATACGATATGGGACACCTTTACCTCTACTTAATGTTGTTGTTGTTGCAAGACCTGGGCTACCTGTATTGCAGATGATCTTAGAGAAAGGGGCATAAATAAGGAGGAATCGCAAAACAGAGAGATGGAGAAGGCTCATCAATGTAAAACCTCCCCTGGGAGAAACATGACAAAAAAAGGAAGAAGAAGAATGTTGTTGTTGTTGTTGTAATTTGTCGCTGCTGCTGCTTTCAGATGGACGGTGTTAATATTTGAAGGTATTCAGAGGATTTGGATCTCAACTTGTAGTGAAAGTTAC
>CM054143.1:9765885-9768385 GCA_028751875.1 Rapana venosa | reverse complement strand
TTGATGGATCTTCATTATTAAACACCATTTCCATTTTGAAATTTGCGAAAGGCTACACACGACAGTTACATGTAAAGGTTCATATCTAACTATGATTGTTCCTATCACACTCTAAACTTCTGAACATTTTTAAAAATAACGTTTCAGCAATAATTGTACAACATTTGTTGGTGAACATTTTACTTTTGATTCAATTCATGGGAATTGTTTCTTTAAATTTTTAAATTCTAAACTTTTTTGTTTATAATGAAGCAAACATTGTACACTCTCATTGTATTATCTCTGTACAAAAAATAATTAATTATGTATGCCTGCGGTTATCCCAGTAAAACCACAAACAATTCGCAGATAATGACAATTCTCATAATTATCTACTTATACGTATCTGACATTATTGTATTTTCTGATCCCCAAAATCAAACACACAACATATTTATCTACCCTTAAACAAATATTTCAAAGATTGTAAAGGTTGTTCAATTTTTTAAAAATCATTAGTGCTACATATAAAAAGACATGTTCAGCTTTCATGTTATCAGTGGACTGTGCATAAACAACATACCACGTTCAACAGTGGAGAGGGTGGGGGAGGGGGGTATGGCCATGCTTTAACAGTAATCCATCCCTTATTATTGCTATAAGCCTGGCAATATTTTCAATCCAACCGAAAGTCTGCCCTTCTTAAAAGTATGACCCAAAAAACCGATATATCCAAACAGGTTTTTTTCCTAAATAATAATAAAAAGTCTGATCATCGGAGAAACATCATCTAGCAATATTCTGCAATTTTACAAAATTTTGTTTTTGTTGGAGATTTGAGGAAAGAGGAGCCTTGCAGAAACGACCATATGGCTATGGCCATTATTGTAGAAACGGCCATTTTGGCATGGTCAATATTGGATAGAATCCGTATAGTGGGTTTTTTTCAATATCTCCACTATTTTATAAAAGTAGGGAGGGAGGAGGGGGGGGGGGGGACCTAATGTTCTGAAATGTAATTGCATTCACAAAATACCCATTCGTTTTACCAAAACAAGTAATTCAAACATCGTCCGAGCATGAGCTAAAACAGAAAATGTTTATTTTACACCATGAACACACTCCAGGCCATTGTATTGTTCTTGTTTAGGAATCTACGTCCAGTAACAAATCCATCAATTAATAATTATGTACACCACATGGACACTGACCCTCTAGAATGATAATTATGAAGATTGTTAATCTAATGCCCTAAATAGTAGAATTATCATGTTTCACTTTTGAAAATGAGTATTAATTATGCTCTAAAGCAATCATGTTCCTATTTTAAAATGAATGTTGATTATGCTTTAAAACAATCTAAAAACATGCTCTACTTTGAAAATGAATAATTACTGATAATGCTTTAAAACAATCTAGAAATATTTTCCACTGTGAAAATAAATAATTACTAATTATGATAAAAGCAATCATGTTCCACTTTGAAAACGAATATTGATTATGCTTTAAAGCAGTCATGTTCTAATTTAATAATAAATATCCATTATGCTTTAAAACAATCTAAAAACATACTCCTCTCTGAAAATGAATATTGATTAGTTTTTAAAACAATCTGAAAACATATTCCACTTTCAAAGTGAATATTGATCATGCTATCAAGCAATCATGCTCCAATTAAAAAATTAATGACGATTATGCTTTAAAGCAATCATGTTTCAATTTTTAAAAATGAATATCGATTATGCCTAAAACCATTCCAAAAACATGTTCCACTTTGAAAATTAATATTGATTATGCTAAAAGTAATCATGTTCCATTTAAAAAATGAATATTGATTATGCTTTAAAGCAATCATGATCCATTTAGAAAATGATTATTCATTATGCTTTAAAGCAATCATGTTTCATTTAAAAAATGAATATTGATTATACTTTAAAACAATCCAAAACACGTTCCACTTTCAACATGAATATTCACTGACTATGCTTAAAGCAATCCAAGCTATCTGTCAATCAAAGGAAATTGTATAGCAAATTATAAATGAGCTACAATGGTGAAATTACATGATAAAATATCAACAACTGGATGGTCGACTGGAAACTAAGAATCATACACATACTTAGTACACAAACTGATCCAATTCGTAATAACTGATACATTAAAAAGATCCTGTTCAATAATACCCAGTACATACGCACCCGCGTCGGACCCAAAACTATTGCTTTGTATCAAACTGTACAGAAATTCAGTACACATGTACCGGTTCATCCCAGTACAAATGTACCGGTTCATCCAAGGACACATGCACGTGCCAGTTCATCCTAAGTACACATGTACCGCTTCATCCAAGTACACAAGTACCGGTTCATGCAGCAATGTGCAAGTGACGACTTAACTACCTATCAATATTGCTTTGCTACTCATACAGACCAACAACACCAAACGGAAGTATAAACATGTAAACATCATCACACAATTCCTGGTAAACAACATGACCATAATATCACACATGTTATGCACT
>CM054143.1:9750885-9763385 GCA_028751875.1 Rapana venosa | reverse complement strand
CAACGAAGACTACCATCAGTTTTGTGCCCAAAGAGCGACTCATGCTTAGTGCGTCTAAGGACAAAAATCTTATACCGCCATCAGAGTTATAGTACAACATTATTTTTGTATACAATAAAAAATGTATATTAAAAAGTTCATGGCTACACTACACAGTTATTTAAAAAATGATAACGTCATTTAGTCCCACAAAGGTTTTCTTTGGGGAAAGTGGAGGGAGGTGGAGGAGGTAACTTTTTACTCATTTGCCAGATGCTATTTTTCACTCAATAAACTAAACTAAACTAAAATAAATAAAAATAAAAATAAAATAAATGTCAGATTTTTAGAAATGAGAAAGTAAAACAACAAAAAATGGCGTAAAGTTAATCAATTCGATTAGTAAAAAAAATTTTTAAATGTAAAAACCTACAAGCAAACAACAAAAAACCAGCTTAAAAGAAAACCCAAACAAATACATATACAAAAATGAGAGAGAGGGAAAAGATGAGGAAATATTTTTTTTAAACAAATATTGTCAAACAAAACAAAACATCTAAGCAGATTTTGTAACACATGAACTTACTCTCTGGGATCGTGGGACTAGTTGTATTGATTTTTTTTTTTTTTGCTCTGGTTTTTTGTTTGTTTGATCTTTCTCTGTGTTTCTCTGTCTCTCTCTTGTGTTAGTGTGTGTGTGTGTGTGTGTGTGTGTGTGTGTGTGTGTGTGTGTGTTGTGTGTGTGTGTGTGTGTGTGTGTGTGTGTGAGTGTGTGTGTGAGACAGACAGACAGACAGACAGAGAGATAGAGAGTATAAAAAATAAAATAAAAAATAAAAAACAGGACAAAACATCTTTGGTGTGTGTGTGAGAGAGAGAGAGTATGTGTGTGTGCGTGCGCATGTGTCCATGTGTCCGTATGCGTGTGTATCGGGGATAGAGGGGGGGAGGAGGGATTGGGTAGGGATGGGGGGGGGGGGGGGGGGGGGGGGGGGGGGGGGGGGAGAGGCACTATGCATGATCAAGGATAACATGGGAAAGAACTCATACACAGAACAAGACCTAGTCAGACAGGCTTATGTCCCCTCACCTATACACGTTCCACTATTTTTGCTAGAAATTGGTTCCTCGCCTTTCTCATCTAGAGAGAGCTCCGAGGTTCACCAATGGTGAGATTTTACTACATATGCGACCGGTTTCGCCCACTACGAAGGTAGCCGTATTCCGATTTCGGGGATGTATCCTGGGTATGTTCGTGTTTCCGTAACCCACCGAACGCTGACATGAATGATGGAATCTTTGATGCGCAGATTTGATTATCTTGCATGTGTATAATATACACGAAAAGGGAATAAAGCACTGGCAGGTCTGCAGTTGAAGTTGACCTGCGAGATCGTTAAAAAACAAAAAAAAACCCAACCCACACTTAATTCACCAGACGCTGACGCCGAGATTCGAACCCACGATTTCATGGACCTATGGGAACAGTTCATCATTGCTTCTTTGAAAATTTCTTTTTAACAATTATATAATTATTTCGTTCCTTGGGGCGCGAGCGCTATGAGGTTTATCGGTGGTGTCATATTTGCATAATTATGCGACCGGTGTTTTCTTTTGCTTGCCATTAAGATAGCCATATTCCGACTTCAGGGGTGGGGGGGGGGGGGGGGGGGGGGGGGTGCGGATGATGTCTAAACACGACACCAGTGTGCATGCGGGTTTCGTCGTTGTTGATGTTGTTGTTTGCTGTTGTTCGTTTTGTTTTGTTTTCAATCTTGTCCTCAGTTCTCGTCGGCACGAAATGGCCTACTCTTCCCAAAACAAGATCAGGAGGGTTTTTTTAACCGTACGCGAAAGATGTTCTGTTTGCGTTTACATGATAGTTATGAAACCTCAGCTTGTATGTAGTCTCACCCGAAGGCCGCTTAATCAGGAAATAATATCACTGAGAACCAAAGTTAACTCAAACGTGAGTGGAAAAAAATAATCCCCTCAGATGGGCAGACACCTCAGCTGGGATTTTAAACTCACTCCCATTAGTTACGCTCAGATACTTCCGAAATGTGCTACTCCTAATATAAAATAAGAACCTCCAAAATGTCGCGAAAATCGAGTTTGTAAACCTTTAGGTCTGAATGGGCTAATCAGAAAATACACAAACCAAATAACTCAACGCAAGAAACAAATCCCTCAGATGCAAACACCACAGCGGTTTTAAACTCGACTAACCAAACTCAGTAAAAAACCCGACGGCGCGCGAAATCAAACACACACACTCACCCAATCGCAACGCACACACTACATGGACCTTGGTCTATGCAAACACACACACACAACACACAACTACACACATCACACACACTCACAACACACACTCACACACACCACACGCACACACTACACACTACCACTACATCTACTCCACACACACACACACACACTCACACATACACACACTCACACACTCACACGCACACACTCATACTCTCTCTCTCACACACACACACACACACACACTCACACTCACACACACACACAACCACACACACACAACCACACACACATACTCACACCCACCACACCACACACAACTCACACACACACACATCACTCACACACACACACTCACACACACACACTCACACCACACTCACACACAATCACACTCACAACTACACACACTCACACACACACACTCACACACACTCACACACTCACACCACACACACACACACACACACACACACACACCAAAAATAAGAAAAGAAAAGAAAAAAAAGATCCAGGATCTGACACTGTAGTGTAGTGGCATGGCGAATGCTACTAATTCAGGTGTTGGAATCCAGAACAAATAAAACAGCTATCCCAGACGTCGGAATGCGGCTACCTTCATGGTGGGTGAAACACGCTTGCATACGCAAAATCTCACCTCAACAGCTTGGTGCTCTAGCCAAAGAACGAAAAATAAAATAAGTAGTAAAATTGTTTGCTTGGTTTTTTGGGTTGTTTGTTTTGTTTTTTTTTTATCTCATAAGACTAACGTTTTGTGGTTTCTGTGTTGTTATATCATGCTGTTGAAATAATTAAGTCTGCATTGTGGTTGTCAGAGAGAGAGAGAGAGAAAAAAACCAACCAACAAAACAAAAACAGAAAACGGAGAAAAAACGGGGTTTATGCTTATAGTGTAATAAAAAAGGAAATGAAGAAATCAAGTGAGAGATCAACTGAGAATGAATGAAAGAAGATGGAAAAATAGTGGGATGACTAAAGGAAGAAGATAATAAGATAATGACAGCCCTCCCCCACCCAAAAAAAAAAAAAAAATCCAACAAACTAACAATCATGTAAGTACAAATCCCCCCTCCACCTATTTCCAAATATTAACACAAAAATCTAACAGAGGAAAATACTGATCAAAAAATAAAATCGATAAAAGAAAAGAACTTAAAAGAAAAATTACTTTTTTTTAAAAACGATTTTAAAAAAAACCCACAAAAAATCCAAACGAGAATTACAACAACAAAAACGAATAATTGCACCTTTTCCGTCATTCCATACATAACAAAAACTACTATCTGACTAAGAAAATGATACTCTTATGACGATATCAATTCAGAAACAACTCATACCAAACAATTATCAAACAGACACAAATCCATCAACAACAATCACAACAATATCTCAACAATCCATACCCCCAAAACAGCTATCAGAATAACTTTTGAATAACAAAACTACAACAACAAAAATCCCAAATTTTCCAGAAAAACAATACTGCTCATGCCCATGATGACAATATTTCAACAAGTGCATGTCGACACAATCATCAGTAAGTGCCGTATGAATAGTTTCGACACAACGCCAAAGGGTTAACTCACTGAATGAGTTACCTCATGAACAGTTAAAACAAAGATAATACTAATGATTCTTATCAAACTTTGGGGGCAATGCCATATTATACACCAAAAAATCACATAATTCAAATTTTGTTATTTAATAACACAAAAAGAAAAAAATTGTAATTAGTATAAAAACACATACAAGCAACAATTCAAACAACATACCACTACAGAACCGTAATAACAAAATTATGATCTACAACACTTGTGCCTGAAAGATTCTAATCTTTACCAACAGACACACACAGCACTGGCCTTTATCTAAGAACACCGATACAAAACGAAAATCAATGCATTTGTACGTTAACAATAAACATGACATAATACTATTATATCCACAACTCTAACATAATACTACGATGAAGCCTAAACCCATGAACTATCATCATTTACAATCAGCACATTACCGGTCCAACGATCAGATTTGTCATAGTAATAGTTTGCAAAGTATATTATGTATGTAAATGTCAGTCTAACCTGGTTGAAACGACGAAAAAAATAGGGAGGAATCTCTTGAACACCTCTTCAGTACCATTTACGATCAACACATTACCGGTCCAACGATTCGATTTTTCATAGTAATAGTTAGCAAAGTAGGTAGTATATCATTATAAATGTCGGCCTAACCCGGTTGAAACGACCTAAAAATGTGGAGGAATCTTTTGAGCTTCCTCTCCAGTACCCCGGAGCGCCCTTAATAATAATAATGCTGAGGAAGATGATAACTTGGAAGGAAGAAGGACAAGAAACATGTGGCTGATTTTCTGAGGTATCTACGTATGCTCTCTTTATCCGAATTGATTAAAGCAAATACACAAACAAACAAAATAAATATTTAAAAAATCGTTTTGGCTCAGTGGTTAAAACGAGGGACTCTCAGTTTTGGGAGAGCGCAGGATTTGATCTTTTTAAGAGACTCCTTATTCCTTGCGGGTGTGTTTGTGTTGGCGCACGCGCGCACGTGCGTGAGTGTGTGTTGCGTAAGTGCGTGCGTAATTAATAGGTTTATAATTGTGTCTTTTCTAGTCAACGGTTTTTGATAACATTGTGTTTCCATTGGTGTGTGTTGTGTGTTGTGTGTGTGTGTGTGTGTGTGTGTGTGTGTGTGTGTGTGTGGTGTGTGTGTGCGCGTTCGTGCGTGCGTGCGCGCGTGTGTGTGTGTGTGTGCATGCATGTGTGTGTGTTTGGTTGTTTACTCTCTGTTTATAATGGGTGGCGCTGCTCTTGTGGCGACGCCCTCTCCCCCTGGGGAAAGCAGTTGGAATTTTACACGGTGAAATCTGCGTGACTTAAAAGTGGTATAAATAAATAAATAAATAATAATAAATACACACATAGAAAAAGGATGAATCCTTGTGGGGTTTTTCAGTGCAATATACTTGGTTGTTAGGTATTGTTATTTACATGATTTTCTTCGTTTTATTTTCTCTAACCCTTACATATAAAAATGATAGAGCTATAATTATTATGTTTGCTTCATCATTTTGTTGTTGTTGCTTGTTTGTTAAATTCGTTTGTATGCCTGCTTTGTTTTCTCTCTTTTACGTGAACATTTTTTGTTGATGATTTTCTGTTTCTTTTTTGAATTTAGGAAGAGGTAGGACGAAAATCAAACTTGTTTCTCTGTCTTTAAGTTTTTTGTTGTTCTTCTCCTGTCTACTCATCTCTCATCTCATCGGCTCCGATAACCCCCTCCAGGGGGTCGGAATTATTGTTATGATAATAATAGTTAGTTATATGGTGTGATCTGTTGATTTTGTTTGTCTTCAAATTGTGTGGTTGGTCTTCAGAGTGACAACAGTTGCTCTTTCTGTCACTGAAAAAAATACAAACAAACATTGCACAATCACAATGATAGTAAATTAGTATTGACATGTGGTGAAACTAGATCCGTCATTCTACTTCTGTTTCAAAGATAAAAGAAAAATGGAAAAGGCCAATAGAGGAACAAAGAAGATAAGAGTGTAAGACAGAATAAACAGAGACAGAGAGACAGATACAGACACACTGACAGAACAACACACAGGCTGATATTTAGACACAGACACAGACACAGACAGATAGATAGATAGAAGATGATAGATAGATAGATAGATAATAGATAGATAGATGATAGTAGATAGATAGATAGATAGATAGAGATAGATAGAGAGATAGATAGATGAAGATAGATAGATAGATAGACAGACAGAGAAGACGACAGACAGCAACAGAGAGAGAAATTAGAGAGGGAACACAACAACACAAACAACTCAGAGTCAGAGAGACAGAAGAGAGAGTGACAGAGACAGACAGAGAGAGAGAGAGAAACACAACACACAACACTCAGAGTCAGAGAGACAGGAGAGAGAGTGACAGAGAGAAGACAGACGACAGACAGAGAGAGAGAGAGAGAGAGAGAGAGAGAGAGAGAGAGAGAGAGAGACAGACAGACAGACAGACAGACGACAGACAGACAGACAGACAGAGACAGAGAGACAAGCAAGAGAGAGATAGAAACAGAGAGAGAACAGAGAGAACACACACACAAGAGTAACAGACAGACAGCCAGACAACCAGACTTACGCATAACTAAAGACCAGTTTCATTCACCTCCTTCTGTGTGTGTGTGTGTGTGTGGTGTGTGTGGTGTGTGGTGTGTTGTGTGTGTGTGTGTGTGTGTGTGTGTGTGTGTGCGCGCGCGCGTGCGTGGTGCGTCGTGCGCGTGCGCGCGTATGTGTATGTGTGTGTGAGAAAGTGAGTGTGTGTATGTGTGCGCATGCATACGCGCGTGTGTGCGCGTGCGTGCGCACACCGCGTCTTACCTGATATCGACGGACGTATTTTTTCTGACGGATTTCATCATGTTCCCATTCTGGTGAAATACACAGTGCCACCCGCTGAGAGACAGAAGATCACACACACGTGCATGCACACACACACACGCACGCATGCACACATGCACGCACGTACACACACACACACGCGCACGCACACACACCACACACACGCACGCACATGCACGCACGCACACATACACACACACGCACGCACGCGGGCACACACACACACAGCGCTTATTCCATTATCCTCGAAATAAAAGAATAAAATAAACACAACACACACACACACACTCACACGCACGCACGCACACTCACACACAGGCACGCACGCACACACGCACATACACACACTGATAATTATAGATCATAAGCTTACAAATGCTCATTCCCATCAGTCCATAAAACCCAATTCATGAAAGTATCGACATCTGCAATGAGATAATATAGAAGAAGAAGAAGGCAAAGAAGACTGCTAAGAAGACTGTAGAGAAGAAGAAGAATTGCGAAGAAAGAGGATTGCAAATACTACTACTACTACTACTACTACTACTACTACTACTACTACTACTACTACTACTACGACGACGACGACGACGACGACGATACTACTACTATATATATACTAATGAAATAATAAAAAATAACAACAACAACAGCAACAACAATAATATAATAATAGTATATGGAATTTATATAGCGCTGAATCTTGCAAAGGAACAAACCAAAGCGCTTCACATGTAGAAGAATTTGAAGAATGCAACGAAGGTGAAGAAAATAAATGCGAAGAAGAAGGATGCCGAAACTGCCAAAGATAATGCGAAGAATTCGAAGAGGAAGAAGTTGAAGAAAAATGCGAAGAAGAATGCGAAGAAGAAGAATTCGAAGATTGAAGAAGAATTCGAAGAAGAAATCGAAAAGAATTCAGAAGAACGAAGAAGAATTCGAAGAAAAGAAGAATTCGAAGAAAAAGAAGAATTCGAAGAAGAAGTAAGAATTCGAAGAAGAAGAAGATTCGAAAAGAAGAATTCGAAAAATTTCGAAGATTTCGAAGAAGAAGATGAAGAGAAGAAGAGAAGTGAGTGAGTGAGTGAGTGAGTGAGTGATGTTAGTAGTACTAATCGTCGTCGTCGTCGTCGTCATCGTCGTCGTCGAAGTAGTAGTAGTAGTAGTAGTAGTAGTAGTAGTAGTAGAAAGGGACAGAGAGACACACACATAGACTGACGTCAACACAGAGAGAGAGAGACAGAGACACACACACACACACATAAAATAAAGAAACAGACTTCTGATTGGCTTTATAATCATCTGCAAGAAAAAGCAAGGGAAGCAATCTAAGCTACACCAGAAGAAAACCAGTTCACTCCCTTTTACTGCCTGCTGCTCTGGGGAAAAATCCCTAGGCGTCTACATTTTTGCAGGTTTGTGTATGTCTGTTGAACAAAGCAAAAAGTTCCAGTGACTCTAAATAACCGTACAGTGAACAATTGACTTGACGTTTCACTTAATTACAGACAAACAGACAGACAGACAAACAGACAGACAGAAAGTCAGCCAGCCAGCCAGCCAGCCAGACATACAAGATGAAGACAATGACCTCTTAAAGAGCCTAAGGTTATTATCAGTTGGGACAGATGACTATTTATTTATTTATTTATTTATTTATCTATACCACTTTAAGTCACAAGATTTCTCTGCGTGAAATTCGGGCTGCTCTCCCCGAGGAGAGTGCGTCGCCACAAGAGCAGCGCCACCTTTTTTTCTAAACTGTATCTGTTTCCCTATCAGAGTGACTTTTTCCTACGAATTTTGCCAGGGACAACTCTCTTGTTGACGTGGGTTTTTTTACGTGCGCTGAATAATTTTGTGTAATACACGGGACCTCGGTTTATCGTCTCATCCAGAAAGCCTAGCACCCACACCACCACTCATGGTCTAATGAATGGCGGAAAAGTTTCGGGCCCAAATGGGATTCGAACCACCGCACATTTCCGACTCGGGCTTTTCGCTTTCTAGACAGGCGCGTTACCTCTAGACCACCGATCCACCTGTCTATGATAGATAATACTATGCATCAGTCTGTAGACAAGATAGAGAGACAAACAGGCATATAGACAGACAGACAGATGGACGGACGGACGGAATGACAGACAGACAGACAGACAGACAGACAGACAGACAGACAATGACCACTCTCAAAAGATCCAGGGCTGTTTGTAGAAGGCATAGCCTGGGATCATGATCTTCAATGAAAGACAATGCTACACACCAGCTCTTAAACAGACACAAAGGCAAATACACAAGACAAAACAGACAGACAGACAGACGAAAATCAGAGACAAAAACAGACAAAACAGAAAAACCAGACAAATATTAATAATAATAATAATAATAATAATAATAATAATAATAATAATGTATGGAATTTATATAGCGCGAATCTTGTAAAGCAACAAATCCAAAGCGCTCGACAAGACAAGACAAAGACTAGACCACATCAGACAAAACCAAAGACCAAACAAGACCAAAGACCAAAACAAAGACACTTCCCCCCAAAAAAGAACCCACAACAACACACATACACACACACACACACCAAAAACAAACAACCCCAAGACAGTGGCAGACAGCGACAGTGACCGACCTCCCTCAAGGGGCCCGGGGTGATGATCAGCTTGTAGATGGCGTAGCCGGGGATCATGATCATGGAGGACATGGCTATGCACCAGCCCACCACGTTGGCGTAGTACGGGTAGACGTAGGTCTTGTCCGCAGTGCTGTACACCAGGGGCAGGTAGGAGATGATGCTGGAGATCACGATGATCTGGAGAGAAAGAGAAAAGAATAGTTTCATGAGTGCTTATTCCATTATCCTCGATTTATAAATATAAAAAAAAGAAAAAAGAGCGTTTTGATTTGTTTGCTTTACAAGATTCAGCGCTATATAAATTCCATACATTATTATTATTATTATTATCATTATTATTATTATTATTATTATTTTAATTATTTCAGTTCATGGAACTCGTTCCTTCTTCCCTAGGTCTCATCTCTTAGTGTACATCACTTTTAGCCAACATAGATAATTATTATTATAATTAATGTTTTTGTTGTGTCAAATATGTCTACATGACATAAATGGCAATAAAATATTCTGAACCCGAATCTGAATCTGAATCTCATCTCATCTCATCTGCTCCCATAACCCCTTCCAGGGTCGTAGGGGCACTGCAGTGACCGAACGTTTGTCACCGGTTGGCTTCATTTGCGGCGGTTGTGGCAAGTGCCTGGGTTGTGGAGAAGCTCTTTCCCGGTCCATTCAGTGATGTTGACTGTCCATTTCTTCTTCTTCGGCCTGCCTCGCCTTCTCTTCCCCTGCACTGTTCCTTGCAGTATGGTATTGGACAGCTCATCTGATCTTGTCACATGTCCATACCGTCTGAGCTTCCTTTTCTTGACTGTGGTCAGCAGGTTTTCGTACTGTCTGACTTGTTGGGTGATGGTTTGTCGGATTTCTTCGTTGGTAATGTGGTCCGTGTATGTGTCTGTGGTAAAAGGAAAAATAAACTATGTGCCTGTGGAAAAAGAAAAAAAAACCACTCAGACTTAGAGAGCATATCTTTCAGAGGTGCTCGGCTATTCAGCGACCTGAGGAAGATTGTGTGGCTGACGAGGTAATAATCCTGCAAACTAAGCTGTGTATGGGCCACAACGAGAGGAGATGGAAATGACATACCATTTTTTTTTCCAAAACAAATCTGACGGTGTAAAAAGGCAAATGAGAGAAGAAGAAAGATTTGATTTTATGTTGTGTTACCTCTGATCTACTGCAGATACCCTTGCTTATAAACACGCCAGTTCAAACAATCCAGTGTCAGCCTTCGTTCTTTCACTATTTCTGGCCCATGTATCTGGAATGAACTGCCCTCCCCTCTTCGCCAAACTCTTTCATTCGACACTTTCAAATCCAGCCTAAAGACACAGACTGACCAGATGGTATGATAGGACAGGCAGTGAGACAAACAAATAGACAGACAAAATGAGAGACAGATAAACAAACAGACAGGAAGACAGACAGACAGACAGACAGACTGACCAGGAGGAGGATGGGACAGACGAACTTCCAGCAGATTCTCCAGTACAGGCTGGGCTGGGAGCCAGTCATCTTCTCCACGTCTTTGCAGAACTGGTTGATGCCTGCACAACACACACACAAACACACACACACACACACACAGGTTATGTATGATTGTATCGTCCGCCGTGTGTGTTAATAACTCAGCGTCATCAGCTCTTGATCGAGAAAGAGAGAGAGAGAGGCGCTGACGCTTTGAACAATTTATTGTCATTGCCCAATGTGGCCTATTGACAAGGGGGGTTACACACGACTTTCTTTTGTAAATACAAATAAATACAAGAAAAATTACAAGGTGCATTTAACGTAATGGAAAAAAAAAACCAACCCAAAAAAGAGCTCTCTAATGAACGGATAGGACTTTAAGCTCTGACGTAAACTCAGTTTTAAACCGAATACAAAGTAATGTCATGGGAAAACAACAGGAACCAATAAACAATAATTAAAATAATAGCAATAACATTCTAGAATGCTATATTATACCACCCAATGAAAGTGTATGTGAAATTTTCAATAAATATTCTTGCTGGAGATTACAGCGTAATTATAAATGTTTCTTTAGCTGTGTCACAAAATGCTGGAGTTTACATACTATAAATGTTACTTTAGTTTAGTCACAAATGTTAAACTAATTGGAACGTAGCTGTGATTTCAGTGCTTCAGCAATCGATCACAATATCGTCATCAGACAATACGATAGAAAGAAAATAGAGAGAGAGTGAATGTGTGTGAAGATACTAACCCAGGTTAGTATATATATATATATATATATATATATATATATATATATATATATATATATATATATATATAAGAAATTTCAGTTTTTACATGTAGTTTCTAAAATATTATTTACTTTTACATTTTATAACGTCGAGCACAATAATAGTCGTGAGAAATCTAGAATCAGAATAGCATTTCTTGCGATTTAAATGGCGTAAAGTGTACAACGTTAAATACAGGAGAGAACTCTTCGTTGACTAGTTAGTATTTCACAGGTTTCTTCAATTAACTCCCCTCTTTCGAAAGCTTTTTGTAGTGACTTTTTAGTACAAGCAACGAAAGACAGCAGTGTTCTTTTGCCAGGGGAGAACACTCACACCACGCGTAACAAATTGTAAAAAAAAAGAAGTAGTTTTTAAGAAGGCAATGGTATTTCTTTGTCAGGGGAAATAATTCAAAGCATCGCTCTTTAGAGCAAGGTGTCACCCCCCCCCCCCCCCCCCCCCCCGAAAAACACAACAACAACAACAAAACAAACAAACAACCCCCCCCCAAAAAAAACCCACCAAAACCCCCCCAACAAAACAAAACAAAAACAACAAGAAACCCCATCAACATTGTAAAGTGTGTTGCTTTTCTTACAAAATTTATAATATTCATTATGAAAAATTGCACAACTTATCAGTGCCTGTGATGGATTATTACAAGCGCGTGCAGCTAGAATGAGAAGAGGGAGGGGGGGGGGGGCAGGTGAGGAGGTGAGAGTGAGGGATGGCCATGCAGATCGTACTCCTTGAGTCTGTCTGTAAAACCATCTTGCGCTAACGTTAAAAAAAAACTTGTTCCGCTTTTTGGGGAGAGTAGGCCATTTGTCCCGGTGGGACCGGACGACAAACTTTATTTTTGGAAAAACTAAATAAATAAATTGCATCCAGGGTCTTGATG
>CM054143.1:9743385-9745885 GCA_028751875.1 Rapana venosa | reverse complement strand
GTTGCGTATTCCAGCATTTATTGTAGGTCAGCCAGTTGATTTCCATTTACTTGTCCACCAGGTATTCAAAATTGCGCGCATCCACCCCTAAATCCCTGACAACCCCCTACCCCTACCCTCAACTCTACCCCGCTTCTGTTTTCGTTCGTCTAATTTCACAATTTGTGAAGAGACAGAATGAAAATGAACACAGACACCCCCCCCCCCCCACACACACACACCGACACTCCCCCCCACCCCCCCACCCCCCACACACACACATTCGGGACGGGATAGCCTAGTGGTCAGAACATGGCGCTGGCAATCTGACGACCCGGGTTCCATTCCCGTTCAAGGGGATATTTTCCCCTGGAGTTAACATCAGTGCAGACTCCACTCTCCCTAAAAGTCCTTCAGATGAGACTATAAACCGAGGCCCCGTGTGCGAACGCACGCAGAACATCTTGCGCACACGTTAAATCCTGTTCCGCTTTTCGTAAGAGTAGGCCATTGTGTGCCGGTGGGAACAGATGACAAAATTTACAAAACCGCATACACACGGGGACTGGGTGTTAAAAAAAGCACATAAGTGCTTATTCCATTATCATCGATATGAAAGAATAAAATAAAAATAAATAAAATAAAAATAAAATAATTTAAAAAACCCTTTCTTCTCTCTCTCTCCCCTCTCTCTCTCTCTCTCTCTCTCTCTCTCTCTCTCTCTCTCTCTCTCTCTCTCACTCCTCTCACCACCCCTCCACATCTCACATCACACTCCTCCTCTCTCTCTCTCCAAAATAGGATCTCCACACAAGCTTACGATATACAAAGGAATCTTTAACACTCACAATCACAGTGTTTCTTTGAAAAAACAAGATTTACGTTAAAATAAAAATTTCCCCTGACAGTCACGTCACAAAGAAGACTCTTGTCTTCCACTGCACGTTTCTATTACGCGCACAATTATTCATACGCTCTCATCACGTCGACCTTGGTGGTTGACTGGGCTATAAACAAGATCTTGAATGAATGCACGCTCACAGAGGATAAGTCTTTTAGACACCAGAAATCTGGCATCGTCTGGGCTGATCAGTGCAGGCTCTGTGTGTGTGTGTGTGTGTTGTGTGTGTGTGTGTGTGTGTGTGTGGGTTGTTGTGTTGTGTGGTGTGTGTGTGTGTGTGTGTGTGTGCGGCGGTGTGCTGGGGGGAGAGAGAAAAGAGAGAGATGTGTGTGTAAGAGAGAGGTGTGTGTGTGTGTGTGTGGAGAGAGAGAGAGAGAGAAAGAGAGAGGTGGTGTGTGTGTGTGTGAAAGAGAGAGAGAAAGAGAGAGAGAGGTGTGTGTGTGTGTGTGTCGCAGCGCGTGGTGTGTGTGTGTGTGTGTGTGTGTGTGTGTGTGTGTGTGTGTGTGTGTGTGTGTGTGTGGTGTGTAGTGGTGTGTGCATCCGTGTTATTGTGTGTGTGTCTGTGTGCGAGTGTGTGTGTGTGTGTGTGCTTGTTTGTATTTGTGTGTTATGAGAGAGAAGAAGAAGAAGAAGAAGAAGAAGAAGAAGAAGAAGAAGAAGAAGAAGAAGAAGAAGAAGAAGAAGAAGAAGAAGAAGAAGAAGAAGAAGAAAAAAGAAGAAAAAAGAAAAGAAGAAGAAAAGAAGACAAGAACAACAAAAAACAACAACAAAAGAACAAGAAGAAGAACAAGAGAAGAACAAGAAGAACAAGAAGAAAGAAGAAGAAAGAAAAAGAAGAAAAAGAGAACAACAACAACAACAACAACAACAACAACAGCAAGCGTCTTTGTCATCAAAGTAGCTGTAGCAGTGTCCACCGAAGCAGCAATGTAACAATAAGAGCACCACCACCTTTACCACCACCATCACCACCACCCCACCATCACACCACCTTACCACCACCATCACCACACCCACCACCATCACACCACCACACCACCACCATCACCACCACCATCACACCACCATACCACCACCATACCACCACCATCACCACCACCATCACCACCACCATCACACCACCACACCACACCACCACCATCACCACCACACCATCACCACCACCCCACCATCACCACCACCCACCACCCCCATCACCACCACCACACCACACCACCCACCACCACCATCACCACCCACCCACCCATCACCACCACCACTACCACCACCCACCACCATCATCACCCACCCACCATCATCCCGCGCTAGCCTAGTGGTTAGAACATTGCGCTCGGAATCTGACGACCCGGGTTCCATTCCCGTTCAAGGGGGATATTTTCCCCTGGGGTTAACATCAGTGCAGACTCCACTCTCCCCAAAAATTCCTTCGGATGAGACTGTAAACCGAGGTCCCGTTTGCGAACGCACGCAGAACATCTTGCGCACACGTTAAACCCTGTTCCGCTTTTCGTAAGATCAGGCCATTGTGTGCCGGTGGGAACAAATGACAGAATTTACAAAACCGCATATACACCGGGACTGGATGTAAAAAAAGCATTCCATTCCATTATCCTCGATATA
>CM054143.1:9728385-9730885 GCA_028751875.1 Rapana venosa | reverse complement strand
AGAGAGAGATAGTGTGTGTGTGTGTGTGTGTTAGTTAACAAGTGTCTGTGTATTGCCAGGTGGGGGGGGGGGGGGGGGGGGGGGGGGGGGGGGGGGGGGGGGGGGGGGGGGGGGGGGGGGGGGGGGGCCCTTTTTTCTTTTTTTTTTTAATTTTTTTTTTTAAAAAAAAAATTTTTTAAAAAAGGGGGGTTTTTTTTTTTTTTTTTTTTTTTTTTTTTGGGGTTTTTTTTTTTTTTTGTTTTTTTTTTTTTTTTTTTTTTTTTTTTTGGGGGGTTTTTTTTTTTTTTTTTTTGGGGGTTTTTTTTTTTTTTTTTTTTTTTTTTTGGGGGGGGGGGTTTTTTGGGGGGGGGGGGGGGGAAAAAGGGGGGGGGGGGGGGGGGGGTTTTTTTTTTTTTTTTTTTTTTTGGGGGGGGGGGGTTTTTTTGGGGGGGGGGGGTTTGGGGGGGGGTTTTTTTTTTTTTTTGGGGGGGGGGGGGGGGGGGGGGGGTGTTTGTTTTTTTTGGGGGGGGTTTTTGTTTTTTTTTTTTTTTTTGGGGGGTTTTTTTTTTTTTGGGGGGGGGGGGTTTTTTTTTTGGGGGGGGGGGGGGGGGGGGGGGGTTGGGGGGTTTTTTGTTTTTTTTTGTGTTTTTTTTTTTTTTTTTTTTTTTTTTGGGGGGGGGGGGGGGGGGGGGGTTTTTTTTTTTTTTGGGTTTTTTTTTTTTTTTTTTTTTTTTGGGGGGTTTTTTTTTTTTTTTTTTTTTTTTTGTTGGGGTTTTTTTTTTTTTGGGGTTTTTTTTTTTTTTTGTTGTTTTTTTTTTTTTTTTTTTTTTTTTTTTTTTTTTTTTTGGGGGGGGTTTTGTTTTTTTTTTTTTTTTTTGGGGGGGGGGGGGGGTTTTTTTTTTTTTTTGGGGGGGGGTTGGGGTTTTTGGGGGGGGGGGAACCGTTTGGTGGGGTTTTTTTTCCCTTTTTTTTTTTTAATTTTTTCCGGTTTTTTTTTTTTTTTAAAAAAAGGGGGTTTTTTTTAAAATTTAAAAAAAAAAAAAAATCAAAAAAAAAAAAAAAAGGGCCCAAAATTTAATGCAAAAAAGGGCAAAAAAAACCTTGGGAAACCCTTTTTTGGGGAATTTAAAAATTTTTTTTAAAAAAAAAAAAAAAAGGGGGGGGGGGGAAATTTTTGGGGGGGCCCCCCAAAAATTTAAAAAAAAAAGGGGGGGGGGGTTTTTCCCCCTTTTTACCCCCCAAATTTTCCCCCCGGGGGGGGGGGGCCCCCCAAAGGGGGGGGGTTTTTGGGGGGGGGAAAAAACCCCCCCCCTTTAAAACCCCGGTTTTAAAACCCCCCCCCTTTTTTAAAACCAAAACCCTTTTAAATTAAAAATTAAAAAAAATTTTAAAATTAAAAAAAATTGCCCCCTTTTTTTTTCCCCCCAAAAAATTTTTTTTAAAAAAATTTTTTCCCTTGGAGGAAAATTAATAATAAAATAATTTAATTTTTTTTTAACCTCCCCCGGGTTTTAATTTTTTAAAATTTTTTAAAATTTTTTTTTTTATTTTTTGGGGGAAAAAATTTGGGTTTTTTTTTTAAAAAACCCGGGGGGTTTTGGGGTTTTTTTTAAAACCCCCCAAGGCCAAAATTTTCCAAACTTCGGAAAAAAAAGGGAAAAAAGGGGGGTTCGGTTTTGGGCCCGGGGTTTTTTTTTCCCCGGGGGGCCCGGGGTTGGGGGGAAAGGGGGGAAAAAGGGGGAAAAACCCCCCAAAAAAAAAAACCCCCCCCCCCCAAAACCCTGGCCCGGGGGGGGGCCCCCCCCCCCCTTTTGGGCCGGGGGTTTTTTTTTCCCCCCGGGGGGTTTAAATTTGAAAAAACTTTGGGGGGAAAATTCCCTTTAAAAATTTTTTTCCCCCCCCGGGGAACCCCGGGGGGAAAAAAAGGGAACCCCTTTTTAAAAATTTTAAACCCAAAAACCCCCCCCCAAAAAAAAAAAAAAAAAAAAAGGGGGGGAAAAAAAGGGGGGGTTTTTTTCAACAGGGGTTTTTGGAAAAAAGGGAAAAGGGAAAAAAGGGGGGGGCCGGGGAAAAAAAGGGAAAAAGGGGAAAAAAATTAAAAAAAGGGGGGGGTTTAAAGGGTTAAAGGTTTTAAAAAAAATTTTTAAAAACGAAAGGAAAGGGGGGGGGTCTTTTAAAAAAGGGGGGGTTTTTAAAAAACCCGGGTATATAAAAAAAAAGGGGAAAAACCCAAAAATTTTAAAAAAAAAAGGGAAAAAAAAGGGAAAAATTGGGGGGGGGGAAAAAAGGGGGAAAAAAATTTTAAAAAAAAAGGGGGAAAAAAAAGGGGGGGGGAAGGAACCGTAAAAAAAGGGGAAAAAAAAACCCGGGGTTTAAAAAAAAATTTTAAAAAAAAAAGGGGGAAAAAAAGGGGGAAAAAAAAAGGGGGGGAAAAAAAAAAAAAAAAGGGGAAAAAAAACCCCAAAAAAATAATTAAAACCTTTTAAAAAGGGGCCGGGAAAGGGGGGGGAAAAAAAAAGCC
>CM054143.1:9705885-9718385 GCA_028751875.1 Rapana venosa | reverse complement strand
TGTTGTTGTTGTTGTTGTGATGGTGGTGGTGGTGGTGGTTTTGTTGTTGTTGTTGTGGTGGTGGTGGTGGTGGTGGTGGTGGTGGTGGTGGTGGTGGTGGTTGGTGGTGGTGGTGGTGGTGGTGGTGGTGGTGGTGGTGGTTGGTGGTGGTGGTGGTGGTGGTGGTGGTTGTTGTTGTTGTTGTCGTTGTGTTGGTGGTGGTGGTGGTGGTTTTGTTGTTGTTGTTGTTGTGGTGGTGGTGGTGGTGGTGGTGGTGGTTTTGTTGTTGTTGTGGTGGTGGTGGTGGTGATGGTGGTGGTGGTGTGGTGGTTTTGTTCTTGTTGTTGTTGTTGTTGTTGGTGGTGGTGGTGGGGTGGTGGTGGTGGTGGTGGTGGTGGTGGTGGTGGTGGTGGTGGTGGTTTTGTTGTTGTTGTTGTTGTTGTTGTTGTTGGTGGTGGTGGTGGTGGTGGTGGTGGTGGTGGTGTGGTGGTGGTGGTGGTGGTGGTGTGGTGAAGTTGTTGTTGTTGTTGTTGATATTGTTGCCGTTGCTGTTGTTGTTATTGAATTAAAAACTCTCCATTCTAATTTTGTTGTTGCATTATCGTTTGCTGTTGTTGTTTTCGTTGTATTATTGTTGCTGTTGTTGTCGTTGTATTATTGTTGCTGTTGTTTGCCGTTGTATTATTGTTGCTGTTGTAATTGTTTTATTGGTGCTGTTATTGTATTGTTGTTGCTGTTGTTGTTATTGTAGTTGAAAACTCTCCAGTCTAGGTTTGTTGTTGTCGTTGTCGTTGTTGTTGTTTTATTGTTGCTGTTGTTGTCGTTCCCCAGCTTCCCTCGTGGGAATGCCCGGGTGGAGGGGTGGGGGAGGGGGAGGCTGTCAGTATAAATAGTAATAGTATCCCCACCTTCTGAAAATTCTGTGCTAGCAATTCCCTCTTTTCTATCCCTCTCTTTGTGTCTGCCTCGTTCCTTTTCTTCCAGTCACCAATTTCTGCCTTCTCGAACTATGTTCCTGACTTTTTTTCTAGACAGATTTAAAAAGATACCAATTCTCTCCCAGGCCGAAGTCTGGATATGCTGGGCCTGACTTGTCAGGCGCTTAACGGCAGCGTGACGCATTTTCGCTCATATGGCAGACAACAGTAGTTGCTGTCTGAGTGTTCGACGAAGAAAGAGATGAACATTTCCCTGCTTAAGCCTACCTGGGATTCTCCGAGAATATCTGTCTCTGTCTCACTCATCCTACCTGGTGGCGGCTGTGAGATTGTAAACACACATTGGATAAGAAAGCTTCTGTACGTGTATAAAAGGTAAAAGGTAAAGGAGTCCCATAACCTATAAGGTCGTAGGGGAGCGAAGCGTCAGAGACCTCACTTCTCTAGGGCCAGCATATTGAGGGCGGCGCCCATCTCCTCTCCCTCGCTGCTTTACCTTCCCTGACCCTAAAGAGGGCAAGGTACCCATTTACAGCTGGGTGAACTGGGGGAACTGTACTGAAGCCAAGGCGTACAAACGGTCACCCATCCAACTGGTAACCACGCTCGACGCTGCTTAACTTGGCTGGGGGAAAGCGAGTGCTCCGACCACTGAGCTATCCCGTCCCCTGTACGTGTATGGCTTACCAAAATAGGCAGCCATACTCCGATTTCAGAGGATTATTTTCTTCTTTTTTTATGGGAATTATGCCTTGTTATGCCTTGAGCTACTAAAAATCTGAAAGAAAGAAAGCGTATCATAACGTTTCTAGATTGTAAGCGCACGTGGGATAAAAAGTTTTTTTCTGTACGTACGTGTATGGTTCTCGACAGAGGCAGCTATACTCCGGCTTCTGAGTGTCATTTTGTTTTGGATCTTGGAGGGTAAATGTAAGTTGTTGTTCTACCAGGAGATTATTAGTGAATTAAAAAAACAGTTACAACATACCATTTCTAGACATAACAATAGTGGGGGGCGGGATAGCCTAGTGGTTAGAACATTGCGCTCGCAATCTGACGACCCGGGTTCGATTCCCGTTCAAGGAAATATTTTCCTTGGAGTTGACATCAGTGCAGACTCCACTCTCCCCAAAAGTTCTTAGGATGAGACTATAAATCGAGGCCCTGTGTGCAAACGCACGCAGAACATTTTTCGCACACGTTAAATCCTGCTCCGCTTGTCGTAAGAGTAGGCCATTGTGTGCCAGTGGGCACAGACGACAGAATTTACCAAACCTGCGTACACACGGGGACTGGGTGTAAAAAAACCAAATAATAATAATGTATGGAATTTATATAGTGCTGAATCTTGTAAAGCAACAAATCAAAGCGCTCACATGATTTTTTTTTTAAATCGAGGATAATGGAATAAGCACTCATGTGCTTTTTACATCTAGTCCCCGTGTGTATGCGGTTTTGTAAATTTTGTAATCCGTTCCCGCTTATTCCGTTATCCTCGATATATAAGAATAAAATAGAATAAATAGATAAGAATAAATATAAAAAAGATATTATCTTGATACATAATTATACGTTCGTCTTGGCGCTTGACCTCGGCCTGACCAGCTGTCATCACTTGTGAGCTGAGCCCCGTCAAAGGGATGGTTAAGTAAATCTCTTATCGGCTGGCAACGCAGTCTGACTGATGCAGAATCTGTGCGTCACTGTCTGACTGTCTGCCTGCATGTCTGTCTGTCTGTCTGTCTGTCTGCCTGCCTGCCTGCCTGTCTTTCTGTCTGTCTGTCTGTCTGCCTGCATGCCTGCCTATCTACCTGCCTGTCTGCTTGCCTGTCGGCCTGTCTGATTGCCTGTCTGTCTGTCTGCATCTCTGTCTGTCTGTTTGCCTGCCTGCCTGTCTTTCTGTCTGTCTGTCTGTCTGCCTGTCTGCCTGCCTGCCTGCCTGTCTGTCTGTCCTCTGTCTGTCTGTCTGCCTGTCTGTCTGTCTGTCCTCTGTCTGCCTGTCTGCCTGCATGCCTGCCTGTCTGTCTGTCTGGCTGCCAGCCTGCCTGTCTGTCTGTCTGCCTACATGTCTGTCTATATGCCTGCCTGTCTGTCTGCCTGTCTGTCTTACTCCCTGCCTGCCAGCCTGCGTGTCTGCCTGCCTGTTTGTCTATCTACCTGTCTGTCTATCTACCTGTCTGTCTCCCTCCCTGTCTGCCTATCTGCCTGTGTGCCTATATACCTGTTACTGCTGCCTGCCTCTGTATCGATTTTTGTTTGTTTTACCTAATGCTTGACTATTGATATATTTTCCTGGGGTAGGGTGGGGGCTTAGGGGAGTGTAGGTGCAGGATAGCCTAGTGGTTAGAGCGTTACGCTTGCGATTTAACGGCCCGGGATCAAACCACTACCGAAAAAACGTGTTCAGAGGCATATTTTCCCCTGGAGTTAACATCAGTACTGACTACGCTCCCACGGAAAGTCCTTCGGATGAGACTATAAACCAATGTCCCGTATCCCAACGCATGCATAACATCTTTGCACACACGTTAAAACCCGTTCTGCCTTTCCGAAGAGTAGGTTATTCGTGTCGGTATGAATGGATGGATGATGATACACATGCACACTGGCTTCGTATTTAGACATCGTTCCCGAAGTCAGAATGTGGCTACCTTAATCGTGGGCAAAAGTGGTCGCATATGCAAAAAAAAAATCTCACCGTTGGTGAACTTCGAAGCTTTACTCAAAAATCAAACAAGCAAACAACAACAACAAAAAATGATATTTTTTCCATTTTTTGTTTTGTCATTTTTGTGTTCACTCGTTGTGTGTCTGAGTGTATGTGTGTGTGTGCGCGTGCGTACGTGCGTGCGTGTGTGCGTGCACACGTGCTGCTCTAAACCACACATGAGCTTTTCTTTTTTTCTTTTTAAATGTGCAGTAGTCCCTTCTAAAAATGTTCTCATCTCTATAATTACTACCTTCCTTTGTTTATGTTTGAAACGTTTCAGGATTTCTATCTAGGTATTCATTGAATTTTAAAGTTGACTTGAAAAAAATCTAGACAAAAGGGAAAAAACGCAAACTAAAGTGGTACAGGCACGTCACACGAACATCTGGACTGACCAAGACTGTCCTACAGGGAACAGTACAAGGAGGGAGACGAAGAGGCAGACAGAGAAAACGACGGGAAGATAACATCAGAGAGTGGACTGGCCTTGAGTGGAACGAATTATTACGGAAAGCAGAGGTGTGGAGGAAGCTGGTTGCAAACTCTTCATTAGTGCCCCCACGGTCCAAGGGACTACGGGATAGGTGAGGTGAGGAGACGAGAGAACTATCGTCAATAAAGACTTAAATCCTTCCTCCATAATTAGAACAAAAAATGTTCTATCGCTTTAGCTATACTAGTATCAAACAAGGCAAAGAATAATGAAATAATATTATGTAGGCAAACACCCCATACCCCCAACCCGTAAAAAAGAAAAAAACAGAGAGAGAGAGAGAGAGATAAACGAATAAAGAATGCAACTAGCAAATTATATAAATGCGCGAATGAAATGAATGGACAAAGAAAGAAAGAAAGAAAGAAAGAAAGAAAGAAAGAAAGAAAGAAAGAAAGAAAGAAAGAAAGAAAGAACGAAAGGAAGGAAGAGAGGAGGAAGGAAGAAAGGAAGAAAGAAAGAAAGACAGACAGACAGACAGACAGACAGACAGACAGAAAGAAAGAGAGAGACAGAGACAGAGAGAGAGAGAAAGAGAGAGAAAGATTGTTATAGGGGATTGAACAGATGAAAAGATGAGAGCTCTTTATAAATGGACACGAATTTATATTCTGGCATCAACTCAGCTACAAGTTGAATTAAAAAAAAAAAGAATTAGGAATAAACAACAGGAAATATTAACATACTAAAAACAATAAGAACACACTAAAATGCTATATTCGACCATTCAATCATTTTCTATGTACACTTTCCATCATAGGTATTCTTGCTGCAGATAACAGCGGTATAAAATGAATGTCTTTAGTTGTATCACAACATAATTATTGTAGTATTTGGTGTTGACTAGCTGTGATTGTCGTTGTCTCTGTGTTTCATCAGTAAACTTTGCAAAGGATTTGATCAGCATTATTATCATCATCAGACGACAACATAGAAAAGATGTCCCTGGAAGGCTTCTAAATTGAAAAGACTAGTTTTCAGGTACTGAAACATATGCTTGACATTGACATAGGAAATGTACTTAATCATCAAAGAATTTGACCTCACATAGGGCATTTATTTATTCTTTTATATCGAGGATAAAGGAATAAGCACCTATGTGCTTTTTAATCCAGTCCCCGTGTGTATGCGGTTTTGTCAATTTTGTCATCCGTTCCCACCGGCACACAATGGGCTACTCTTACGAAAAGCGGAACAGGATTTAACGTGTGCGCAAGATGTTCTGCGTGCGTTCGCACACGGGGCCTCGGTTTAAAGTCTCACCCGAAGGACTTTTGGGGAGAGTGGAGTCGGCACTGATGTTAACTCATGGCATGGGAACTGTGTGGACGTCTTAGTTCAAAACCATCTTTGTTTGTTTATTTGTTTGATAGAGAGAGAGACAGAGAGAGACAGAGGCAGAGAGACAGGCAGACAGACAGACAGATAGACAGGTAGAAAGACAATCAAACAGACATAAGCCAAAAAAAACCTCAAAAACACAGAGTCAGAGACAAAGAGATAGAGACAGGAACACACGCGCAACACACACACACACACACACACACACACACACACAACTCACTAAAACTACACACACACACCACACACACACACACACACTACACACACACAGAGATATTACCATGAGATTTGTCAGCACCTCCTCCTCCACCACCACCTCCACCACCACCACCTCCACCACCTCCACCACCACCCTCACCCCCATTCAACATCACATCTTGGGCGTGGGGCGGCACAATCGGAAGAACAATCCCCACTTCGGCCACTCGGCCATTCGCGTCTTCCCGGGAAGAGCCGAAGCGCGCTTCGTCCACACCGGACATTGCCGAAGGGTTACGGAAAGAGTCGAGCTCTATGGAGCAGCTGAGGGGCCCTGTAGGGGAATAAGCCGTGGTGGGTCCGGTTGAAGATGTAGCGGAGAAAGCGTTGGCGACGTTGAAAGGCTGGTTGTCGCTGTTGGGGATTTTGGGGTAAGAAGGGACGGGGTTGTCCATGGGATGGTGGCGGTGATGGTGGTGGTGGTTGCTGTTGTGGCGGTTGTGGTGGTGGTGGGTGGTGGTAGTGAGGGTGGTGAGGTGGGGTCGTCGGGGTGGGGGTCGGGGTGTGGGGAGCGGGGTGGGGGATCGGCAGTCGCCGCTGCTGGTGTCGTCGCTGGGTTTGCGTTGGCTTCCCTCGCTGGCGGAATCGGAGTGGGACCTGTCGCTTGCCGTGTACTGCAGGGAACAGATAATGTGCGCGTGCACACACACACACACACACACACACACACACACACACACACACACATATGCACGCATGCACGCATGCACGCATTCACGCACGCATTCACGGACGCACGCAAACCATGCAGGCAAGTAAGCATGGACGCGCACGCACGCACGCGCATACACGCGCGCATTCACACGCACGCACGTACAGTTGTTACTCATTTTTTTTTGCAATCTATGTTGTATGGTATATATCAGAACAAACAAACAAACAAACAGAGAGAAAGAGAGAGAGAGAGAGAGAGAGAGAGAGAGAGAGAGAGAGAGAGACAGACAGACAGACAGACAGACAGACAGACAGACGACAGACAGACAGACAAGAAGAAGACAGACAGACACACAGACACACAGACACAGAGACACAGAGACATAGACAGGGATGTTACTCATTTTGCAATATATGTTATATGGTACCTAAAAAAAACCAGTTCAAATCATGGCCCCCACCCCAACCCCAAACCCAAACCAACCCTTCAAAATCATAAGCTTAAAAAATCCTATCAACCAATGAATCCGTAGCCATTCCATTTAATGTCAGAGACTTCAGGAATTCAAATCCTAATGCCGAGGTCAGACTGTTTTCTTATTGCTTTTCTGTTTGTTGGGTTGGTTAAGGGGTGGGGGGGGGGGGGGGGTGGTTCTTGGTGTTTTTTTCTTACTATTTGGGTATAGTAGACCTCTGAGGGTTAAAAAGATTTTATTCAGAGAACGTTAATCTTATACATATCTATTCACTTTATTGTATTCGTTTATTCTTTTTATATCGATGATAATGAATGAGCACTCATGTGCTTTTTTACATCTAGTCCCCGTTTGTATGCAGTTTTGTACATTTTGTCATCTCTTCCCACCGGCGCACAATGGCCTACTCTTCCGAAAAGCGGAACAGGTCTTAACGTGTGTGCAAGGTAGTCTGCGTGCATTCGCACACGGGACCTTGGTTTATAGTCTCATCCGAAGGCCTTTTAGGGGGAGTGGAGTCGGCACTGATGTTAACTACAGAGGAAAAATCCTCTTGAACGAGATTCGAACCCGGGTCAGCTGATCACGAGCGCATCACTCAAACCACTAGGCTATCCCATCCCCTCTTTTACATACACAAATTTAGAGCAGTAACAAGGAAATAGCTTATGGCATGTTCGAAACGATATTGACTCATTGACGTTTGTTTATCAATGGTGAGATTTTTTGCTGTGTATGCGACCATTTTCCCCTTCCTATCACAATTAAGGTAGCCACATTACGACTTTGGGGATCCATCTACAATCTGATTGGTTTTGGACGATCAGAACCTAACAACACTGACTGACTAACCCACTATCCAGCCAACCGATGATCGTTGAGCCAGAGAGTCCATGACTAAATTATTACTTGCGTTCCTTTTTTAATTTTTTTTATTTAGCGTTTATTGTTCATTAAAAATGATCCGTCGTTGTCTTCGAGCGCTCAGACAGCGACTATCGTTGTTTGTCATATTTGCAAAAAAATGCGTTGCGCTACCGTTTAACGCCTGACAAGTCAGGCCCTGCGCATCAGACTTCGGGGCGTAAGAGGAGTGTTATATTTTAAGTCTTTCTGGGGAAAAAAATGGTAGGGGAATGGACCAAGAAGGCAGAAAATAGACAAGAAGGAGGTGACAGGAAGACAGGGAAGAAGGCAGAAACAGAGATAGGGATAGAAAAGAGGGAATTCTTAGCACAGAGTTTCTAGAAGGTGGGGATGCTATTTATAGTTACAGGCCCCCCGGCATCCCCACGGGGGACTAAATAATCCAAAATAGCACACACATAATTTTAAAAGCCATTTTAAAGAAAAGCAAACATTTTCTGTCTGTCTGTTTGTCTACCTGTCTGTCTCCGTCACTGTCCGTCTCTGTGTTTCTCTGTCTGTCTCTCTGTTTGTCTGTCTTTCTGTCTACTTCTGTCTGTCTGTTTATTTGTCTATTTGTTTAGGTTACATCTTTTGTTATCACCCTCCTCCAATGAAACTACAGTAAGAAATTTGTGATTGTAAAATATACATACAACACTGACAAAAGACGCAATATTGCCATAAATTAAGGAGTTTAGTACATAATTGTTTGCGTGACAATCTTAATCCTTCTGTAAAATCAATGTTGTGGTTTATTTTGATATGTAGATAATGTACAGGCTCCTTCAGAATGGGCCAATGGCTTTCCTGAATAAAACATTCGCATTCGCATTCTCTCTCTCTCTCTCTCTCTCTCTCTCTCTCTCTCTCTCTCTCTCTCTCTCTCTCTCTCTCTCTCTCTCTCTCATTTTATTGAATAGTTGGTCGATTGACTTAATTATTTTTGGACTGAGGGTTGGATGACAAAGCCACCATTGTTCTTATTCTCTTCCTTCAATAAAAAATGTTTTTTGATTAATTCTTTCTTTCTTTCTTTAATTCATTCAGTCATTCAGTCAGTCATTCTCTCTCTCTCCCTCTCTCTCCCTATCTCCCCCCTTCTCTCTCTCTACCCTCGCTCGCTCTCTCTCTCTCTCTCTCTCTCTCTCTCTCTCTCTCTCTCTCTCTCTCCTCTCTCTCTCTCTCTCTCTCTCTCTCTCTCTCTCTGTGATCCTTTGGATGAGACTATAAACCGAGGCCCCGTGTGCAAACGCACGCAGAACATCTTGCGCACACGTTAAATCCTGTTCTGCTTTTCGTAAGAGTAGTCCAGCATGTACCAGTGGGAACAGATGACAAAAATTTACAAAACCGCATACACACAAGGACTGAATGTAAAAAGCACATAAGTACTTATTCCATTATCCTCGACATAAAAGAATACAATAAAAATAAAGATAATAAAATCTCTCTTTCTCTCTCTCTCTCTCTCTCTCTCTCTCTCTCTCTCTCTCCTCTCTCTCTCTCTCTCTCTCTCTCTCTCTCTCTCTCTCTCTCTCTCTCTCTCTCTCTCTCTCTCTCTCTCTCTCTCTCTCTCTTTAATGATCACCTTGTCTATCAAAAACCTATGTTGTATGGTATCTCAGAAAACAGTTCAACTGATGCCCTGAGAAATCGTAAGCTTAATTCTATCAACCTATGAACCCATAGCCATTTCATTTTATGTTACATGAGTGCTCATTCCATTATCCACGAAATAAATAAATGAATAAATAAATAAGTAAATAAATAAATGATAGATAAAAGAACATAAGTAACATAGAATATTATTCAAACAATTAATAAGCAAACGAACAACAGCACACACAAAATCTACTAAAAGCTCATATCAAACAACACTTAATCGCTGTTTAGATAGATTCACATGTATACAGACATGTATGTACACAAGCACCTGTGCGTATTCGTGTATTGCCTTAAAACTTAATACAGTACAGGTCTAGTTTAGAAAGAAAGTCTTCATTACCTGAACTTCATTTTTTCTTCAAGTTATCCTTAGAATACAAGTACGTAGGTGCAATAATTACAAGTTACTTAAAAGATTCAACTGACAGAAAGAAATGCAGAAACTAACCCAAACAAAACAACAACAACAAAACAAACAAAAACAGAGTTATCATTGGCAGACGAAAAAGTCGACGAACATGTTTTCTCTCTATGGTTTAATGTCTTTTCATTACCAGGTAATTTAAGACAGGTTACCTTTCAATGGATCGGTGGTCTAGAGGTAACGCACTTGCCTAGAAAGCGAAAAGTCCTGTTGGGGAATGTGCGGTGGTTCGATCCCCGTTTGGGCCAGAAAATTTTCCCCCATCCATTCATTTAGTTTTAGTTTTTATCTATTTATTATTTTATACCGAGGATAATGGAATAAGCACTCATGTGCTTTCTTCCATCCAGTCCCCGTGTGTATGCGGTTTTGTAAATTTTGTCATGTTTCCACCGGCACACAATGGCCTACACTTCCGAAAAGTGGAACAGGATTTAACGTGTGCGCAAGATGTTCTGCGTGCGTTCGAACCCGGAACCTCGGTTTATAGTCTCATCCGAAGTGGTGGTCTGGGATGAGAAACCGAGGTCCTGTATGTTACACGTAATTATTTTGCGCACGTAAAAGAACCCACGGTAAATTCTAGAAAAAAGGCACTTTGATAGGAAAACAAATGCAGTTGCAGACAAGAAAAAAAAAGTGGCGCTGCTCTTGTAGTGACGCGCTGTCCCTGGGAAGAGCAGCCCGAATTTCACACAGAGAAATCTGCCGTGACCTAAAAGTGATATAAAATTAATATAAAAAAATGAATAATAAACCAATCAAATCAAAGGGGTATTCTATTTCGGTGCCCTAGCAAAGACTAAAGTAACCTTTGCATTGTGGAATGATAGATGACTTCAGTAACTGATGTTATTATTATGCTGCTGATAATCATTGTTTGGTTGCTTTTTTGTTTCGTCCTCGGATACAGCTCCTGACTTTCCCAATGGGGTTTTTTAAAAATGTATTTATTCTTTTATATCGGGGATAATGGAATAAGCACTCATGTGCTCTTTTACATCCAGTCCCCGTGTGTATGCGGTTTTGTAATTTTGTCATGTTTCCACCGGCACACAATGGCCTACTCTTTTGAAAAGCGGAACAGGATTTAATGTTGCGCAAGATGTTCTGCATGCGTTCGAACACGGGGCCTTGGTTTATAGTCTCATCCAAAGGACTTATATTTTTGCATACGCGACCATTTTCGCTCACAATTATTAAGATAAAAGGTAGCGCATTCCGACCTCGAGGACTGATAATAGTCATAATACGCTATACACATCCCTGCATTTTGAACTCCTATCAGTTCCCTTTTTAGTATACAAATCTATAGGACATTCTTATCTCTTTTATTCCGAGGACAATGGAATAAGCACTCGTGTGCTTTTCTTTTTTTTTTACATTTAGTCCCTGTGTGTATGTAGTTTTGTCAATTTTGTCATCCATTCCCACCGGCACACAATGACCTACTCTTCCGAAAAGCAGAAACGGGTTTTAACGTGTGCGCAAGATGTTCTGCGTGCGTTCACACACGGAGCGGATTATAGTCTCATCCGAAGGACTTAGAAAGTAAATGCTGGTTCGTAATGGAATTAAGATACGACCATGTCACGTTTTAAAATTATTTTGTGTTCTAAGCATTTGATAGCAATTCTATTGACCCATTATCTCTATATTTATTAGGAAGAAAAACGTTCAAAATCCAATTTCTGGAACTTAGAATACGCAAAATTGATCAAAATTGAGTTGAAATTATCCGATGGTAATTTTAAACAAAATGTAAGCAACTTAAACTTTCCGAAGCTCATAGTTTAACAAGAAAATCCACAGTCTCATTCCAATACAGTCTGCAAGTGATGGGACCCAGCAAAAATGAGTCTCTGAACAGGCACCACCGAACACCACCAAAGTGACCCAACAGCAGTGCAGGGCCCCTTCTAGATGGTGGCCCCACGGCGGCCTGATATTGATGAGCTCCCGGAAGACTTCCGACCCTGAGGATGCGACATAACAAATCTGGGTAATGGCTGTGGATGGGGAGATTGGAATGAGCGGCGTGGGAACAGCAGGACGGGGACGTCACAGAAGATGAGGCAGCAAAAAAATAAAGTCTGAGTCTGCACCTCGTGACTTGACACAGTACACCAAATGTCAATTCCAAATAGAATGTCATTCCACAGTTGACCCTGCCAGGTTCGAATTGCTAATAGGACTATTTTAAATTGACACAAAATTGAATTTTACGACCACCCCCCCCCCCCCACCCAAAAAAAAAAAACCCACCCCCAAAAACAACCAAAACAACAAAAAACACACACAAAAACCGGATGACGATATGTACTTGAAAGTCATGAAAATGTGTCTCAAGTTTCGCCGTAAATATGGGTGAAATTTATTTTTTTCGCGAATATAAAGCAATTGTTGAGTTTTACATCAGAAAGAATAACTGCTACCCCACTTTTATTTAACTTTCTACTAAGCCCTCGATAATTCTATTACAGGATTAAAATAATAATTTTCATTTGAACGACTTCTCGAAAAGAACAGTCAGTAAAATTGTTAATTCCAGAAAGGCAAAAAAAAGATATCGCATTTTTATTTCTTTGGCGAGAACTCTTGGAAGGAAGGTGGCAGGATGGTTAAGACGTTTGCCTGCCAACAAGTAAAC
>CM054143.1:9670885-9673385 GCA_028751875.1 Rapana venosa | reverse complement strand
TGAGGTTCAGCAATGGTGATATGTTTTGGCGTATGCAATCTTTTTTCGGTCCGCCCTTAAGGTAGCCACATTCCGACTTCGGTGATTAATGGGATTTAAACTCGGCCTGCTTATTTTAAAGATGGGTGTTATACCTTTGGGCCAGTGATTGTGTTAATGTTGTTGTCGTTGTCGTTGTCGTTGTCGTTGTTGTTGTTGTTGGTGCTGCTGCTGCTGCGGCTGCTGCTGCTGCTACTGCTGTTGTTGTTGTTGATGATGATGATGATGATGATGATGATGATGATGATGATGATGATGATGATGATGATGATGATGATGATGATGATGATGATGATGATGATGATGATGATGTTGTTTATTCTAATTTGAACTTTCTGTGGGTATCTTTCATAACGGAATTTTAAAAAGCAGATCGCTCGATACAAGAAAAAACACACACCTCAAAACGATACTTTATACTAAAACACACACACACACACAAAATTTGAAAAAGACAGATTCTATAGCACATAGCAATGCAAAGCCGTGTGAGTGTGGATGCAGATAATATATGCCAGGAAAGGAGGAGGGAAGAGAAAGAAAGAAAGAAAGAAAGAAAAGGAAGAAAGAAAGAAAGAAAGAAGAAAGAAAGGAAAGAAAGAAAGAAAGGAAGAAAAAAGAAAGAAAGAAAGGAAGAAAAAAGAAAGAAAGGAAGGACAGGAAGAAAGAAAGGAAGAAAGAAGAAAGAACAGAAAGAAAGAAAGAAAAAAAGGACAGAAAGAAGGAAAGAAAGAAGGAAGAAAGAAAGAAAGAAAAGAAAGAAGAAAGAAAAAAGACAGACAGAAAAGAAAAAAGCAAGAAAAAGAAAGAAAAGAAAAGAAAAAGAAAGAAAGAAAAAGGAAGAAAAGAAAAGAAAAAAAAGAAAGAAAGAAAGAAAGAAGTAAGGAAGGAAGGAAGGAAGGAAGGAAAGAAAGAAAGAAAGAAAAAAAAGAATATAAACGAAAAGAAAGAAAGAAAGAAAGAAAAAAACACAAAGTAAAGAAAAAGAAAAAGAAAGAAAAGAAAAGAAGTACGAAAGAAAGTAAAAAGGAGAAGGAATAAAGGAAAGAAGAAGGCAAGAAAGAAAGAATGAGACACAGATACACTCAGACACACACAAAAAATACAGACAGACAGACGGACGGACGGACAGCAGACAGACAAGTGAATGCATAGTCAGACGGAAAAATGTGGCACAATGAATAAAAGAGAATCTGGCAGACCAAAGCCAAAAAAAGAACTTCTCTCTCTATCTCTCTCTCTGTCTGTCTCTCTCTCTCTCTGCCTCTCTCTCTCTGTCTGTCTGTCTCTCTCTGTCTCTTACTGTCTCTCTCTGTCTGTCTGTCTCTCTCTCTGCATATCTCTCTCTCTCTTACTGTCTCTCTCTCTCTGTCTCTTTCTCCGTCTGTTAATGTCTCTTTCTCCGTCTCATACTGTCTCTCTCTCCCTCTCTGTCTGTCTGTCTGTGTCTGTGTGTGTCTCCCTCCCTCTCTCTCTCTCTCTCTCTCTCTCACACACACACACAAACACGCACACAAACTACACACACATACACTACACACACACAAGACACAAACATACACACTACAACACACACACACACACACACACACACACACACACACACACACACACAACCATAACCAACACACTCCTCATGCATTTCCCAAAGCAATTCCCCCACATAGACAGACAAGAGACCAGACCAACTTTTTCCTTTCTTCCATGGAAAAAGCCATCGCAGACACAACCACAGACGTGGACAGAGTCCGTGTCTTTGCCCAGGACAATGGGGAAGAGGGGTGAGGAGGGAAAGAGGAGGAGGAGGAATATGGAAGACGATGGGGGAGGAGGAGGAGAGGAGGAGGAGAGGATGGGGTGTGGGGGATGATGGCTGGTGCAGCCTCAATATCCGGAGTCGGATTGATTACGTGATTCTAAAGCATAGGGCACATCTTCCGAAATGAGCAATGCAGTCGTGAGGACACATACATTTGAAGGTGAACGCTTCTACCGGCAAACTAAGATCTGACTATGTATGTATGTAAAATGGAAAGATGAGCATGTGAAAATATTAGCTGGCAAGATTTTTTTCACAAGTGTTTAAATGCAGCAAGTTAATGATGAACATGTAAAATCCTTGATTGATTTATAGTTACTCCCTGTTCTTCTCCTTGGGGGCGGGATAGCTCAGTGGTCGGAGCACTCGCTTTCCCCCAGCTAAGGTTAAGCAGTATCGAGCGCGGTTACCAGCTGGATGGGTGACCGTTTTCACGCCTTGGTTTCAGTACAGTTACCCCCAGTTCATCCAGCTGTAAATGGGCACCTGGCCTCTTTAGGGTCAGGGAAGGTAAAGCAGCGAGGGAGAGGAGATGGGCGCCACCCTCAATATGCTGGCCCCTAGAGAAGTTGAGGTCTCTGACGCCTCGTTCCCCTACGACCACATAGGTTATGGGACACCTTTACCTTTTTACCTTACCTT
>CM054143.1:9643385-9665885 GCA_028751875.1 Rapana venosa | reverse complement strand
AGAGAGAGAGAGAGAGGAGAGAGAGAGAGAGAGAAAGAGAAAGAGAGAGAGAGAGAGAGAGGAGAGAGAGAGAATCAGAAAGAAATGAAAATATGTTATATAATATCTTTACTTGTTAAAACATTACATACTTTTTTTCTCTCTTGCTTTGTTTTACACAATTCCACTGTCAAACCACTCTGATCTTTTAGTCCTATGAATACGATACCTTTTTTGAGAGAGAGAGAGAGAGAGTAGAGAGGAGATGAGAGAGAGAGAGAGAGAGAGAGAGAGAGAGAGAGAGAGATGAGTGAGAGAGAGAGAGAGAGAGAGAGAGAGAGAGGAGAGAGCAAGAGAAAGAGAGAGAGAGGAATAATGTTTGAATGAATGAATAATCTTTACTTTTCAAGGGTTAGAGATAAGCATTCACATACTTTTTTCATCTGGCCCTTGCCCTGATTAAGGTCTATCAAAAAAAAATACACACAAAAATTCCAAAACCAAACAAACAAACACCAACAGGATCCCCCCAAAAAAACAACAACAACAACAAAAATCCCACTAACAACAACAACAACAGTTCAACCTATGATTCAAAGAAGGGATATATTATTATTATTATTATTATTATTATTATCATTATTATTATTATTATTAGCATTATTGTTATGGGGACGGGATAGCTCAGTGGTCGGAGCACTCGCTTTCCCCCAGCCAAGTTAAGCAGCGTCGAGCGTGGTTACCAATTGGATGGGTGACCATTTGCGCGCCTTGGATTCAGTACAGTTCTCCCAGTTCACCCAGCTGTAAATGGGTACCTGCCCTCTTTAGGGTCAGGGAAGGTAAAGCAGCGAGGGAGAGGAGATGGGCGCCGCCCTCAATATGCTGGCCCTAGAGAAGTGAGGTCTCTGGCGCCTCGCTCCCCTACGACCTTATAGGTTATGGGACTCCTTTACCTTTACCTTTATCTATTATTATTATTGTTATTATTATTCAACAAATACATAATCCCCAACTGTCCCGAACGTTAATGTCAAACGGATTTTTTTTTAAAAAGGTAAAGGTGTCCCATAACTATATAGTCGTAGGAGAGCGAGGCGTCAGAGACCTCAACTTCTCTAGGGGGCCAGCATAAAATTATTGAGGGCGGCGCCCATCTCCTCTCCCTCGCTGCTTTACCTTCCCTGACCCTAAAGAGGGCAGGTACCCATTTACAGCTGGGTGAACTGGGGGGAACTGTACTGAAGCCAAAACAGATACGTCGGTTATGATCATTTACAGAAAGAGATAGATATGAATTGAACAAACACATTCATAATCCACATCTGACCCGAACATTAGTGTCATAACAGATACAGTGATCATGATTAAGTAAATCAGATAGAGTGCAATAGAGAGACAGACAGACAGAGAGTACAGAGACAAACAGACAGACAGACAAACAGAGTGACAGAGAAAGAGTTTCTCTCTCTCTCACTCTCTCTCTCAGGACAAAGAGAGAACAAAAAACAGTGAAAAATGAACATTGAAAAATTGAATGCACGCCAGCCTTGGCCAACAATACATGGGGTTTGGGGATCGAATCAGAATATAATGAATTCCAAAAAACGATGATCACGAACCAAAGCAATGAGTAGCATCTGGAGAGAAAAGAAGGAGAAGAGAGTCCAGTAGATAAGAGTGAGAGAGAGAGAGGGATGAGACGATAGAGGCAGAATGAGAGGGAGAGACCGAACTAGAGAGAGGAGAGGACAGAAGAGGAGGAAGGGGAATGAGAGAGAAGAGAGCGAAAGGAACAGACAGCGACCTACAACAAACAGGACAGAGACGTCCAACAGAAATACGGATGAAACTATACATCGAGACCGGTGTTCAAACCGAGACGCGGACCATTTACGCACACGTTTAAAACCCTTTCCGCTTGTTTTCGGAAGTGTAGGCCATTGTGTGCCGGTGGGAACGATGACAAATTTACATAACTGCGTACACACGGGGATTGCATTGTAAATAAATGGACATGGATGCTTATTTCATTATCCTCGAAATAAAAGAATTTAAAAATAAATAAAATCAGACAAACAGACAGACACAGAGACACAGACAGAGAGACATATACAGGGATAGACAGACATATAGACAGATAGACAGAGGAAACAAAAACATGAAAGTAAACTTAAAGAGACAAACAAAACCAAAACCAAAACAAACCAAAAAAAAACCCCAAAAAACCCTAAACATTAAATCGTTAATGTCAAGGACCTTCATTTCAGAAGGTAATCAGAACTCTGGCACTTTTTCTAAACATGCGAGAGACAGGTGGAAAACACTATTAACTTTGCTTCCAATGTACAAAGTTACCTCTAAATGAAGGACTAGCCCGTTTCAACGATGTATAAAACAAACCAAACCAAAAATAATAACAAAACATAAACAAAAAACAACCCAATGATAAAAATGTTGTAAACACTTACACAATCATGCACGTGCATGTACACTAACACAGTAATGCCACATAAGAGTGCATGTATACCCGTGTGCTTGCGCGTGCTCGCACCTGTGTGTGTGTTCACACACACACACATACACATACACGTGCGCGCGCGCACACACACATACACACATATTCACACACGCACACATGCACCTACACACACACACACATACACACATACGGTTCTTAGTTATATTCTTGATTTGCCTTTTTTTAAAAATCGTTTATGTTGATTCTACGTCGGTATGGTATGCTTTCAAATCCCCATGTTACAAGACAACTTCAAAAGCCACATTAGAGTGAAGTATACTGTACACCTCTTAACTTCAAAGTGTGTAAGTGTCACTTTTTGTTGGGTGCCTTCACATACTGGATTCTTTCCAAATGAGTGGGCGGATAGAGTTGCTAAAAGAGGTGCAAAACATGGACGAGAATAAGAAGAACTGCATGTGCCTTTTTTCATTACAAGAGGGCTATCACTAATTAGAACATCATGGAGATAAGTCACAGAAGCTTTTCAATTAAAAGAGAGATTTTGTAAACAGATCTGTAATCAATACCGACAATGTAAGAGTCATGAACCATTCTAAGACTTACACAAATATTTTCACAGCAAGAATGGGTGAGACAGACAGACAGAGACCCACAAAGAAACAGGCAGACTATAGAAGGCTGACAGACAGACAGACTAAAACATAAGAACCAGAGTAACAGACACAGAAGCTGACAGACAGACAGATACACACACGGAAAGACTGAAAAAGAGAGAGAAAAACAGAAAGAAGAGACACGAACAGAATAGAAACAAAATAATAGGCATGTAGACACAGAAGAACATGACTGTGTATTTATTTACCTCTCTGCTGCTTAGAATGAGAAGACGTAAGCACCAGTGTAACAAAGAAAAGGTCATCATCATCACTATCCGATACAGCCAACTGTATCCAACAGAAGACTATCCTGCTTAGGTGACCTAACACTGCCTATGTACGTGTACGTGTCTGCTTGCAGGTGTGTCTGTTTATTCCTAAAGTATCGTCAGGTTTTTTCTGAAGGTGTATTATGTCACCACTCGTCTCTCTCTCTCTCTCTCTCCCACCAAGCAAAGGTTAAGCAGCGTTGAGAGCGTGGTTGCCTCTTGGATGGGTGACTTGTTCATTCGCCTTGGTTTCAGCACAGTCCCCCAGTTCACCCAGTTTGTAAAATGGGGTACCTGCCCTCTTTAGGGCCAGGGAAGGTAAAGTAGCGAGGGGAGAGAAGATGGGTGTTGACTTCAAAATGCTGGCCCCTTAGAGAAGTTGAGGTCTCTGATGCCTCTTTCCCCAACGACCACATAGGTTATGGGAATACCTTTACTTATTGTATTTAGTATGAAATTACTCTCTTACTAGGATTAAGGTAGTGTAAGGGATAAGCTGTAGTGTAGCATTAAGGATAGGCTGTAGTGTAGTAAAGGATAGGCTGTAGTGTAGCATTAGAGATAGGCTGTAGTGTAGCATAGGAGGGTAGGCTGTAGTGTAGCATTAAGGATAGGCTAATGTGTAGCATAGTATAGGCTGTAGTGTAGTATAAGAGGATAGGCTGTAGTGTAGTATAAAAGGATAGGCTGTAGTGTAGCACAGGATAGGATGTAGTGTAGCATTAGAGATAGGCAGTAGTGTAGCATTAGAGATAGGCTGTAGTGTAGTATAAGAGATAGGCTGTAGTGTAACATTAGAGATAGGTTGTAGTGTAGTATAAGAGATAGGTTGTAGTGTAGCATTAGAGATAGGCTGTAGTGTAGTATAAGAGATAAGCTGTAGTGTAGCATTAGAGATAGGCTGTAGTGTAGCATTAGAGATAGGCTGCAGTGTAGCATAGGATAGGCTGTAGTGTAGCATTAGAGATAGGCTGTAGTACAGCATTAGAGATAGGCTGTAGTACAGCATTAGAGATAGGCTGTAGTGTAGCATTAGAGATAGGCTGTAGTGTAACATTAGAGATAGGCTGTAGTGTAGCATTAGAGATAGGCTGTAGTGTAGCATTAGGGATAGGCTGTAACACTTTCTCTCTCTCTCTCTCTCTCTCTCTCTCTCTCTCTCTCTCTCTCTCTCTCTCTCTCTCTCTCTCTCTCTCTCACTCTCTCCTCAACATATCTCTCATACCACACCCTCCCATCCAACCACGACACATATCCCCTCACCACACACACATACACCCCCTTCACCACACCCACCCACACACACACACCCTCCAACCCACCCACCCAACCCCCACACCCTACACCCACCCCCTACACACCACCACCACTACCACCATCACCACCACCAGTAATGATTTATTTAAGGCACACCCAAAAAAAAAAAAATCAACGATGCCAACCAAACTCTGAACCTAGCCAGGCAGACATAGAACCCAGAGCGAGGATGACTCCCACAATGACACTGATGAGTGTATTCCTGATAAAATAAATACCATGGCACTTTCACACCTCTGGGCGATAGAGATTCGAACCTTTGCCCTTTAGCGTGGATGAATCCGTAGCTTTTACCCTCTTGGCCCCGTGCCATAAGATGCACAAGGAGAAGAGATGGTGCACAGTGATTTGAAATGTAAAATTGACAGAGAGGAGGGGAGAAATGATAGTTTAGCGTGGTGATGGGAGTTTTGCTTAAGGGGGGGTAATTAAAAGGTAAAGGTGTCCCATAACCTATGTGGTCGTAGGAAAGCGAGGCGTCAGAGACCTCAGCTTCTCTAGGGAGTCAGCATATTAAGGGCGGCGCCCATCTCTCCTCTCCATCACTGCTTTACCTTCCCTGACCTTAAAGAGGGCAGGTAACCATTTACAGCTGGGTGAACTTGGGGGGACTTAACTGAAGCCAAGGCATGCAAACGGTCATCCATCCAAGTGGTAACCACGCTCGAAGCTGCTTAACTTTAGTTTAGGGGAAAGCGAATGCTCTGACCACTGAGCTATGGTGATAGTTTGGGGTGTATATGCAAGGATGTCGGTTTGCTTGTTTGTTTCTTTGTTTGACTGTTTCGGGTTACGGATTTTGCTTCTGATCTTTTTCTCTGTGTTTCTGTCTGTGTTTGTCCGTCTGTCTGTAAATTTCCTTGCCTGTCTGTGTGTCTGTGTCTGTGTGTCTGTGTCTGTCTGTCTGTCTGTCTGTCTGTCTGTCTGTCTGTCTGTCTGTCTCTCTCTCTCTCTTCTCTCTCTCTCTCTCTCTCTCTCTCTCTCTCTCTCTCTCTCTCTCTCTCTCTCTCTCTCTCTCTCTCTCTCTGGCGAAGAAGAAGAAATAGAAAATACGTGAACCAAAAATAACTGCAAGCACAAGATGTCTGAAAAAAAGCGATCTATTGTTTGACAGCATACAAGTCAACAGTAAAACTATCAGAACTGTTTGAAAGAAGCAAAGGCGATGTCTCTCTAGGCATTAGTACACACACACACCCACTACACACGCACAATAACACACACACACACACACACACGCATCTTACTGTTTACAAAGTGTATGTATATTCCACACACACACACACCAACACACACACACTAACACACACACACACCACACACCTTACTGTTTGCTAAATGTATAAGCCATTGTTCACAGTCTTGAGTCAGCCACACACAATGACTCTACCCCCTGGCTTTGATAGTGTGACAGGAAGGTAAAATATCAATATTTGCTTTAAACAGTCACCCAGACACTAACAGACACGCTACATTGTTTTTTTGACAAAATCCGTAATCTAGCTTTCATAGAGACCGTGTGATGGAATGAACGCATTACGTTACAACGGCTTACAACCACATCAGCCATCCCCTTTCGTCTCTCCATTCCTTCCTCCACAAACGCCCCTACAAATGCCTTTAGAGACTAGCCACTCATTACCTTTAAAAGGTAAAGGTGTCCCATAACCTATAATATGGTCGTAGGAGAGCGAAGCATCAGAGACCTCAACTTCTCTAGGGGCCAGCATATTGAGGGCGGTGCCCATCTCCCTCTCCCTCGCTGCTTTACCTTCCCTGATCCTAAAGAGGCAGGTACCCATTTACAGCTGGATGAACTGGGGGAGTGTACTGAAGCCAAGGCGCACAAACGGTCACCCATCCAAGTGCTAACCACGTTCGATGCTGCTTAACCTTGGCTGGGAGGGGCGTTGGGGGGATGGGGGGGGGGGGGGGGGAGGAAGCAAGAGCTCTGACCACTGAGCTATCTCGTCCCCAGACACATGCATGCGTCTATTCTCCACCATCGCGTAGTCTATCACAATAACCCACTAAAAGCGATTCAGTCTTGAAGCGTGAATAAGTCTATTTCTCACCGATCACGCAATCTGTCACCCCAATCCACTAAAAATCCAAATACATCAATCTTGACACGTGAAAGATATCTATATCCCCACCATCGCGCAATAATCTATCACAATAAACCACTACAAGTGCATCAGTCTTGACACGTGAAAGATATCTATATCCCCACCATCGCGCAATACTCTATCCCAATAAACCACTACAAGTGTATCAGTCTTGACACGTGAAAGATATCTATATCCCCACCACCGCGCAATAATCTATCACAATAAACCACTACAAGTGCATCAGTCTTGACACGTGAAAGATATCTATATCCCCACCATCGCGCAATAATCTATCACAATAAACCACTACAAGTGCATCAGTCTTGACACGTGAAAGATATCTATATCCCCACCATCGCGCAATACTCTATCACAATAAACCACTACAAAGTGTATCAGTCTTGACACGTGAAAGATATCTATATCCCCACCATCGCGCAATGATCTATCACAATAAACCACTACAAAGTGTATCAGTCTTGACACGTGAAAGATATCTATTTGGCACGGTCGCGTAATCTCTCACAACAATCTACCAAAAGTGCATCAGTCTTGATCTTATACCAACTGAATTCTTGTAGAAACAAACAGACAGCTACTGAATTCTTGCAGGAAAAAAGCAGCTACCGAATTGTTGCAGAGACAAACAGTTACTGAATTCTCGCAGAAACAAGCAGTTACTAAAGTCTTGCAGAAACAAACAGTTACTAAATTTTTGCAGAAACAAACAAACAGCTACTGAATACTTTCAGAAAAAACAGCTGCTGAATTATTGCAGAAACAAACAAACAGCTACAGAATTCTTGCAGCAACAAACATATACAGAATTCCTGTAGAAACAAACAGCTGCTGAATTCTTGCAGAAACAAACAGCTACTGAAGTCTTGCAGCAATAAGTAGCTACTAATTCTTGCAGCAATAAATATCTACTGAATTCTTGCAGAAACAAACAGCTACTGAACTCTTGCAGTAAATAACAGCTGCTGAATTCTTGCAGAAACAAACAAACAGCTACTAAACTCTTGCAGCAACAAACATCTACAGAATTCTTGCAGCAATAAGCATCTACAGAATTCTTGCAGCAATAAATATCTACTGAAGTCTTGCAGAAACAAATAGCTTCTTAATTCTTGCAAAACAAACAGCTACTCTACTGAATTCTTGCAGAAACAAACAATTACTGAGTTCTTGCAGAAACAAACAGCTGCAGCAACAACAGCAACATCCTCCTTCTCTTCCAGCAGACTTCATCGTGTGCTGGCCTTTATCAAGCTGACTCCATGCCATTCCTGCCGCCTTCACTTCGGAATCCACAGTCTGTTTTGCATCTGTCCTTCCTTCCTTCCTTCCCTTCCTTCCTTCTTTCCTTCCTTCCTTCCTCTTCCTTCCTTCTTTCTCTTCCTTCTGTTCCTTCTTTCTCTTCGTTCCTTTCTTTCCTTCCTTCCTTCCTTCTCTTCCTTCTCTTCCTTCCTTCCTTCTCTTCCTTTCTTCTTCTTCCTTCCTTCTCTTCCTTCCTTCTTTCTTCCTTCTTCCTCTTCTTCTTTCTTCCTTCCTTTCTTCTCTTCCTTCTTCCTTCTTCTCTTCCTAACTTTCTTTCTTCCTTCCTTCCTTCCCTCCCTTCTTTCTTCCCTCCTTCCTTCCTTCTCTTCCTCCCTTCTTTGCTTCCTTCCTTCCTTCCGTCCTTTCTTTCCTCCTTCCTTCCCTCCCTCCTTCCATTCCTTCTTTCTCTTCCTTCCTTTCTTTCTTCCTTCCTTCCTTCCGTCCTTATTTCCTTCCCTCCCTCCTTCCTTCCGTCCTTCCCTCCTTCCTTTCTTCCTTCTATTCCTCCTTCCTTCCTTCTTTATCTTCTTTCCTTCCTTTCTTTCTTCCTTCGTTCCTTCCCACCTTCCTTCCTTCCTTCTTTCCTTCCTTCCACCTGTTTTCCTCCATTGTGAATTCCAATCACACACCTGTCTGATGGTGTTTTGGCAGAGGCCTGGTAGTGTGTAGCCAATCCAGGCCTGGTTTTTTGGTGTCAACACTAGTTTGCTTCTAACCTGATGTAAACCACAACAAAAAATGACGACGATGACGACGACGACGACAACAACAACGAAAGAAGAAGACGAAGACGAAGACGAAGAGAAGAGAAAGAAGAAGAAGAAGAAGAAGAAAGAAAACAAAAAAAGAAAAGAAAAAGAAGAAAAAGAAGCAACAACACAACAACAACAACAACAACAAAAACAAAGATATCAACAGCATAGCAAAACAGCAGCAGACATCAGCACACACCACACCACAACAACACAACAGAGAAGATCCATCTATCTCCTTTTTTCTTGTTCTGACGCAAGAAAGGCCAAGTAAAAGGAAGAAGATAATCAATCAGTTAAATAAAATAAAACAATCAATCAAGGAGTTAAAGCACCATCTGCTTTCATCCACTTTACAGCTTCAGTTTCTGAAACAACCTATCAGTGAAAGGGGCCAACCTGCCTGAAAAGATAGATAGATAGATAGACAGACAGACAGATAGACAGACAGACAGACAGACAGACAGCCAGATAGATAGATAGACAGACAGACAGACAGATAGACAGACAGAAAGAAGACTAAAAGAGATAGATAGATAGATAGATAGTAGATATATAGAGATAGATAGAGAGACAGACAGAGCAGACAGACAGATAATAGATAGATAGAAGACAGACAGATAGATAGATAGACAGATAGATAGATAGATAGATAGATAGATAGATACATACATAGATAGATAGATAGATAGACAGACAGACAGACAGACAGATAGATAGATAGATAGATAGATAGACAGATAGATAGATAGATAGATAGATAGATAGATAGATAGATAGATAGATAGATAGATAGATAGATAGATAGATCTCCCGCCACTTTCAGAAATAGACCTGCCTTCTCTTGGCAACCAACACTCCACAGTTAACCATCTTCCCCCCACCCCATCCCCACCCCCCTCTCTGCATTTAGCCTGAGAACAACAAGGCGACATAGCTACAACAGCTGTTGGTGGGAAGAGCTAGTTACCTCATCTGACATTGTCTGTCTCAGTATCTTTGTGAGTCTGCATGTCTGTCTGTTTGGTTGCCTGTTTGTTTGTCTGTTTGTCTATCTGTCTGTCCTGTCTAGACGTCTGTATGTCTGTTTTTTCTTTTTGTCTGTGTTTGTTTGTTTCTCTGTGTCTGTCTGTTTGTCTGTCTGTCACTGTCTCTGTTTCTGTCTCTGTATGCCTGTGTCTGTCTCTTTCTGTTTCTTCTCCTCCACCCACCCACCCTCTGTGTGTGTGTATGTGTGTGTATGTGTGTGTTGTGTGTGTGTGTGTGTGTGTGTGTGTGTGTGTGTGTGTGTTGTGTTGTGTGTGTGTGTGTGTGTGTGTGTGTGTGTTATGTGTGTGCTTGTGTGTCCGTGTGTGTGTACTTGAGTGAGTGACAGGCTTTTTTTTTGCTGCCTCATCTTCTGTGACGTACCTGTCCTGCTATTCCCACGCCGCTCATCTCAATCTCCCCGCCACAACCATACCCAGATTCGTTATTATGTTGTATCCTCAGGGTCGGAAGTTCACAGGGAGCCCATCAATCGTGGGGCCACTAGCCAGAGGGGCCCTGCACTGCTGCTGGGTCACTTTGGTGGTGTTCAGTGGTGCCTGTTCTTAGCTAACATACGCAGGACACCACCTACTAAGCCCCCTACTAACGACAGTATTAGCTCAGTCGCGGAGCCAGACTGAGTGAGTTGCCCACCCGAGGTGGCAACCACCACAACGTCCCTCCAACGACCCGTCCCCCGCAAACATCCAACCCCAAAGGCTTTGACACAAACTCACCACAGGTACAGAAGTGTATGGGCAAACCTAATCTGAGGTCACCATGAGACCAGAGCAACTGGGACCACCGAATCAGAGGCAGTTATTTTATAGTGCATGATGATCAATGACAATGAGGATGACGTAATGATGCTGCTGTGGAAGTGCATATGCTTTGAGACTACTTGACAGGGTTGTACTCTACGCTTACTATCATAATAATATCCCGGCGTCAACCGGGCCTGAGAGATACAGACACCCTGCAGTGTTGGTCAGGTAATTTGAACAACACTCACAAATCGCATCCGAACAGTGGATGAAGCTCGACTGTGTGGTCCCAGTCTTCCCACTGAGCCCACAGCACACTCACTCTGGGTAGGAGCCGACCGGAGTCCGAAAAATTCCTATGGGATTCGAACCCGCGACCTTCCAGTCCGAAATCCAAGGCGCCATGGCGGCTGGATGAGTGACAGGCATGTTTGTGTGGGCTTAAAACATACATACTTGGCTGCCACTGATTATTGTGTTGTTGTTGTTTATGTATGTGCACGTTATCAACGAAGAAGATTTATGGGGTGCAAACAACAAATAGGCTGACATGTGCAGTCAAGGATTTTTGTTGGTGTGTGTATGTTTTTGTTGTTTTTTATGTTTTGTTTTGTTTGTTTGTTGTTGTTGTGTGTTGTTTGTGTGTGTGTGTGTGTGTGTGTGTTGTGTGTGTGTGTGTGTGTGTGTGTGTGTGTGTGTGTGTGTGTGTGTGTGTGTGTGTGTGTGTGTGTGTGTTTTGGGGGGCAAGTTTATTGAGTGTGGGGATGTTTTATATAGACAGCATAGAGGTGTGAATGTCACTCAATTTTTTCCCCTCAGTGTGTGCGTGTGTGTCTGCGCGCATTTGTGGTGTGTGTTGTGTGTGTGTGTGTGTGTGTGTGTGAGAGAGAGAGAGAGAGAGAGAGAGAGAGAGAGAGAGAGAGAGAGAGAGAGAGAGAGAGAGAGAGAGAGAGAGAGAGAGAGAGGGAGGAGAGAGAGAGAGTTGTTCAAGTATTCATTCTACAAGTTCACGTTTCAAAGCCTTCTTCCTTAATAAATAATTGTGTTAACTAATGAAGAATTGACGTGTGGGATAATAGTAGATGTCTATTTTTTTAAAACCCTTTAAGATCGATTTTGGTGTGGAAACTATTTATTATCTATTTATTTATTTATTTATGTATTGATATCAGTTTATGTCACGGCAGATTTTTCTGTGTGAAATTCGGGCTGTTCTCCCCGGGGAGAGCGCGTCGCCACAAGAGCAGCGCCACCCACTTTTCTTTTCTTTTCCTGTCTGCAGCTGTATTTCTTTCCCTATCAGAGTGGCTTTTTTCTACATATTTTTGCCACGGACAACTCTCTTGTTGCCGTGGGTTCTTTTACGTACGCTAAATAATTATGTGTAATATACGGGACCTCGGTTTATTGCCTCATCCGAAAGACTAGCATTCAGACCACCACTCATGGTCAAATGGATGAGGGGAAAAGTTTGGGGCCGAAACGGGGATCGAACCACCGCCCACTACCGACGCGAACTTTTCGCTTTCTAGGCAGGTGCAGTGCGTTACATCTAGACCACCGATCCACTACATAACTTGTCTACCAGATGTATATGTTTCCGCTCTTATCAAATTCGTTGCCGTTGTCACAAGCTTCCTATTGAGGTTGGACGTTTCCATCATATACTACGGGAAGAAAGAGTACGCCCAAAACGCAATATGTCTGTTTTAGGGGATAAATTCAATTTTTATCATGGAATGTCCCCCACTTTAAACATTTATGACACGGTTGTATTTCTTAGTATTTTCTTCAACCCATGTCCAGTTATATTTTTTGCAGGCTAATGAAATGTAAATGTCAAAAAGCTCTCCTGTTTCTATAAAAAAAAAATTCATAAGATTTGTAGGTATTTCTTTAACTTTCCTTTGTTGCCTTTCACAAGTGTAGATTGTACCTTTAAAGAAATCGATGCACTCAAAAAATGTCTCGAGTCTTTATTGTTCGTTGATCATTTTACGATGGACTCTTACTTTTCAGTTCTGTTAGTATTTATAACATATTCTGGGTGTATTGCTGTTAGGTTTATTCTCCTGTTCAATTCGTTTGAAATCCTTAAGGCCCCAAAATGGATGAAAGGAATTAAATCTTCAATCTTCAGTCTTGAAGTCAAGTCAAAATTATCTTTATTGATGGTAAAAAAAAAAGTTTACACAACTTTTTTATCGTTCCCCCCTCCGTGTGTGTGTGTGTGTGTGTGTGTGTGTGTGTGTGTGTGTGGTGTGTGTCTGTGTGTGTGTGTGTCTGTGTGTGTGTGAGTATTTTATTGCCATTTAAGTCATGTACACTTATTTGACACACTTATTGTGTCTGAGTGTGTGTGTGAGCGCGCGCGCGCGCGCGTGCGTGCGTGCGTACGTGCGTGCGTGTGTGTGGTGTGGTGTTTGCGTGTGTGTGTGTTTGTGTGTATTATGGATGCATGCATGCATATGTATGCACACGCATGTGCACGTGTGTGTGTTCAATTCTTGTACATACATAAAGGGGCATATATGATGCATGCCATTATTTCTCACGATATTACTTTGTTACTATTACTTGTATATTTTTTACTTTTCCTTTGCTTTTTATGTATTTTTCAGTGAAAAAACCCCGAAAACTAAAATGGTACGGGAAACATCACACAACCGAACATGTGGACTGGCCGAGACTGTCCTACTACAGGGAACAGTACAAGGAGGGAGACGAAGAAGAGGCAGACAGAGAAAACGATGGGAAGACAACATCAGAGAGTGGTGGACTGGCCTTGAGTGGAACGACTTGCTAAAGAAAGCTGAAAACCATGAGGAGTGGAGGAAGCTGGTTGAAAAATCTTCAGGGGTGCCACAACGGTCTACTAGACTACGGGGTAGGTGATGGTGAAGAAATAGGCAGTTAAGTAACAACGATAACAACGACGTAAAAAAGTGTGGGATGGAGTTAATGACGTGTAGAGTTGTATTACGTCAATCAGTAGAACGTTACGACCTGTGTGTGTGGGGTGGTGTGTGTGGAGGGGGAGGGGTGGGGGGTGGGTGGGGGGGGGATGGGTAGTGTGGGGGATGTGTGTGGTGTGTGTGTAGTTAGTGTGTGTGTGTGGTGTGTGTGTGTGTGTGTGTGTGTGTGTTGTGTGTGTGTGTGTGTGCGTGGTGATGGTGGTGGTGTGGTGTGGTGTGTAATTGTGTGTGTGTGGTCTGTAGGTGTGTGTCTATAGGTGTGTTGTGTGTTGTATGTGTGTTAGTGTTAGTATTAGTGTAAGGAGGTGGTGGGTGGGCGTGGGTGGTGGTGGTGGTGGTGGTGTGTGTGTGTGTGTGTGTGTGTGTGTGTGTGGTGTGTGTGTGTGTGTGTGTGTGTGTGTGTGTGTGTGTGTGTGTGTGTGCGTGCGTGCGTGCGGCGCGCTCTAAGAAGGAACAGTCTTTAAATAAAAAAAAAAGAAAAAGAAAATGTGTTTCTGTTTTACCACTTAACTGGATCGTTGACAAGGTATGCGAAGCTTTTGCCTGTCTGTCTGTCTGTCTGTCTGTCTGTCTGACTGTCTGACTGTCTGTCTGTCTGTCTGTCTGTCTCTGCCGGTCGGTCTGTCAGTTGTCTGTCTGACTGTCTATCTGTCTGTCTGACTGTCTGTCTGTCTGTCGGTCGGTCTGACTGTCTGTACTGTCTGTCGGTCTGTTAGTTGTCTGTCTTTATGTCTGTCTATCTATCTGTCTGACTGTCTGTGTGTCGGTCGTCTGTCAGTTGTCTGTCTTTATGTCTGTCTGTCTGTCTTTCAGTTTGTTTATCTGTCTTTGTCTCTGTCTCTGCCTATTTTCTCTCGCTTCTGTCCCTCCATCTATTTTAGCTGTGTGTGTGTGTGTGTGTGTGTGTGTGTGTGTGTGTGTGTGTGTGTGTGTGTGTGTGTGTGTGTGTGTGTGTGTGTGTGTGTGTGTGTGTCACGAGGGGGGAGGAGGGTTGTAGTGTGTGTGTTGTGTGTGTAGAGTATGTGTATGTGTGTGTGCGTGCATTTACGTGCGCACCATGCCGAGTGCGTTTGTTTCTGTTCATCCCCCATTCATTCCAAATCCCCACTGCTTTCTCTTGCCTTTTTTATGTCTGTGTTTCTCCTGCTGGTGCTGTTCATGGCAATATACGTGTAGGTCTGTTTGTCATCTTTATTCTATTGCACACCGCTTTCAAGAAAAGGAAGATCAGATGGTAGGGACATGTGACAAGATCAGATGGGCTCTCCAAGACCATACTGCAAGGAACAGTGCAGGGGAAGAGAAGGCGAGGCAGGCCGAAGAAGAAGAAATGGGTAGACAACATCACTGAATGGACCGGGAAAGAGCTTCTCCACAACCCAGGCACTTGCCCACAACCGCCGCAAATGGAGCCAACTGGTGCAACGTTCGTCACTGCAGTTGACAATATGATCCCGGAGGGGGTTACGGGGGCAGATGATGATGATGAGATACCACTTTAAGTCACGGCAGATTTTTCTGCGTGAAATTCTGCCTGCTCTCCCCAGGGAGAGCGCGTCGCCACAAGAGCAGCGCCACCCATTATTTTTCTTTCCTTTTCCTGTCTACATGTGTATCTATTTCCTTATCAGAGTGGCTTTTTCTACAGAATTGTTCCAGTGACAACTCTCTTGCTACAGTCCATTTTTTTTAACGTGCGCTAAATACGTTTTGAACACGGGACCTCGGTTTGTCGACGAATCTGAAAGACTAGCACCCAGACCACCGCTCGCGGTTTAGTGGATGAGTGAAAAGTTTCGGGCAGAAACCATCCCACATTTTGAACACGGATTGTTTGCTTTCTATATGCAGACGCGTTACTCATTCGTTCGTTCTTTTGTTCGTTCGTTCCCTTCTTCCTTCATTCATTCATTCCATCCTTCCATCCTTCCTTCATTAATTCGTTCGTTCCTTCTTTCCTTCCTTCCTTCCTTCTTTCCTTCCTTCCTTCCTTCTTTTCTTCGTTCATTCTTTCCTTTCTCCATTCATTCATTCATCCATTCCTTCATTTATTTATTGTTCATATATTTATCCTTACTTCATTCCTTCCTTCTTTCCTCCCTTTATTTATTCATTTATTAATTCCATCCTTTCTTCAATCCTCCCTTTATTCATTCCTTTATTCACTTATTCATTCATTCCTTCTATCTTTCCTTTCTTCATTCATAAATTCATGTTTTCAGATATTCAGAGGTATGGCAATATCTACCCTAAAACTGATAGTGAAATGCCAGAAGTTCAAGGCTGTTTGACGGGGTAATAATTATTTGGTTTTGATTTGGTTTTCTGCTTTGTTTTTTCGAAACGGAAATCGGGTGATGTTTTTAACAGCCCTTGACTTTTTTGTTGTTTTAGCTGTTTTGTTTCTCTCTCTCTCTCTCTCTCTCTTCTCTCTCTCTCTCTCTCTCTCTCTCTCTCTCTCCTCTCTCTCTCTCTCTCTCTCTCTCTCTCTCTGTCTGTCTGTCTGTCTGTCTGTCTGTGTCTCTCTCTCTATCTATCTGTATATAATGGTAAAGTAAACTGGGCGACTAAAGTAAAAGATCTTTTGACGATAAATGGATTTGGTATTGTTTGGCTATGCCAGGGGGTGGGTTATGAAGAACAGTTTGTTAGAGAATTGAAAGATAGACTTATTTCATGTTTTCATCAAAACTGGCATGGACAGTTAATGTCTAGTGAAAAATACACTTGGTATAGCTCCTTTAAAAATGCGTTTGGTCCAGAACAGTATCTGATATCGTTAACTAATAAAAGGCTTCGAAGTAATTTACTAAAATTTAGGCTAAGATTGTGTGGTCTTTTGAACTGCAAACAATGGTATATTACAGCAGAGACAGACAACAACTCTTGTCCAGCATGTGGAGAAGAAGAAGAAGACGAATTTCATTTTTTGTTTGCTTGTAGAACTTATCATGACATTCGCCAAAAAATTGCTTTTTTGACAAACCCAACCAACAGGTCCACCAATCTTGTACAAAAGGTGTTATCTTCAAATAATATGTCCGAGCTTAAATCTTTAGCAATATATATAACGCAGGCTCTAGATAAATGTAAGCAGACTATGAATGAAACGGATCCTATACGTAATAACTGAAAATATTGGTTGGCATTTATCTGGACTTTGGATTATTACTCATGTCCTTTTCATATTCATTCCTATATTAATATGTTACTTACAATTACCCCCTTTGACTGATGGGCTTGTAGCTTTTGTCAAATAAAATTCGTTCATTCGTTCATTCATATCTGTGTGTGTGCATGTGTGTGTTGTTGTTGTTGTGGTTGTTGTTGTTGTTGTTGTTAAAGAGCTTCTTCTTCTTCTTCTTCAAATTCTTCTTCTTCAAATTCTTCTTCTTCAAATTCTTCAAATTCGTCTTCTTCAAATTCTTCTTTCCTTCTTCTCTTCTTCAAATTCTTCCTCAAATTCTTCAAGAAGAAGGAAGAAAAGAAGAAGAAGAAGAAGAAAAGAAGAAGAAGAAGAAGAAGAAGAAGAAGAAGAAGAAGAAGAAGAAGAAGAAGAAGAAGAAGAACAACAACAACAACAATAACAATAACAACAACAACAACAAGAGCAAGAACAAGAACAATAAGAACAAGAACAAGGAGGAGCAGGAGCAGAAGGAGGTGCAGTAGGAAGAGAAAGAGAAGGAGGAAGAGGGGCAGTAGGAGCAGCAACAGGAGGAGAAGTAGGAGAAGGAGCAGCAGGAGAAGAAGAAGGAGAAAGAAGAAGAAGGAGAAGAAGAAGAAGAAGGCGGAGTCTCCAGCAAAGAATGCAGATTTGGCAAATCGAAGCTGCAAGACAGAAAGCAGCATGTGAATGGTCTCTCCTCCATGCTGGCAGTTTGTCCGTGTTTCCTAATGCGAATGTCTGCCATTCTTTCGGTGTCATGGATTCGTTGAAAGCTCTCTCTCTCTCTCTCTCTCTCTCTCTCTCTCTCTCTCTCTCTCTCTCTCTCTCTCTCTCTCTTCTCTCTCTCGCTCTCTCTCACTCTCTCTCTCACTCTCTCACTCTCTCTCTCTCTCTCTCTCTCCTCTCTCTCTCTCTCTCTCTCTCTCTCTCTCTCTCTTTCTCTCCGTACGTGTTATTTATTCATGTTTATTTTATTCTTTTACTTCCAGGACAATGGAATAAGCGCTCATGTGCTTTTATTTTCATCCAGTTCCCGTGCGTGTGCAGTTTTGTAAATTTTGTCATCCGTTCCCACCGGCACAAAATAGCCTACTACTCTTCCGAAAAGCGGAATGGGATTTAACGTGTCCGCAAGATGTTCTGCGTGCGTGTGTGTGTGTGTGTGTGTGTGGGGTGGGGGGGGGGGGAGCGGGTGCGTGTGCGTGCGTGCGTGCGTGCGTGCGTGCGTGCGTGCGTGCGTGCGTGCGTGCGTGCGTGTGTGTGTGTGTGTAAATATCTCGTGTTTTTGAGATCAGAAATAATTTGTATTCGTATTCGTCTGTGTGTGAGTTCTAAGTTGGAAAATCATTAATTCTTGAAGTGTTACAGATGCGTTAAACGCATTCGTTTTTTTCTGTCTGTCTGTTTGTTGTCGGTCTGTTTGTCTCTCTGTCTGTTTGTCTGTATATTTGTCTGTTAGTCTGTCTGTTCTCTGTTTGTCTGTCTATTGTCTGTCTGTTAGTCTGTGTGTATATTTGTCTTTTAGTCTGTCTGTTCTCTGTTTGTATGTCTATCTGTCTGTCGTCTTTTCGTTTGTCTGTCTGTTCTCTGTCTGTTGTTTGTCTTTCTGTCTGTTAGTCTGTCTCTTGTCTGAGTGTCTGTTTGTCTGTCTGTCTGTGTGTATCTGTCTGTGCTTTACTATCTTCATGACTTTATCTATTCTCATTACATTCATACATCCGCCTCTGTATGCGCCTTTTTTACATACAGTTTGAACAGCTATTTGTTAAAACTTCTATGTTACATTGTCATTTTTAACTTATCGTTATGAACATCGTGCTTCTGTTACTGCTGCTGCTGCTACTACTACTACTTCTACTACTGCTACTCCTGCTGTTACTACTACTGCCCGCTTCTGCGCTGCAGCTACTGCTACTACTATTATGCTTTCTGCTTTCTGTGCTGCTGCGCTACTACTAACTGCTGCTGCTGCTACTACTACTACTACTTACTACTACACACTAATCACCACTACCACCCCACCACTACTACTAACACTTTCATACTACTCTACTACTACTACTCTAAATATACTACTACTCCTACTACCAAACTTACTACTACTGCTGCGCTGCTGCTTGCGTGTGCTGCTGCTGTGCTTTCTTGCTAACTACTACTACTATACTACCACTTTCCATACCACTACCAAAACCACCAATACTAATACTACCCCTCTACTACTACAACTAAATTTCTTTCTTTCTTACTACTACCTCTACTACTATACTACCACTACTATACTAACCAAATACTACTAATGCCCAGTACTTTCTACTAACAACTTTACTAAATACTACCAAATTTACTACTACCCACCACTACTACTACTATTTACCACTACTACTACTTCTACTTTTAAAATACTACTAACAACAACCACAACCACTACTACTACTACTACCTACCACTACTACCACAACTTTCTACTACTTAAATACTTAATAACTAACACCACCACCAACACTACCACTACTACTACTTCTTCTGTACCACTACTACTAATACACTACCACCACTACCACCTCCACTACTACTACTACTACTACTAACTACCACTACCACTCCTCCACCTTTCCCCCTACTACTACTACTACTACTACTACCACTACCACCTCCACTACTACTACTACTACTACTACCACTACCACCTCCTCCACCACCACTAACCACCACCACCACCACTACTACTACTACACTCTACTACTACTACTACTACCACTACCACTCCACTACTACTAACTAACTACCACTACCACCTCCTCCACCACCACTACTACCACACCACCAACCACTACTACTACTACTACTACTACTACTACTACCACTACCACCTCCACTACTACTACTACTACCATTACCACCTCCTCCACCACCACTACTACCACCAACCACCACCACCACTACTACTACTACTACTACTACCACTACACCACACTACTACTACTACCTACCACTACCACCTCCTCCACCACCACTACAAACACCACACCACCACCACCACCACTACTACTACTACTACTATTTACTACTACCACTACTCACAAACAATAAACACACCATTATCCTCTCTTTACTGGCAACATCGTTTCTTTGTTGTTCTTCTTCTCTTCTTTCCTTTTACTTTTTTTGTCTCTTTCTTTCTTTCTTGTTTGTTTCTTTATGTCTTGTTTGTTTCTTTCTTTCTTGTTTGTTTATTTGTTTGTTTATAAAAAAAGTTTCATCCTCATTTTTGGGGTTGGAATTCCGACGTTTCTCACCCGTATAGACTTGGCAGTGTATTTCTAAGCAAGCTGCCGAATTCAATGTTTACCGCAGACAACACATTAAATATAAAAACCCCAACAACAACAACCCCAAAAAAACCGATCCGCCGTTATCTTTCAATATAACCCAGAATAGCCTGAATGTCTTGGAAGCATTCCATCACACTTACAGTCACACACACACACACACACACATACACACATGCATACATACGTACGCGTGCGAAGCGAGCGAGCACGCTTACAAACACACAGATGTGCAAGCGTGTGGATATGCTGCAAACACATATACACACACACGTGCGCGCGTGCACGAAAGCACACACATACACACACACATACATACATACATACACACACAGATGCGTGACCACAAGCACATGCGTGTGCGCGCACGCGCGTGCGCACACACACACACACACACGCGCACGCATGCACACACACACAGATGAGCGACACATGCTATGAGTCGGCACGCGCGCACACACACATACACACACACATACACACACACATGCCAAGCCTTAACACGGCTCAATGAGCGCCAGCGCGCGCATGTGAGTGTTGTGTGTGTGTGTGTGTGTGTGTGTGTGTGTGTGTGTGTGTGTGTGTGTGTGTGTGTGTGTGTGTGTGTGTGTGTGTGTGTGTGTGTGCAGGTGTCTGTGTGTGAAAATGCATAACTTTTCCCATTTCTGTTTCGAACAACACTTCTTGCTTCTCTCTCTCATCTCTTTATCCTAACTTCTTCCCCTATTCTTCTCGTTTCGCACTCTCTCTCTCTCTCTTTTCTCTCTCCTCTGTCTCTCTCTCTCTCTGCTCTGTCTCGTCTCTTCTGCTGTCTCTCTCTCTCTCTCTCTCTCTCTCTCACTCTCTTCTCTCTCTGCTCTGCTCTCTCTTTCTCTGCTCTCGTCTGCCTGTCTGTCTGTCTCTCTTCTGTCTTCTCTCTCTCTCTCTCTCGTCTTCTCTCTCTGTCTGTCCTGTCTGTCTCTCTCTCTGTGTCTTGTCTCTGTCTGCCTCTTGTCTGTCTCTCTGTTGTTGTCTTCTCTCTTTCGTCTTTCTCTGTCTCTCTTCTTCTGTTCTCTTGTCTTGTCTTCTTCTCTCTCTCTCTCCTCTCTCTCTCTCTCTCTCTCTCTCTCTCTCTCTCCTCTCCCTTCCCCCCTCCCCTCAACAACTCTCCACACTCTTCATCCTTACCTAACCACCTCAACACCCAACCCCCCCATCCCCCACCTCCTTCGACTCTCTTTCTCCCCCCACCCCCCCCCCCCCCCCCAATGCCTACCTGCCTCTCAGATAATCAATCACTAAACACCCTCCCCCACCCCCACCCACCCCCCATCCCCCTCATCCCCCACCCCCCAACCCCCCACCCTCTTTCCAACGAAGCTGTTTATATAAGTCAGGCCCTGTACGTCAGATGGCAAGCCATTTGCCCTTTTTTCCATAACTGGCATTCATCAAACCATCTGCTCAATGTCTTCTTGCTTGGGGTGCGCTTGAGTTGGAGTTGGAGTTGGAGTTGGGTGGCGCTGCTCTTGTGGCGACGCTCTCTTCCGCTCCCGGGAAGAGAGAGCAGCCCGAATTTTAAGGCATGAGAGATCTGCCGTGACTTAAAGTGGTGTAAAATTAATAATTTTAAAAAAAACTTCTTTGTTGTCGTTGAGCGCTCAGACAGCATTTATTTATTTATTTCATTTCATTTATACCACTTTTAAATCACACAGATTTCTCTGCGTGAAATTCCGGCTGCTTGCTCTTCCCGGGGAGAGCACGTCGCCACAAGAGCAGCGCCACCCCTTTTTTTTCTTTCTTTTCTTGTCTGCAACAGTATTTGTTTCCCTACCAGAGTGGCTTTTTTCTACATAATTTTGCCAGGGACAACTATCTTGTTGCCGTGGGTTCTTTTACGTGCGCTAAATAATTATGTGCAACACACGGGACCTCGGTTTATCGTCTCATCCGAAAGACTAGCGCCCAGACCACCACTCATGATCTAATGGATGGGGGAAAAGTTTCGGGTCCAAACGGGATTCGAACCACCGCACACTTTCGACCCGGACTTTTCGCTTTCTAGACAGGCGCTTTACCTCTAGACCACCGATCCACCTATTGTTGTCCTGTCATAATTATGAGCGAAAATGCTTTTGCGTTGCTGTTAATTTCAGCGCCTGGCCTTACGCATCCGATTTCAGCGTGGGAGAAAATGGTTGTCTTTGAAGTCTGTATACCCCCAAAAAGGTAATGAGAATGGACCCAAAGAAGGCATGAAACTAGACAGGAAGGAAGTGACAGGAAGAAGAGGATCGAGGCAGAAACGAAGAGAGGGATAGAAAAGAGGGAATTCCTAGCACAGAGTTTCTAGAAGGTGGGGA
>CM054143.1:9615885-9620885 GCA_028751875.1 Rapana venosa | reverse complement strand
TGCCTTCTTAAAATCGATAAATACGTGGTATAGGTCTTGTTGATGTTGAAGGTACCGCTCACATAGTATTCTGAGGTTGAATATCTGTTCTGTTGTGCTGCGCCCTGCTCTGAAACCTGCTTGTTCCTCAGCAATGATGGTCTCTGCTTGTGGCTTCAGTCTATTCAATATTATCTGCAGCATGACCTTGCTTGGGTGACATATGAGGTGATTGTGCGGTAATTAGGGCATTGTTGTAGATTTCCTTTCTTGGGGAGGGTGATAATGAGTGACTGCGTCCATGGTGTTGGCCATTTTCCAGTCTGCCAGATCTTGTTGCAGTTCTTAGTAGGGCGTGATCATGGCTTCCCCTCCAGCTTGGACCAACTCAGCTGGAATGTTGTCAGCCCCTGCTGACTTCCCTTTTTCAGCGATCTGACTGCTGTTTCCACTTCTTCGGAGGATAGGGTGACTGTCTGTGTCTTTGCTTTCGGGTACATTAAGGACTTCTGGATCTCCTGCGGTTCTATAGTTATTACAGGTCGGAGCAGTATTCTGTCCATCTGTTCAGAATATCCTGGTCGTCAGTGAGACACTTCCCATTTTTGTCTTGGATTGTTAAACCTTTTCTCTGTTTCGTGCTAGTCAGGTCTTTCACCAGATGATATGCTTTCTTGCTATTGTTTTTCTTGATGTTCTCTTCAATGTCTTGGCACTGTTCACCGATCCATTTCTCTTTTGCCTCCGTCATGGACTTCCTGATTCTTTTGTTGACTGCCCTATATTGTTCTGCTCTTTCTTTTGTTTCATTTTCTTTTTCTTCAACTCTCTACGCTTGTCGCATAGTTGTAGGATGTTAGGTGTGACCCATGGTTTTTTGACTGGTCGGCGTTTGCAAGAAGCTCGTTTGCTGTTTCAGTCACTGCTGTATTGAAACTTATTCGTCAGTGTGTCTATGTCTGAGTCTAACACAGTGAGTGCTGCAAACTTTCCACCTATCCTTGCTTGAAAAATTTCTAATACCTCTGGGTCCTTCAGCTTCTCGAGGTCAAATTTGATCCTGATGTTGTTCCGCTTGTGGATTTTCTTTAGACGTAGTCGGAAAGTCATCATCACAAGATCATGATCATCCCTATGTCTGCTCCTGGAAAACTTCGTGTCTGTGCGATGTTAACGCTAGACTGAAACCGTCTTTTCACCATGATGTAATCTATTTGGTTGTGGTGTTTCTCCATTTGGGCTATGCATGTCCATTTTCTGGATTTCTTGTGTGGGCCAAGTGTATTCACTAGCTGGAGGTGGTTGTTACTGGCAAACTCCAGGATCTCAAGCCTCTTTCATTTGATTGGTTATTACAATGTGGCCCACAAACGCCCTCCCAGTCTTTCCATGCATCTTCTCCTACCTTGGCGTTCCAGTCGCCTTGCACAACGAGGATGTCTTTCTTGGGTGTTTGATTCAGAAACCTCTTGTAGCTGGTCATAAAATTCTTCTACGGCTTCATCTGTGCAGTCTGATGTAGGGGCGTATGCCTGTACTATAGTTATGTTTTAAAGGGGGTTGCTCTCAGGCGGATGGTAATAAGTCTGCTGGACACAGGCTGACAGCTCAATGACGGTGTTCACGGTGTCTTTGTGAACGAGAAACCCACGCCGTGTTCATGTTTATCCTGTTTTCCACTGTAGTATAATTTGTGGTCTTCCTGGGTCGTTGTTTCTCCCATGTTTTTCCACCTGACTTCGCAGAGCCCAAGGATGTGCCAATGATATCTGGACATCTCATGTGTCAGTTCTTCCACTTTGCCTGCAGCTCTTAGTGTCCGTACATTCCATGTGCCAATGATGGTGTTGTGTCTGGCACGAATTTTGCTGCGTTTTGCATCAGTAGCATACTTTCGACATCTGTTCTGATGAGCAACAGAAGGCGCGGTCCTTGGTAACCCGGGCGACGACCGATCCGGTATGGAGATTCTGGCTGTCTTTGTCATTGGTGTATCTTGGGCAAATCAAACCTGGCGGAGCCCATCCCTCTCCAGGTCGGATTTTTTGGTTGGGTTTACTCCCCACATGTGGCAGGTGGTACTGGGTTACATGGTTACCAGTAGCAGAGGGAGTCTCTGACCTGACCACTGGGTTCTTTTACGTGCGCTAAATAATCATCGTCTCATCTAAAAGACTAGCACCCAGACCACCACACATGGTCTAATGGATGGGGGAAAGTTTTTGTCCCAAACCAAGGCACAATTCCGACCCGTCTTATCGTTCAAGAGGATTTTCTTCTGGAGTTCACAACAGTGCCGACTCCACTCTCCCCAAAAGTCTTCCGGATGAGACTATAAACCGAGGTCCCGTGCGCGAAACACACGCAGAACATCTTGCACACACGTTAAGACCCGTTCCCCTACTTGGAAGAGTAGGCCATTGTGTGCCGGTGGAACGGATGACAAAATTGACAAAACTGCATACACACGGGAATGCATGTAAAAAAAAAAGCACACGAGTGCTTATTCCGTCACCTCGAAAGAAAAGAATAAAATAGATAAATCTCACCGGAAAGACTGATATCCAGACCACCACTTTTGGTCAAATAGATGGAGGGGGGGGGGGGGGGGGGGGTGGAGCGGTTTTTCATACACAAAACTCGCCATTGGTGAGCCTCGATGCTCTAACCAAAGAACAACAGAAACACACAACAACAAAAAGCAACAAAATAATAATAAATGGAACTTATATAGCGCAATATCTTGCAAAGACAAATCAAAGCGCATGCATTCAACCTAATCTTACACAGTCATACAACCAATGACAAATAATCAATAGTTCAAACAGATATTACAAACATGGTACGCTGCAGACCAAATATATGAAATAAAATTGCAATAGTCAAATGTTTTTCAAAAGCACACACACACACACACAACACACCACACAGGTCATATACTTTAGCAGGTGATAGGACATGGTTAAGTTGAAGGGTGGGATAGTTCTGATATGAACAGGAGGGGGAAAATCTTAGGTTTGAAATAAATATGTCTTGAGGCTGGATTTAAAAGTGGGCATAGCTAGGCTTCTGGCAAGAGAGAGAGAGAGGGAGCTCATTCCAGGTCGATGGACCCCAAATAGAGAAAGACAACAAAACAGAAAAACAGAAACAAACAACAAAAAACTCAACAATAACCAACCACCTAAACCATAAAAATAAAACAAACTGGAACAACGTTCTATAGATATACAAACGGACAAGTAAAAACACAACACCCAAGTTTCTGGCGGAGCAAAATAATAAAAAAAATTTAAATCTTTTTCAAACTAAAAGATTGACCTACTCATTCTACAATTAGCACGCACACAAAAAGGAGTGAGAGAAAACTTTTTTTCAATGGTTATAAGCAATAACCGACACACAACGGTTTTTGGGTTTTTTAAAGTCAGAACTATTCCCCTTCTTCGTCAAAGTCGAATACGCTGGGCCATTCTTGTCAGGTGCTTAACGGCAGCGCAACGCATTTTCGTTCATATGACAGACAGCGACAGATGCTGTTTGAGCGTGGGGACAAGGAAGAGGAGGAGAGGAAGAAGAAGGAGAAGAAGAATCAAGAACGCCATCTTTAAGACAGTCGATACAAGCGAGCGAGCGTGCGCGCGCGCGCGCGCGCACACACACAGAAAAGAGAGAGAGAGAGAGAGAGAGAGAGAAGAGAGAGAGAGGAGAGAAGAGAGGAGAGAGAGAGAGAGAGAGAGAGAGAGAGTTTACGACTTCATTTTGACAGTAGCAATAACAACATACACACACACGCACACACACACACATACCCCACACGCACTCACACACACATGCACACACACGCATACACACGCACACACGCGCACACACACGCCCACACACACACACGCACACATACACACACGCACACATACACACACACACAGACACACACATACACATACACACACGCACACACGCGCACGCACACGCCCACCCCACGCGCGAGTGCGCACACAAACACACACACACACACACCTCAGCTCGCAAATAACATCTTTTCACATTCTTGCAAGCACGCCTAAATACATACGCACGCACGCATACTCATACACATACAAACACACACACACTCACACACATACAAACACACATACATAAACACACACACACACACACACACACACACACACACACTCAAACACACACCCAAATTCTGTATATATCGTGACACTTTTTTTAGTCTAATATCACCTTGACTGTTAAATTAAGAAAGTACACACACACGCACGCGCACACACACACACACACACACACACACACACACACACCAAAGCAAAACAAACAAAAACCCAGCGTATGAAGAGCATTGTTAACGAAAGAGGCTGTGTTTGTTTGTTTGTTTGTTTTCAACTTTTCTTTTTTAACCCCCGGAAAAGGAAAAGTCAGTATGACTCGAAAAGAACGCTGACGAAAACAGCCTTGTTCTTTTTACGTAGGTGCCATTTGACGTCATTATGAACAACAGCACAGACAGACAGACAGACAGACATAGAGAGAGAGAGAGAGGGAGAGGAGAGAGAGAGAGGAGGAGAGAGAGAGGAGAGAGAGAGAGAGAAGATGGAGAGAGAGAGGGAGAGAGAGAGAGAGAGACAGAGACAGACAGACAGAGACAGAGACAGAGAGAGACAGACAGAGACAGACAGACAGACAGACAGAGAGAGACAGAGAGAGACAGACAGAGAGAGAGAGGAGAGGAGAGAGAGAGTAGAGAGAGAGAGAGAGAGAGAGAAGAGAGAGAGAGAGAGAGAGAAAAGAGAGAGAGAAAGAGAGAGAGACAGACAGACAGATGACAGACAGACAGAAAAACAGAGACAGAGAAAGAGAGACAGACAAGACAGACAGAGAGAGAGACACAGACAGAGACAAAGAGAGACAGACAGACAGACAGACAGACAGAGAGACACAGAGAGAGAGAGAAGAGAGAGAGAGAGAGAGAGAGGAGAAAGACAAAAAAGAGAAGGGTGTTTAGATCTTTT
>CM054143.1:9613482-9615385 GCA_028751875.1 Rapana venosa | reverse complement strand
GAGGAGGAGGAGCAAAAGAAAAGAAGAAGAAGAAGAAGAAGAAAGAAGACTGTGGATTTCCCGAGGTGCGCTAGCTAGCAGTCTGCCGTTCTGTTCTGGTGCTATACCCCTGTGATGAGTTGTGGGTTGTTTTTGGTGGTGTATTGTTGGTGGTAGAAGAAGAAAAGAGAAGAAAAAGAGAAGAAGAAAAAGAAAGAAGGAGAAGAAGAGGAGGAGGAGGAGGAGAAGGAGGAGGAGGAGGAGGAGGAGGAGGAGGAGAAGAAGAAGAAGAAGAAGAAGACAAAAAGAAGAAAAAGGAGAAGGACGAGGAGGAGGACGACGACGATGACTAAGCTGTAAAGTGGAATTCCATGAGTGGGAAAGCCACTGGTCATACAGCCTCTCACTTTGCTGTTGCCCCCAGCGTCAATGGTTTAATCAAGAACTGTGATAAAACCTTGTAGAATCAGGGTGAGAGATTGAAGAAAGCAACAAGTAAAAAAAAAAAAAGAAAAAGAAAAGGAAAAGGCAAGAAAAAAAAATTGAAGCGCTAGAAGCAAAGTGAGAGGCTGTATGACCAGTGGCTTTCCCACTCATGGAATTCCACTTTACAGCTTAGTCTTTAGTGATCGACTATGACTCTCTGACTAGGAGGCTTGACTCGCACAGTCCTTATGTGCTGCAGCCCTGGGGGCTGGTTGGCCTTTGGAGAACATCCCCAATGCTGACTGCCCTTATGCCCACTTGGCCGAGAGAGTGGGGATGTATGTGGCAAGGCATCTCCACTAAATCAAATTTTGCCCAGTTTCCAAAAAACAGCAGCTGCCTCCTCTGCTGTTTTGGAGGTCATCGTCGGACACGACGGACAAACATACATACATACATTTTATTTTATCTAATAATTTATTCTTTTATATCGATGATAATGGAATAAGCACTCATGTGCTTTTTTTTACATCCAGTCCCCGTGTGTATGAGCTTTTTAAAAAAAATTTCATCAGTTTCCACCGGCACACAATAGCCTACTGTTACGAAAAGCGGAACAGGATTTAACGTGTGCGCAAGATGTTCTGCATGCGTTCGAACACGGGGCCTCGGTTTATAGTCTCATCCTTGTATCCACCCCACCCCCGCCCCCTACCCCCACCCCCGCCCCCACCCCCACAATTTTTTTTGTTTCTTGGTGTTTCTTGTTGTTGAGGTTCTCGTGTTATCCTTCTTGCTGCTTCTCCTGTACCCGGGCCGCCATTTCGCTGTGTAAACAAAAAGGGAAATCTTGGGTCTCAAATTCTGCCGCTTTGCGCTAGGCCTAAGGGCTGCCACCCTGAACTGCTTGGCTGTTGTTTAGCTTGTGTGACCCCCGTGGCAAGCCACCTCCCGGTTCTTGACTCTGGTTTGGTTTTCCATACATGCATGCTCTCACACACATGCATACGTACGCGCGCGCGCGCGTGCACACACACACATGCTCACTCAAATGCACATGCACGCACATATATATATGTATATACATATATACATATGTGTATATACATATATACATATGTGTATACATATACACAGACAGGCTGGAAGGCATGCAGGCAGGCAGACAGGCATACATTCATACATACATACTTACTTATTTACATACATACATACATACATACATACATACATACATACATACATACATACGTACATACGTACATACATACATGCTGGCATGTAAACAAACAGACAGACACAGACAGACAAGCATGCCTACATCCATCCATCCATCCATCCACTCTCTCTCCTCCTCTCTCTCTCCCTATCTCTCTCTCTCTCTCTCTCCTCTCTCTCTCTCTCTCCTCTCTCTCTCTCTCTCTCTCTCTCTCTCTCTCTCTCTCTCTCTCTCTCTCTCTCTCCTCTCTCTCTCTCTCTCTCTCTCTCTCTCCTCTCT
>CM054143.1:9598482-9608482 GCA_028751875.1 Rapana venosa | reverse complement strand
TGTCTCTCACTGTCTCCTTCTCTCACTCTCCCCCCTCTCTCTTTCCTCTCCTCTCCTCCCTTTCCCTCTCTCATCTGTCGCCTTCTTCTCTCGTTGATCTCTCTCTCTCATCTCTCGTCAGCCTCTCTCGATCTCTCATTCTCTCTCTCTGTCTCTTCTACTAGTCTCCGCTCTCCCTCTGCACCTTTTTCAAACACTGCATCCCCACTGCCCCCTGCACGTCAGAGACATAAGGCACAAGATATGGGGAGAGGTGGGGGGGGGGGGGGGAGATGAGGAGAGGAAGAGAGAGGGGAGAGAGAGGAGAAGAGAGAGAGAGAGGGTGAGTAAGGGAGAAAGAGGTAAGGGGTAAGAGAGATGGGAGAGAGAGAAGAGAGAGGGTGAGGGCAGGGGGGGGGGAAGAGAGAGAAGAGAGAGGGCAGATAGACAGAGAGGAGAAGAGAGAAGAGAGACAGAGGGAAAGAGAGGAGAGACAGACAGACAGACAAGGAGGGGTAGAGAGACAGAGAAAACAGACAGAACAGACAGAAAAAACAACATGACAGAACACCAGACAGACAGAAACTCAGACATGGGGGGAGAGGAGAGACAGCGAAACAGACACGAGACAGAAAACAGACAGACGGAGACAGAATCACAGACAGAAAACAGACGGACGGACAGGCAAAAAAGCTTTAATTTGAAAAAAAAACCACTCCGTTCAGCATGAAAAGCCATTGGCCCATACGTAAGCGATGAATAAACAAATGATAAACGAAATAACGAAGAGTGCAAGATGTATCATTCTATTTCATTAAATAAACCTCATAAAGTTCAGAAGACAGACAAACAGACACACTGAGAGGCATCAGACAACAACAGGCAGACAAAAGAACAGATACTACAATAAAAGGGTTGGACAAGACGTTTGGAGAGAGAGAGGTAGTGAGACAGAAAACACAGAGAGAAGGGAGGCAGAGAAAGAAGAGAGAGAAAAAAAAGAAAGAAGAGAGAGAGAGCATTAGAGAGAGAGAAACAGAGGGACAGAGACAGAGAAACACTGTCTGATACAGCAGACGATTAGAGGGAGAGATAGATAGATACTTAGTTACATACATCCATCCATACAGCATACACACATACATCCATAATTAAGATAGATATATATATATAAATTATATATAATATATAAATATAATATATAAATATATATATATATACATATATAATAATATAAATATATATATATAATATACACATACATAAGTACATAACATTCAAACAAACAACATCCATCCATCCCATACACATCCATACCTCCATACACACACATACATACATCACACAACACAACATACAAACACACATCCATCCAATAACTTACACACATCCATCCATGGATACAAACACACATAACCACATCGATCCACCCGTACATCCACACACACATTATACATACATAATAGAGTCAGAAAAACAGAGAGACAGACACAGAGATACAGAAAGAGAGAGAAGAGAGTAGATAGAGAGAGAGAGAGAGAGTGAGAAGATAGAGAGAGAGAGAGTCTGGAGAGAGGGGTTAGAGGACAGTTTCTACTATCCTCCCTGCTGTGATTTCACCCAGGGCAAACTCCGTATCTCTCCTTCCCTCTCACAGTCCAACTGGCCAAGCCTAGCCCGTTTGGGGGTCGTTTCCTCGGGATAATTATGGACAAGTCTCCTTTCTTCTCCTTCTCCTCCTCTCCTCCTTCTCCTTCGTTTCTCCATTCTTCTCCTCCTTCTTCTTGCTCTTCTTCTTCTTGTCGTCGTCTTTTGTTCTTCTTCGTCTTGTTGTGTTTGTTACTTCTCTTTCTTGTTCTAGTTCATGTATTTTGTTCTATGTTCTTGTTGTTCTTGTTTTTGTTCTCATCTGTTCTTGTTCTTGTATTTGTTGTTCTTCCTTCTTCGCAGTCTTCTCCCTTCTTACGAGTCTTCTTCTCTCAGTCTTCTTCGCATTCTTCTTCTTCTCCTTCGCAGTCTTGTTGTTGTTGTTGTTGTTGTTCTGTTCCTTCTTTTTCTCTTCTTCGCATCTTCTTTTTTTGTCCTCTTCCTTCACCTCCTCCGCCTTCTCCACTTCCTTTCCCTATCTTCTTCTGCGCCTATCCTTTCCTCCTCTCTCCCCTTCTTCTTTCTCTTCTCTTCTAACCCACACACCCTCCTCACCCCTACTCAACCCAACACAGATACACACAACAAGACACACACACAAACATGAAACAAAAAGTTGAGAAAACGGGCTAAGAAATGACTGACTATCTACTAGTCCACCCACCACCCCAACCAAAAAAACAACCCACACCCCAAAATACAAAAGTGATGCTACCTAACGGAAGTACATTTCTTTTTATTAATTTTAATTTTTAAAAAGGAGATTCTTTTCAATCGAGGATAATGGAATAAGCTCTTGTGTGCTTTTTTTTTCTACATCCAGTCCCCGTGTGTGTGCGGTTTGTCACTGTTCCCACCAGACACACAATGCTACTCTTAAGAAAAGGATTTAACGTGTGCGCAAGTTAATATTCTGCGTTCGGTTCGCACACGGGGCCCACCGATTTATAGCCTCATACGAAGGAATTTTTTGGAAGGTGAGACTGCACTGAGTTTAACTACCAGGGCGAAAATATTCCCCCTCGAACGGGAATGGAACCCGGGGTCGTCAAGTATTGCGAGCGCAATGTTTTCCTACCCACTAGGCTCTCCCGTCGTCCCTAAAGAAGCCAGAATAAGCCAAGACAGGAGCTAGCACTCAACAGTACAATCACACAGCTACAGCAACAGCTACAGCACACAACAGCTACAGCACCGCTAACAGCTAGCAGCTGACAGCACACTACTAGCTACAGACAGCGACTCTATATTTATTACTACCCAGACAAGCATCATTCCCAAGCCTGCCAAGAACCAAGAACCAGAAACCAGAACCAGAACTAAGACTGCTAGACTAGCAGTAAGTGAAGAAAGTGTATAATAACTATCTATTAGAAAGTAAAGGGTGGGGGGGGAGGGGGGTAGGGGGGGGGCGAAGGGTCGGGGAGAGAAGAAAGTAAAAAGCCAGTATGAAGGGTGTGTAAATTTGTCACACTGACTTGGCGCCTTCAGGGGTTTTTTTTTGGGGGTCCTACGTTGCTTCTACAGGGGTGGCAGCGGGTGCCGTGGTTTTATTGTAGAAAAGATTTGTCAAAAGCCTCCGCGAGAGAAGAGCATAATGGACACCAGCACACGTCTTAGGGTGGAGGTGGGTGGGGGTATGGGGGTGGTTGGGGGGGGGGGAGGCAGGGTGTGGTGTGGGGGGGGGGGGTTGGGGCTGTCTTGTCTGCAAAAAGAGAAGAGAGAAAGAGATGGGAGTAGTAATTTATATAGTAGTGTATGGTGTACAAAACAGGAAAAAGGGGAGCGGAGAGGATGAAGATGGACGGAGGAGAAGAGGGGAGAGAAGGAGGAGGGAAGGAGAAGAGAGGAGAGGGAGGGAGAGAGAGAAGGGGGAGGGAGAAGTAGGGGGGATGGGAGAGAGGGAGGGGGAGTGTCCCTGTCACGAAAGAGTCGCAGAGAGAGTCTGAGAAAATGAAAGAAGAAAAGAAGAGAATATATGATGATGATGATGATATGATGATGATTATATATTATCATCTAATGTTTTTTCTTCTTGTATTTGATTCAAAGAAGGAATAATTTGACTGTGATTGTGTTTGCCTCTGCGAGTATATAGTGTAGCTATACCAGTGAGGATGTGTGCCGATTGTTTTATTGTGGTGGTGGTGTATTAGTGCGTGAATATTTATGTGTACCTGCCTTTGATTTCGAAAAGGACACCATGTTAACACAGACAGGCACACCTAACATTATATCTTATTCAAGAGAGAAACTTTTAGAATTTCAATCTGCTTTTAGCACTGATTCTTGTTTATGTGACATCCTCCTGAGGTACGGACCTGGAATTTAAGAATGCCAGAAACTCTGGACCCCACTCATCGTTCAGAAAAAGAGGTCCGCTAAAGGAGAGATGTAGGTGAAAGACGTTTGAGACGTTCAAATTTCAAACCTGCATTGCCCTCTATTGTTTTAAGCCATGTGCGATCAATTCGACCCACCCAATGACGCATTTTTAATTTCGATGATCTTCAAGGAAACATACAGTTTTAATCTGAATATAAGAATTCATGTTTACATTGTTTTCCTGAAACTTGCTTTAGTGAGTTTATTAGTGATGAAGTGTGGCATTGAATGATTTGTGTGCCGTATCGAATTGGACAAGAGAAGAAGAAGCGGAAAAAAAAACAAGGTGGTGGGCGTGTGCTGTACGTGCAAGAGAAGTTGGTGTTGCCAGAGCAAATGTACAAGGGTCAGAAAGCACTGTTACTGCAGAATGTTAATGTTGTCCAGTGTCCCTACCGTCCAAAATATCCTGCCAAGGAGTTTGGCCAAGTGTTTTTTGTGACAGTGGGCTTATGTGCCTCCCTCCTGCCTGTGCTAGCACGTGCCGCCTCCCAGATCTCCTGACTCATTACAAACACGAACTGCAATTGAATCTCCTGACTCGCCCCTGTTTTGTGCATGGCGATTGTATCCACTCGTGATTTAAAACAGCTCTTCTTTCTTTTAAAACAATATGTGATTGTTTTAAACCCGTCAAAGAAAACATCTTGACAAACTGTTTTGGGAACATTTACATTGCACAATTGTCTGTTGCTTTGCCACCACCTCTTGATAACCTCAGATCACCACCAATTTTCCTCATCACCTGCATATAAACCCAAATAAAAACTGACCCGTATTGTGAAAAACAGGTGAAAGTGTGGACGCATAGAGAGTGTGGAAGAGTGAAAGGTTGTTTAGAGTGTTACTGACTGGAGTTGTTTTTTTTACTCGAGTGACAATGTTGATGAAGCGACTGCTGTTGTGCATGCAATATATCTCTTTTTGAGAAATTCATTATAATTCCCAAAAAAACTGTAAAGATATTTCCCAACAATAAACCTTTGGGTGACAAAAACACTAAAAGCCTCTCTAAACAAAAAGAAATTAGCGTTTCACAGAGCGGTGATAGAATGGCTGCAAGAACAATTTCAAAAGAAACTTCAAAAAGAAATTCGAGAATGTAAAGATCATTATAAAAAAAGTTAAGAACAATTCCAAGGGGTCCATATGGCTAATGCGTGGAAGGTTTAAAGATACTTCAGGGCAACAAATGCAAAAATGTCAACACAGTCAATGCCAATAGAGGAACAAAAGCTTTTGCTGATGAACTGAATGATTTCTCTTGCTGCTTTGAGCGTGAAGAGGATCGACAAACATGAGCCTTCAATCTGTTTCATGTCAACCTGCAACAAAAATGTCTGTATAATGATTCGAATGATGAAGATTTTACTGTTCAGCTACAGATGTTAAATCAGTATTTAAAGCATTGCATGTGAGGAAGGCTGTGGGGTGGATGGGTAATTTGTGGTCGGCCTTATTTAAAATCTTGTGCAAAAGTCGCTGTGTTAGTTTTTAGTGATTTGTTTCTCTTCTTTGAAAGCATGCCATGTTCCAAGTCTCTGAAAAAATCAATAATTGGTCCTGTTCCAAAAAATAATTCACCCACCCCAAATCTTAAATGACTATAACCATGGCTCTCACTCCATTATTAATGTAAATGTTTTGAACGAATCTTCTCAAAACGGCTTCCTTTTCTCTACTTCTTCATATCTAGATCCTCTTCAGGTTTGCATACACAAAGCCAAACAGAAGCACAAATGAGCTGACAAATTAACAAAAAAAACAGTCTGACTTAAATGCTGCATAATGTTTATATATTACCCACCTATAGAAAAACCCGACTCACTCCGTTGTTCGTATTACTTTTCATGACTTCTCTTCTGCCTTTAATACATTCAGCCCCATCTATTAGCTCTCCAAACTGCTCTCAATAATGTCTGTCCTCGCTAAGTTCGCGGGATATTGCTTCTTTGACACACCGACACAGTTTGTTCGATTTCAAAAAGCCATATCCACTCAAGATCAACTTCCACTGGTTCTCTCCCCAATGCACTGTTCTGTCCCCCATCCTTTCACACCCTTTACACAAAACTGCACCATGGCCTCTGATCTTATCCGTTAATCAAAATATTCTAGATGACTCGCTCTGAAGATCTGTCTAATTCCCCCTGTCATGTATTTAAAAACAAGTTGAGGAGTTCTCCTGCCTGTGCAAAACAGAAACTGTCTTGAACCTAAGTTACAAAGACTAAGGAAATGGTTGATATGATTGTCCGCAGGGAACCCCCAGCCCATACAAATCCTTTACCATTGATGGTGTAAAGGAGAGCGTTACACCAATACAAATATCTAGTACTAATTATTACGATAAAAACAAAACTTTGATGCGAATACAGATCTTAAATATAAAATGCCACTCACCTTCTTTTTTTTCTTCCAAAACTCAACTCCGGAGTCTTAGAAGTGAATGCAAAAGTTTTAACAAAATTTCTACCGATGCTTTATTGAGTCAGTCCTTTCATTTTCCTTGGGTTGATGTATGGGGGCCGTGACTGTAAAAACAAAAAAATAGTAAACAAATTGTAACAAGAATGTGGCAAAATTGTGGGCTGGTGAGCAAATGAAAACTGAATGACTTGTATGAATGCCGTGTGAGAGACGAGTCTAGACTGATTGTGAGAATGATGACACACATGTGTGCAAAATTATTTTGAAACTCCTGCTTCTCAAAAGCCTACAGAGTACCCCAAGTCCTAGAACCCTGCTATTTAAAAATAGTTTATTCCAACCTCAATTCTGCTAATTAATAAATGTAGACAATAAAAAACTAATGACCTAAAGCCTGCACGAGAGAGAGAGTGAGAGAGAGGAGAGAGAGAAGAGCGAGAATAAGAGAGAGAGAGGAGAGAGACTAAAGACTAAACTACTTTTATTAGTGTAAACTGTGTTCAGTTTCTAATAGAATAGAGTATTAACTTCACTGATATATGTCTTATCATACATGTTATACAAATGACTCTTTTTTTTCTTTTTCTTTCTTTTTTTTTCTTTAAATACGATGCCCGTGTTATTATTTTAACTAGTTTTCAATATCTTAAAAAGATAATAGTATTAATTTAATTAATATTTGTCTTATACAATCATGTATAGACAATTTGACTTATATTATTAAAATGCGTGACATGGGTACGAATGTTTACAATTGCGAGCGTGCGTGCGCCGTGGCTCGAGTGACTGTGAATGTGCGACGTACGGGTTTACTTGGGGCGCACATGAGTAAAGTGATTTTTTTGGGTGGGTTTGTGTGGCTGAGATTTGCTGATTTGTGGTGCATTTTATTCTGATGGGTGCGTCTGATGTTGGACATGTGTGGTGTTAAATACTATGTTTAAATGTTTATTGTTTTTATGTATGGCGAGTAACCCGCCAGAATTTCTCTGTCTTTGAGATAATAAAGCTTTTGAATTTGAATTTGATGATGATGATGATGATGATGATGATGATGATGATGATGATGATGATGATGATGATGATGCTGATGATGATGATGATGATGATGAGAAGAAGAAGAAAAAGAATTGCGAAGAAGATGATGATGAGAAGAAGAAGAACAAGAAGAAGAATTGCGAAGAAGAAGAATAATTGCGAATTAGAAGAATTGCGAAGAAGAAGATTTGCGAAGAAGAATTGCGAAGAAGAAGATTTGCGAAAAAGAAGAATTGTGAAGAAGAAGAATTGCGAAGAAGAAAAGAGAAAGAAAAACAAGAAGCAAAAGAAGAAGCAGAAGAAGAATTGCGAAGAAAGAATTGCAAAGAAGAACAACAAGAAGAACAACAAAGAAAGAAAGAAGAATTGCGAAGAAGAAAAGAAGAAGAAGAAGAAGAAGAAGAAGAAGAAGAAGAAGAGAAGAAGAAGAAAGAAAGAATAATTGCGAAGGAGAGGAGGAGAAGGAGGAAGAGGAGGCGGGAAGAGAGAGAGAGGGGGAGGGAGGGGCTAAGGGGTAGTAGGATTTGCAGGGGGTGTGAGGTGAGGATGAGGTTGGGGAGTCTAACGGCTGGTTGACTGTTTTCGATTTTAAAAAGTTCCGATGAAGCAGGGAAACTTCATTCTGAACGAAGTGTATATAATGAATGCTACATGCCCGGTCGGAATGCGGCTACCTTGTAATGGTGCGCTTAAACGGTCGCATAATATATATGCAAGACCTCACCATTAGTGAATGTCATGTTCCAGCCAGGCTGACCTTGATGTCATCTGAAAATGGATGTATTGTTCGTAAATTAGCAATGCCTATTTAAAGCTTTCCAACTGCAAGAAGAAGAAGGAGAAAAAAAACGAGCAATGTCTTGATTTCTTTTAATTTTTATTTATTTATTTATTTTTATTCTTTTATATCGAGGATAATGGAATAAGCACTTATGTGCCTTTTTACATCCATTCCCCGTGTGTATGCGGATTTGTGAATTCTGTCATCTGTTCCCACCGGCACACAATGGCCTACTCTTACGAAAAGCGGAACAGGATTTCACGTGTGCGCAAGATGTTCTGCGTGCGTTCGCACACGGGGCCTCGGTTTATAGCCTCATCCGAAGGACTTTTGGGGAGAGTGGATCTGAAACTGCGGTTAACTCCAGGGAAAATATCCCTAAACGGAATCAAACCCCGTCGCAGATTGCGAGCGAAATTTCTAAACCACAGCATCCCGTCCCAACTGCGAGAAGAAAAAGAAACAGCAAGCTATCTTGATTCTTGATGAAAGGACACTAACGTTTCTTTTCTTTTGTTGCTTTGTGTTCAATTTTTTCCCTTTGTGTTCCCCCTCTTTTTCATACGCCGTGTGGAAAATCTCGTCCTTCGCGACGCTCATACAACAACTATGTTGTCTGTTACAACGAACATGCGTGCGCTGCCGTTAACGCCTGCCCAAATCAGCGGCAGATCCTTCATCCTCAGTGGTTTGACAGAAGTGCCAAGTACCACCTTGGATGAGGGCCAAAACTAACAGCCTGGAGGGGTCCAAGTAAGGCGGCGAAAGTGGCGTTGGGTCGGCCACACCCTACGGAAGGAGTCTTGCAACATCACCAGACAAGCGCTCGAGTGGAACCCGCAGGGGAAAAGGAAGAGAGGGCGCCCCAAACAGACCTGGAGGAGAAGCCTGCATAGTGAGCTGAGAGACTCCAACCTGACATGGGAAGAGGCCAAGACCCTTGCAAGAGACAGGAGAAGGTGGAGGGACGCTGTTGAGGCCCTATGCTCCGCTAGGAGCTTTAAGGACTAAGAAGAAGAAGAAGAAGCATGTGACTTCGGCATGGACAAGAATTGTTATTTTATAAGACTTTCTGGGGAAGAAGAAAAAAAAAGCAGGAGCATAGACCAAGAAGGCAGAAAATAAGACAAGAAGGAGGTGACAAGAAGAAAAAGGAAAAAGGCAGAAATAACGAGAGGGATAGAAAAGAGGGAATTCGTAGCACAGAATTTTCAGAAGATGGAGATGCTGTTTATACTGACAGAACCCCCCACCCCCACCTCACCCCCCACCCCCGGCATCTCCACGTGAGTTGTGGCCTCACTACGTGAATAAAACATCTGAAGTCTGAAATCTCTCTCTCTCTCTCTCTCTCTCTCTCTCTCTCTCCTCTCTCCTTCCTCCTTCTCCCCTCTCCTCTCATCTCTCCCCCCTCCTCCCCCCTTCCCCCCCTCCCTCCCTCCCTCTCCTCTCTTCTCTCTCCCCCTCCGCTCCTTCCCTCTTCCCCTCCTTCCCCTTCCCTTCCCCTTCCCCCCCCCCACCCCTCCTTCCCCAATATTTCCTCCTCTATCTAGGCGTGTTTTGACTGTGAACAAAAAAATGGCAGTAGGATTTATTGGGGTGTTTACCCGTGTGTATGCAACGTGATAGGTGTTCTTCTACACGTAATCCACGAGGGAATCTTTCTTTCTTTTGGCTGGAGAAGATAAAGGTAAAAAGGGAAAGGTGTCCCCTAACTTAAATGGTCGAGGGGGGCGACCG
>CM054143.1:9596937-9597982 GCA_028751875.1 Rapana venosa | reverse complement strand
ACATTTAAAAGGTGCTGCAAACTTTCCACCTATCCTTGCTTAAAAAATTTTCTAATACCTCGGGGTCCTTCAGCTTCTCGAGGTCAAATTTGATCCTGATGTTGTTCCGCTTGTGGATTTTCTTTAGACGTAGTCGGAAAGTCATCATCACAAGATCATGATCACTCCCTATGTCTGCTCCTGGAAAACTTCGTGTCTGTGCGATGTTAACGCTAGACTGAAACCGTCTTTTCACCATGATGTAATCTATTTGTTGTGGTGTTCTCCATTTGGGCTATGCCATGTCCATTTTCTGGATTTCTTGTGTGGGCCAAGTGTATTCACTAGCTGGAGGTGGTTGTTACTGCAAACTCCAGGAGTCTCAAGCCTCTTTCATTTGATTGGTTATTACAATGTGGCCCACAAACGCCCTCCCAGTCTTTCCATGCATCTTCTCCTACCTTGGCGTTCCAGTCGCCTTGCACAACGAGATGTCTTTCTTGGGTGTTTGATTCAGAACCTCTTGTAGCTGGTCATAAAATTCTTCTACGGCTTCATCTGTGCAGTCTGATGTAGGGCGTATGCCTGTACTATAGTTATGTTAAAGGGGTTGCTCTCAGGCGGATGGTAATAAGTCTGCTGGACACAGGCTGACAGCTCATGACGGTGTTCACGGTGTCTTTGTGAACGAGAAACCCCACGCCGTGTTCATGTTTATCCTGTTTTCCACTGTAGTATAATTTGTGGTCTTCCTGGGTCGTTGTTTCTCCCATGTTTTTCCACCTGACTTCGCAGAGCCCAAGGATGTGCCAATGATATCTGGACATCTCATGTGTCAGTTCTTCCACTTTGCCTGCAGCTCTTAGTGTCCGTACATTCCATGTGCCAATGATGGTGTTGTGTCTGGCACGAATTTTGCTGCGTTTTGCATCAGTAGCATACTTTCGACATCTGTTCTGATGAGCAACAGAAGGCGCGGTCCTTGGTAACCCGGGCGACGACCGATCCGGTATGGAGATTCTGGCTGTCTTTGTCATTGGTGTATCTTGGGCAAATCAAACCTGGC
>CM054143.1:9579437-9591937 GCA_028751875.1 Rapana venosa | reverse complement strand
CACAGTCTTCAGAGACTGAAGGCTGCCGAGAAGGCCCCAAACTGTCAAATCATTACGTCCACTGGACTTTCGGAGGAGTGGAGTCAGTACTGATGATTTTTATTCATTTAGTTATTTATTTATTTATTTATTTATACCACTTTAAGTCACGAGATTCCTCTGCGTGAAATTCGGGCTGCTCTCCCCTGGGGAGAGAGCACGTCGCCACAAGAGCAGCGCCACCTTTTTTTTTGTTGTCTGCAACTGTATTTGTTTCCCTATCAGAGTGGCTTTTTTTTCTAAGACTTTTTCCAGGGAAAACTCTCTTGTTGCCGTGGGTTCTTTTACGTCGCTGAATAATTTTGTGTAACACGCGGGACCAAGGTTTATCGTCTCATCTGAAAGACTAAGCACCTACACCACCATTCATGGTCTAATGGATGGGGGAACCGTTTTTGGCCCAAACGGGATTCAAACCACCGCACACATCCGACCCAGACTTTTCGCTTTCTAGACAGGCGCGTTACCTCTAGACCACTGATCAGTGGTGGCTCGAACCCGGGTTCGATCTTCCTTCACCTATCCCGTAGTGCCATGGACCGTTGGGGGCACTACTGAAGATTCTGCAACCAGCTTCCTCCACTCCCCGCGCGCGGTCCTCCGCTTTCCGTAGCAAATCGTTCCACTCAAGGCCAGTCCTCCACTCTCTGATGTTGTCTTCCCATCGTTTTCTCTGTCTGCCTCTTCGTCTCCCTCTTTATACTTTCCTGTAGGACAGTCTTGGCCTGTCTAGATGTTCGTGTGACGTGTCCGTACCACTTTAGTTTGCGGGTTTTTTCCACTGAAGTCAGGAGCTCTTCATATGGTCCGATGGCGTTTTTAAATCCTCGACAGTGCTGTGATCTCTCGATGAGATTCTGGGCAGTCAAATCCCGAGTGCAACGCTCTAACCACTAGGCTATCCCTCCTCCCCCTCCCCCCCGAACCTTCGACTTGATATTTGGCTCTTTGAGAAAGTCAGAAGCATTCACAAGTCACAATACCTATTTTGTTATTTTCGAGGAAGCAAAGGTGTTTTGTTTTTCTTTGGGAAAAGCAAATCAAATTTCAATCAAACCTTTATTGTATAAAACATCACAAAGGGGACTGGCCTTGAGTGGAACGATTTGGTACGGAAAGCAGAGGACCGCAGGGAGTGGAGGAAGCTGGATGAAAAATCTTCAGAGGTGCCCCCACGGTCCAAGGTACTACGGGATAGGTGAAGGTGTAAAATTGGCTATTGAGAGTCCATACCTATGGTGGTATGCTTATGACTTATGACTGATTTAAACTTTTCTTTGGTTGTTTTTTTTAAAGGAAATTGTTTTATTCTGTCTGTCTGTCTGTCTGTCTGTCTGTCTGTCAGTCTGTCTGTCTGTCTGTCTGTCTGTCTGTCTGTCTGTCTCTCTCTCTCTCTCTCTCTCTCTCCCCTCTCTCTCTCTCTCTCTCTCTCTCTCTCTCTCTCTCTTGTTGTTGCTTCGATTTTACGTCTGTTCACTCAAAGTGACATTAGACGATGGGAAGGGGGGGGGGGGCATTGATGTTGATGGTTGTGTGCTGTGAAATTGGTATCTGTTGCTGAATATCGTAGGCAGTACACAGAAAAGGGCTAGCAATGATAACAATAATACATACATAGCAACTGTTAATATGGCTTATAAGAAATGTCTTATATGACTGTTCATTAAAGATTTTGTTATACGAAACGCCGAATTAAAATTAAAATATGTGTGTGGTGTGTGTGTGTGTGTGTGTGTGTGTGTGTGTGTGTGTGTGTGTGTGTGTGTGTGTGTGTGTGTGTGTGTGTTGTGTGTGTGTTGTGTTGTGTTGTGTTGTGTTGTGTTGTGTGTGTGTTGTGTGTGTGTTGTGTTGTGTTGTGTTGTGTTGTGTTGTGTTGTGTGTGTGTTGTGTGTGTGTGTGTGTGTGTGTGTGTGTGTGTGTGTGTGTGTGTGTGTGTGTGTGTGTGTGTGTGTGTGTGTGTGTGTGTGTTGTGTGTATGAGTGTTTGCCTATGTGTGTGTGCCTATGTGAGCATGAATGCATGCATGCATGTGTGCACCGCGCGCGCGTGCGTATGTGTGTGTCCGTACACGCAATCATAGATACATACACGCATACATACAAACAGATAGACAAACAAACAGAAACAAATCAGATAAATAAGGAGAGATAGAGAATAGCACAGGGAAGGGCGAGGACAGGACAGTGATAAATATGAAGGTGAGGGAAATGTCTATACGATGTTTACTTCCCCTTCTTTCCACACTTCAGTAACTTTAGCATCCTGATTGTGCTGTGAAGGAAGTGTGTGTGTGTGTGTGTGTGTGTTTGTGTGTTTGTGTGTGTTGTGGGGTGGTGTGTGTGTGTGTGCGTGCGTGTGTGAGTGTGTGTGTGTGTGTGTGTGTGTGTGTGTGGTGGTGCATATACAGACAGACACACACACACACACACACACACACATTTACACACACAACTACATCCCCCCACCCTCCCAACCCCCACCCCCACACATCACACACCACACACACAAATTACAACACACATACATATACAAACACACGCACACACACAAATAAAAACACACTCATGTACAGACACAAGCGAACGCGCGCGCGCACGAGCACGCACGCACGCACGCACACACACACACACACACACACACACACACCACGCACGCACGCACACACACACACACACACACACAACACACACACACCACACTGGGATAGCCTAGTGGTTAGAACATTGCGCTCACAATCTGACGACCCGGGTTCGATTCCCGTTCAAGGTGAATATTTTCCCCTGGAGTTAACTTCAGTGCAGACTCCACTCTCCCCAAAGTCCTTCGGATGAGACTGTAAACCGAGGCCCCGTGTGCGAACGCACGCAGAACATCTTGCGCACACGTTAAATCCTGTTCCGCTTTTCGTAAGAGTAGGCCATTGTGTGCCAGTGGGAACAGATGACAAAATTTACAAAACTGCATACATATGGGGACTAGATGAAAAATGTACATGAGTGCTTATTCCATCACCCTTGAAATAAAAGAATAAAATAAAAAAAAATAAAATGAAATAAAACACATTTACACACACACCCCCCACACACGCACCATACACACAAATTAAAACACACATGCATATACAAACACACAAACGCACGCACACACACAAATTAAAACACACACTCATGTACAAACAGACATCCGCGCGCGCACGCACACACACACACACACACACCACACACACAACACACTCACTCACATACTCACACACACACACTCACAGTAACACACACACACACACACTCTTGTCTAATATCTCTCAAAGTGAAAAGATTTTAAGCTGAAGACACACACACACACACACACACAACACACACACACACACACACACACACACACATTGTCTAATATCACTCAATGTGAAAAGATGTTTAACTGAAGAACACAACCACGCACACACACACACAACATACATACAAACACACACACACAACACCACACACACACACACACACCACACCCCACACACAAACATCACACACACACACCCATCACACCCCACCACACCTACCCACACACACACACACACACACCACACCACACCACACACACACTACACACACACACACACACACACACACACACACACCGACACACACACACACCACACACACACCACGCACCACACACACACCGGTACACACACACACACACACACACACACACACACACACACACACACTGTGCCTCATGTGTATCGTGTTTACATTCTGCTAAGTCAAACAACATGTATAACGGTTTCCTTGTTACTTTGTCTCTCGACCCATCTCTCTTTCAAACCTTTTCTTCGTTCCTGTCTCTGCTGGCTTTTTTTTCTCTCTGGCTGTCTCTGTGTCTGTCTGCTGCTGCTCATCTGCTGCTGCTGCTCTCTTTCTGTCTCTCTCTCAATCTCTCTCTGTCTCTCTCAATTTAATCTGCACTGCCCATCTTCGTCTCTGTCACTCCAAACACACAAACACAAGCAAACACCTAGCACACACATCAAACACACACACACACACAACACACACACACACACAACACACACGAGTTTTATATCAAGCACACTAATGCACACATGCGCGGGACAACACACACACACACACACACACACACACAACACACACACACACCACACACACACACACACACACAGAGTTTTATATACAAACACACTAATGCACACATGCGCGGGACACACACACACACACACACACACACACACCACACACACACACACACACACACACACACACACAACACAGTTATAACAAACACACTAATGCACACACGGGACACACCACACACACACACAACACACCCACACACACTCACACACACACAACACCAACTCACACACACACACAACACACACCCACTCACACACCACACACACAACACCCACACACACACACACACACACACACCACACACACACAACACACACACACACACACACACACACACCACACACACCACACACACACACACTCAAGGACTCTCTCTCTCTCTCCGACGGGATAGCCTAGTGGTTAGAACAATGCGCTCGCAATCTGACGACCCGGATTCGATTCCCGTTGAAGACGGATATTTTCCCCTGGAGTTAACATCAGTGCAGACTCCACTCTCCCCAAAAGTCCTTCGGATGAGACTATAAACCGAGGTCCCGTGTGCGAACGCACGCAGAACATCTTGCGCACACTTAAATCTTGTTCCGCTTTTCGTAAGAGCAGGCCATTGTGTGCCGGTGGGAACAGATAACAGAATCTGCAAAACCGCATACACACGGGGACATGATGTAAAAAAGCACATAAGTGTTTATTCCATTCTCCTCGATATAAAAGAATAAGATAAAAAAAAACTTAAATCTCTCTCTCTCTCTCTTCTCTCTCTTCTTCTCTCTCTCTCTCTCCTCTCTCTCTCTCTCTCTCACACACACACACTAGTTTTATATACAAACACTCTAACACACACACATACACACACACACACACACACACACACAAACGCATCACACACACACACACACACACACACACACACACAGAGTTTTATACAACACACTAATACACACACACACACAGACATACACACACAACACACACACCATCACACACACACACACACACACACACTCAAGGACTCTCTCTCTCTCTCTCTCCTCGCTCGCTCTCTCGCTCTCTCAAAAGATCTCACCGTCTTTGGGGATGCATGCTGGGTATGTTCGTGTTTCTGTTACCCACCAAACCATGACATGACTTACGGGATATTTATTTATTTATTTATTTATTTATTTCGAGGATATTGGAAAAAGCACTCATGTGCTTTTTATTTTACATCCAGTCCCCGTGTTTTTGCGGTTTTGTAAATTCTGTCATCCGTTCCCACTGTGCATAGCCGTCAGCAAATGGGCTTTATCACAGTTCTTGATTAAACCATTGTCGCTGGGGGCAACAGCAAAGTGAGAGGCTGTATGACCAGTGGCTTTATTTTCCACTCATGGAATTCCACTTTACAGCTTAGTCTTTAGTGATCGACTATGACTCTCTGACTAGGAGGCTTGACTTGCACAGTCCTTATGTGCTGCAGCCTGGGGGCTGGTTGGCCTTTGGAGAAGCATCTCCAACGCTGACTGTCCTTATAGCCCACTTGGCCGAGAGAGTGGGGATGTACTGTGGGCAAGGCATCTCCACTATAATCAAATTTCTGCCCAGTTTCCAAAACAGCAGCTGCCTCCTCTGCTGTTTTGGAGGTCATCGTCGGACACGACGGACAAACATACATACATATTTGATATTCTGCATATATCTATAAACGAAGAGAATTAAGGCACTGGCAGGTCTGCACTGGAAGTTTACCTTGGAGGTTGTAAAAATCCCCGCTTCCCTTATACTATCACAAGACGACACCGAGATTTGAACCCAGGACTTCATAGACTCATTGGCACTGACGTCGAAAGGTCTTAACCACCCAGCTATTGAAATAATCTTTAGGGTGTCCCATAACCTATGTGGTCGTAGGAGAGCGACGCCTCAAAGACCTCAACTTCTCTAGGGCCAGCATATTGAGGGCGGCGCCCATCTCCTCTCCCTCGCTGCTTTACCTTCCGGACCCTAAAGAGGGCAGGTACCATTTACAGCTGGGTGAGCTGGGGAACTGTACTGAAGCCAAGGCGCGCAAACGGTCACCCATCCAAGTGGTAACCACGCTCGATGCTGCTTAACCTTAGCTGGGGGGGAAAGCGAGTGCTCTGACCACTGAGCTGTCCCGTTGTCCCCTGGAAATAATCTGTAGTTGGAAGGAAAAGGCTTCTGGGCTGTAAGTCAGGTATAGTAAAAGCAGTTCCAATTACTGTGATTGACTCGAGAGTAATATTCCGTGTGTACAATAATGTGTGCGTGTGTGGGTGGGTGGGTGAGGTGGTGGGACGGAGTTGTGTGTGTGTGTGTGTCATCAATTTTACGTCTGTTCACTTAAAGTGATATTAGACGTGGAGGCAGGGGGGGGGGGGGGGGGGGGGGGCGCAGCATAATGAGATAAGGGCTTTAAGTAGAATAGATACGTGTTGGTATAAATGCACATTAAAAGACTATTCCAAACTATATAAACAGTATGTTGCAAAAACATGGCAAAGAAATACAAAAATTAACAAAAACCCCGAACAATTGAAAAATACTCTAAAGTTGGAAAACAAACAATTGTGAACTACTTGTAACGGCAGCTGTAAAACAAGCAAAATGTAGATTCCGACGATCACACTTTACAAAAAAGAGAATACTGGGGATTGCAACAGAGACAAGGATATCTCACATAATAACTCTGGATTGGTTAAAACTTCCTGCAGAGACTTATCTTGAAATGATGGTAAAAACGTTTTTAAACCTAGACATTGATACAGAACATGAACATTGGAAAAATTTTCACCGCATATACATTGTATATTTTTATCAAATTTTGCTCGAAAGGCATTTAATTTCAATCTGTAGATTAGAGAAACAATTTTTCTAGTACAGGATTTTCGAAAACCGTACTGAGTACAAAGAATGTTCTCAAAATCCAGAACTGAACAAGTATGCTGGGGATAACCAGCCTCTTCCTGTTTCTTTTTCACATGTTTCCAGCAAACATTTTGAAGCAAAGCATAACCTTCATGAAGAGAAAGAGGAATATCTAAAACATTTGAATAGCTATCATGTTTTGCTGCCTTTTTGGCAGCTTTGTCGACTTTTTCATAAAAATAAATACCACAATGAGATGGAACCCAGCAGAAAGTAACATTCGAACCCCCCAGAATTAGAAAATGTACCAACAAATTAATTTCAGTAATAAGATTCTGCCTAACGGTCGATGACGAGTTACTTAAGAGACTGTAATGCAGATTTAGAATCAACACGAACAAAATCTGCAAAACAGTATTGGGGAAAATCATGCAGAAAGTACAGAGCCATCTAAAATAGCAGTAAGTTCAGCAGTATAAGATGGAATGGTGTGTGTGTGTGTGTGTGTGTGTGTGTGTGTGTTATGTGTGTGTGTGTGCGTGCTGTGCGTGTGTGTACAGTGTGGTGTGTGTGCAGTAGCGTGTTGTGTGTGTGTGGTGTGTGTTGTGTGCGTGTGTTTGTTTCGTGTTTGTGTGGTGTGTGTCGCGCGCGCGCGTTGCTGCGTGTGTGTTAGTGTGTCGTGTGTGTTTTATTTGTGTGGTTGCGTACGTACGTGTGTGTGTGTGTGTGTGTGTTTGTGCTGTGTGTTGTGTGTGTGTGTGTGTGTGAGTGTGTGTTGTGAGTGTGTGTGTGTTGTTGGTAGTGTTGTGTGTTTCTCTTAAATCTCTTCTAAGGGTAAGAATGTGGTATAAATAAAACACGTATCTTCTTTTTCACAGGAAGTCAAGTGTCTGTGGTCCTGTCTGTCTGTCTCTCTTGGCAGCAATTTGTTCACCTCTCTCTCTCCCTCTCTCCCCCCCCCCCCCTCTCTCTCTCCTCTCTCTCACCCCTCCCTCCCCTTCTCTTCTCTCTCTCTCGCTGTATGAGTTTCAGTGTTACTGTTGAGGTTTTGAAATACTGTAATAAAGTTGCACAATGACGTACTTACGAGACTGACGTCAATCTGTTAGGTCATCATAAACACAAAACTCCTGAGGAAGGGGAAAAGGTGAAATGTTGGGGAACACCGATATATACTTCTTGTTCTACTTTCCCCTTTCCCTTTTTACACACACGCACGCACGCACGCACGCACGCAAGCACGCGCGCGCACACACTCACACACTCACACACTATACATATCACACACGCACGTAAAATTGATATTAACAACAAACTCTCTCTCTCCCTCTCTCTCTCTCTCTCTCTCTCTCTCTCTCTCTCTCTCTCTCTCTCTCTCTCCTCTCTCTCTCTTCTCTCTCTCTCTTTCTCTCTCTCTCTCTTCCTTCCTTTGCAATTCTTCTTCGTATTTGCAATTCTTCTTTGAAATTCTTCCTTTTTCTTCCCGCCTCAAGAAGAAAAAAACCGTTATTTTTCCAAGGACAAACAACAATGATAATTTATTGCCTTCTGGTAAGATGAAAGAGTATGGCTTTGTGTCAACCGAGTCTACCATTTTAGGTTGTGTTTGTTTGTTTGCTTGGTTTGGGGGTTTTGTTGTTGTTGGTTTTTTGTTTGTTTATTTGTTTTCTTCTTCATCGAAGGCTCAGACAGGAACTATTTTTCTCTTGTCGTATGAGCAAAAATGCGTTACGCTGCTGTAAAGCGCCTGACAGGTCAGGCCCAGCACATCCGACTTCGGCGTGGGAGAGAATTGTTACATCTTTTAAGTCGTTCTGGATATTAAAGAAAACACAACCAAACCAAAACATGTTATATATTTAGAGTCGTTCTGGATATTAAAAAAACACAACCAAACCAAAACATGTTATATATTTAGAGTCGTTCTGGATATTAAAAAAACACAACCAAACCAAACCAAAACAATAACAAAAAACCAAGCCCCAAAGCCAAAAAAAGGGCAGGAGGATGGATCACGAAGTCAGAAAAACGAAGACAAGAAGGAGAGGTGACAGAGAGAAGAGGAACAAGGCAGAAACAAAAAGAGGGGTGGGGGTAAAAAAAAAGAGATGGAATTCCTAGCACAGAATTTCCAGAAGGTGGGGATGCTGTTTCTACTGACAGATTTCCCGGCATCCCCACGAGGGAAGGAGTTCGTTGGCTTGTTTTTAGGGTGGATGGTATGTGTGTGTGTGTGTGTTGTGTGTGTGTGTGTGTGTGTGTGTGTGTAGGTGTGTGTGTGTGTGTGTGTGTGTGTGTTGTGTGCCGTCAGCGTCTGGGCTTTATCACAGTTCTTGATGAAACCATTGACGCTGGGGACAATAATAATAATAATAATAATAATAATATATGGAATTTATATAGCGCTGAATCTTGTAAAAAAACAAAAAACAAATCGAAGCGCTTGCACTCAATCATTTACAGGCATGCAAGTCTCCTTAAACATAATGAACAACAGATTTCAAAACCATGCGCGCGCACGTAATGCACGCATCATGCACGCACACACACGCACGCCACACACACACACACACACACACACACACACACACACACACACACACACACCCTCGGAACAACACTTAGAAGGTGAAAAATGCTGTTGAAAATTAGGGACAGATATTTGGGGGGAAGGTCTCAGGTAGGAAATAAGTGTGTTTTGAGGCTGGATTTGAAGGTATCAAGTGAAGGCTTTTGTCGAAGTGAAAGAGGGACAACAGCAAGGTGAGAGGCCGTATAACCAGTGGCTTTCCCACTCATGAATTCCACTTTACAGCTTAGTCTTTAGTGATCGACTATGACTCTCTGACTAGGAGGCTTGACTTTCCTTATGTGCTGCAGCCCTGGGGGCTGGTTGGCCTTTGGAGAACATCTCCAACGCTGACTGTCCTTATGCCCACTTGGCCGAGAGAGTGGGGATGCAAGGCATCTCCACTATAATCAAATTTCTGCCCAATTTCTGAAACAGCAGCTGCCTCCTCTGCTGTTTTGGAGGTCATCGTCGAACACGACAGACAAACATACATACATATAGGCGTGTGATCGCCTTCAACAATGGTGTTCTGTGAAAAAGGCAGAAAGAAAGTTCTCGAACTCTTCCTACCCCAAATTGATGATTTATATAAAAAACACCACCACCCCACTCCCCCCACCTCCACCCCCCCCCCTCCCCAACCTTGACCTTTTCCCCCCTTCAACTTCATCCCACCCACCCCACCCTCTCCTCCCTACCTAGCCTCCTCTCCCCCTCTCCAACCTCCCCACCCCCCCCCCCAACCACCACTTCCCTTCACCTTCTCCCCTTTTTTGGCCTTTTTCAGTCTTGCTATCCTCGGGAAAACTAAGTGAGACCTGGAATTCCTGAAAGATCAAGTCACCCCACCCCCACTTCCCCACCCCCCCCCCCCCTAGCACGTGCTAGCTCTCATCCCCCCCCCCCCCCCCCCCCCACTCCTCCTTCCTCCTCCTCCCCCTTCCTCCTTCTCTCTCCCTCCCACACCCCCCTCTCCACATCATTTTGTCAACAGTTCATTGTTTATCAACATCCTGGTATGAAATGTTGTCCTTCGGATGAGACTATAAACCGAGGCCCCGTGTGCGAACGCATGTAGACCATCTTGCGCGCACGTTAAATCCTGTTCCGCTTTTCGAAAGAGTAGGCCATTGTGTGCCGGTGGGAACAGATGACAGAATTTACAAAACCGCATACACACAGGGACTGGATGTAAAAAAAAGCACGTGAGTGCTTATACCATTATCCTCGATATTTATTTTTAAAAAAGTAATCTGAGCGCTTTGATTTGTTGCTTTACAAGATTCAGCGCTATATTCTTCTTCTTCTTCTTCTTCTTCTTCTTCTTCTTCTTCTTCTTTTTTCTTCTTCTTCTTCTTCTTCTTCTTCTTCTTCTTCTTCTTCTTCTTCTTCTCTTCTTCTTAATATTATTATTATTATTATTATTATTATTATATTATTATTATTATTATTATTAGGTAGACAGCGACAGAAGTGACTGAGAAAACTCTGCTGTGAACATGGCCTTGCACTTAGCAACCTGGAGATGGAGAGAGGAATTAGTTTTAAGAGACGTATTCTTCATTGTCTTGATGATACATTCTTCGTGTGTGTTCAAGGTTTTTTGGGGTTGCTGTTGCGGTGTGGTGGTGGTGGTGGTGGTGGTGGTGGTGGTTGGTGGTGGTTGGTGGTGGTGATGGTGGTGGTGGTGGTGGTGGTTGGTGGTGGTGGTGGTGGTGGTGGTGGTGGTGGTGGTGGTGGTTGTGGTGGTGGTGGTGGTTGGTGGTGGTGGTGTGTGAGTGTGTGTGGTGGTGGTGGTGGTGGTGTGGTGGTGGTGGTGGTGGTGGTTGGTGGTGGTGGTGGTGGTGGTGGTGGTTGGTGGTGGTGGTGGTGGTGGTGGTTGGTGGTGGTGGTTGGTGGTGGTGGTGTGTGTATGTGTGTGTGTGTGTGTGGTGTGCCCCGTGTGTGTGTTGTGTGTGTGTGGTGTGTGTTGTGGTGTGTGTGTGTTTTTTGTGTGTCTGTGGTGTGTGTTGTGTGTGTGTCCCGTGTGTGTCCCGTGTGTGTTAGTGTGTGTGTGTGTGTGTGTGGTGTGTGTGTGTGTGTGTGTGTGTGTGTGTGTGTGTGTGTGTTCCCGTTGTGTGTGTGTGTGTGCCCCCGTGGTGTGTGTGTGTGTGTGTGTGTGTGTGTGTGGTGTGGTGTGTGTGTGTGTGTGTGTGTGTGTGTGCCCCCGTGTGTGTGTTGTGTGTGTGTGTGGTGTGTTGTGTGTGTGTGCCCCGTGTGTGTGTGTGTGTGTGTGTGTGTGTGTGTGTGTGTGTGCCCCGTGTGTGTGCCCCGTGTGTGTGTGTGTGTGTGTGTGTGTGTGTGTGTGTGTGTGTGTGGTGTGTGTGTGTGTGTGTGTGTGGTGTGTGTGTTGTGTGTGTGTGGCGGCGTGCGATTTGTGTGTAGGTGTGTGTGTGTAGTGTGTGTGTGTGCGTGTGCGTGCGTGCGTGCGAATGTGTGTATGTATTGTGTGTGCGTGCGTGTTGTGTGTGTGCGTGCGTGCGTGCGAATGTGCGTGTGTGTGGTGTGTAGTGTGTGTGTGTGTGTGTGTGTGTGTGTGTGTGGTGTGTGTGTTCTTCGGTAGATCTTGAGATTGCCTAGTGAGATTCTTTTCTTTTTTTTTTTTTGTGTATGCAACTGTAGTTGTCCAACCATTAAAGTAACCGCTTCTACCCTACTGAGAGAGAGAGAGAGATGAGAGAGAGGAGAGAGAGAGGAGAGAGAGAGAGAGAGAGGGAGAAGAGGAGAGAGAGAGAGAGAGGAGCGAGAGGAGGGGCAAGAGAGAGAGAGAGAGAGATGAGCGAGAGAGAGAGAGAAATAGAGGAGAGAGGGGAGGAGAGAGAGGGGGGAGG
>CM054143.1:9551340-9576340 GCA_028751875.1 Rapana venosa | reverse complement strand
TCTCCCCTCACTCTCTCCCCACACACACACACACACACACACACGCCCGCGCGTTCACACTCCCGAAGTCAAATTTAACTAGCCAGCTATCTGTTTGTCTCTCTCCTCTCTCTCTCTCTCTCTCTCTCTCTCTCTCTCACACACACACACACACACACACACACACACACACACACACACACACACATACACACACACGCGCGCGCTCACTCCCGGAGACAAATTTAACTAGCCAGCTATCCAACGTGTCAGCCAGACAGATTGATATGGAAAACACCATTTTATTTTTATTTTGTTTGGTAGATAGAGAGAAACACGCGCACGCACACACAAACACACACAGACAGACAGACACACGCACACACATAATCACTCTCACACACATTGCGTACAGAGAGACAGACAGACACAGATAGACAGACACACACACACACTCAGACCCACAGACAGACCCACAGACAGACAGACACACGGACAGAGATACAGACAGAGACACACACAGCCAGACAAACAGCCAGACAAACAGCCAGCCAGCCAGACAGACGGACAGAGCAAGAGCAAACAGCAAATCACTCCAACAGGGGCTAAGCCTGTAGAAGAGCAGTGAAGCAAGCAGCCATTTGAAGGACAGTTCCATTAGGGCTCTCAAAGGCGAGCCTGTCTCCCTCGTGTGTGTACAGCACAGGTTTAACAAGGGCTATACACTTCTCCGCTCCTATTGTCACAGTCTTCTTCTTCTTCTTCTCCTCTTCTCCTTCTTCTTTCCTCTTCCTCCTCCTTCTCTTTCTTCTTCTTCTTCTTCTTCTTCTGCTTCCTCTTCTTCTTCTGCTTCCTCTTCTTCTTTGCATTCTTCTTCTTAATTCTTCGCAATTCTTCTTTGCATCCTTCTTTTTTCCTCCTCCTCCTGCTTCTTCTTCTTCATCTGATCCTCCCCATCCTCCTCCTCTTCCTTCTTCTTTACATTCTTCTTCTTCTTTGCATTCTTCTTCTTTGCATTCCTTATTCTTTCCTCCTCCTCCAATGCTTCTTCTTCTTCATCTGATCCTCCCCATCCTCCTTCTCTTCCTTCTTCTTTACATTCTTCTTCTTCTTTACATTCTTCTTCTTCTTCTTCTATTTTGCATTCTTCTTCTTTGCATTCTTCTTTTTCTCATCCTTCTTCTTCTTCATCTGATCTTCTCCTCCTCCTCCTTTTTCTTGCATTCTTCTTCTTCGTCTTTGGATTATCATTCTTCTCTTCTCTTCTCTTCTCTTCCTCCCCCCCCCCCCTCCCCCCCTCCGTCCTCTTCTCCTCCTCTTCTTCGTTCTTCTTCTTCGTCCTCTCCTTTTTCTTCTTCTTTTTCTTCGTCTTCGTCGAACGCTCAGACAGCAGCTATTGTTGTTTGTCATATAAGCGAAAATGCGTCACGCTGCCGTTAAGCACCTGACTAGTCAGGCCCAGCACATCCGACTTCGGTGTGGGAGAGCATTGTTATCTTCTAAGTTGCTTTTTTTTCTGGAAAAAAGGCAGGAGAATGGACCAAGAAGGCAGAACATAGACAAGAAGGAAGTGACCAGAAAAAACAGAACGAGGCAGAAACAAAGAGAAGGATAGAAAAGAGGGAACTCCTAGCACAGAATTTCAAGAGGGTGAGGATGTTATTCATACTTAAATAAAAAGGCTCCCGGCATTCCATTGAGGGGGGTGGGGAGGAGGACGGGGGGAAGGGGGGGGGGGGGGGGTGGGGGCGGGGAGGCTCATACAATCTGTTGCTGCAACGATTCCGAAGCTTTTTTTTTCCTCAGTTATTTGATGGGCTCCACACGATGTAGGAATGGTTCGAGGGGGATGGGGGGGGGGGGGGGGGGGTTAGGGGATGGGGGGGGGGGGAGTGTACACGCGCATGCTCTCTCTCTCTCTCTCTCTCTCTCTCTCTCTCTCTCTCTCTTTCCTTTACATGTTGATTCAAAAACTCTAAATAAAGTGGCATACAATTATGGCCCAGGCCAAAGCCTTAGTGAGTTATTACTGTAAGCTACGTGCAAAAGCCTGTATTGAAACGTTGCCATGTTGTAAAAATGTTATGTTGAAATTGTCTTAATAATAATAATGTATGGAATTTATATAGCGCTGAATCTTGTAAAGCAACAAATCAAAGCGCTCTTCAGCAATGACAAGCTCTTAACATAACAACCTGCACTCTCCTCTAAGCTGTAAGTTATCATGGGCTATAAGTAGTATAGGGGAAATCATCTACGAGTTATAGAGAAAAGATAGGCCTTAAGTTAGGGGAGACAAGCTTATGATTATATGAGTTATAGGGAGAAGATAGGTCGTAAGCTAGAGGAGATAAGTTTTGAGTTACAGGGAGAAAAGGCCATACATTAGGTGGAGACAAGTTATGAGTTATAAGGAGAGGATAGGCCGTAAGTTAGGGGAGCTAAGCTATGAGTTACTCGCAGAAGATTGGCCCAGAGCTAGGGGAGATAAGCCACGAGTTGTAGAGAAAAGATAGGCTGTAAGTTAGGAGGGATCACCTATGAGTTATATGGAGAAAATGGGCAGTAGGTTAGGGGAGATCAGCTATGAGTTAAAAGGAGGTGATTGGCCGTAAGTTAGGGGAGATCAGCTATGAGCTAGAGAGAGGGGATAGGCTGTCAGTTAGGGGAGATAAGTTATGATTTACATGGAGAAGAAAAGGCCGTAAATTAGGAGGGATAATCTATGGGTTATAGGGAGAGAATAGTCCGTAAATTAGGGGAAACAACCTATGAGTTACAAGGAGAGGATAGGCTGTAAGTTAGGGGAGATAAGTTACTGGGAGAAGATAGGCCGTAAGTTAGGGGAGACAAGTTACTGGGAGAATGTAGGTCATAACTTAAGGGAGATAAGCTACATGCTATTCGGAGAAGATAGGCCGTAAGTTAGGGGAGATAAGTTATGAGTTATAGGGAGAAGACAGGCCATTATTTAAGGGAGATAAGCAACTAGACAAGCCATAAGTAAGGGGAGATACGCCATGAGTTATAAGGAGGAGGGCCGTAACTTAAGGGAGATAAGCTATCATTTACAGGGAAAGGATAGGTCATAATTATTGTTACAGGAAAAGATGGGCCATAGATTAGGGGTATAGGCTGTGAAGGGTATGAACAGGATAAGCTGTAAGATAAGGGAAGGAAAAACTGTTAAGTGAAGAAGGAAAGGATCATTCATTCCTTTCATTCCATATTGTTTACAGCCTTACCAACCACGAAAGCCATATCAGGGCTGTCTGTCACCTCATTCAGTTTCTGTGGCTCCAGTAATAACTTTCACTTCAAGTTCAAAACCAACACCTCCTAATACCTTCAAATATCTAACACTGTCCTTCTGGGAAAAAAACAACATTAAATGACACAATACCTAAATTATTTCATTCCTTAAGGCTGATAAACCAGGCTGTGCTGAGGACGCCAGCCATTCCGCTTAATTTATCATCCCCAGATTACAAAAAAGCGTAACAAAATTATTTTAAAAAACATTTTAAAGTACAAAAAAATGCATAAAAAGTGCCACATAGGCACATAGCACTGCAGAATGGACATCCTGTGTCCATCCCAGTGTTTAAACATCACTCACTACCTGGCTGCCAGAACAAAAGAACACAGGCAAAATGTCATATAATGAAAACAGAATTTTGGGGGTTTTTTGCTTAAAAAAGGCAGGAGAATGGACCGGGAAGGAAGAAAATAAGCAGAGAGACGATAGAAAGGTAAGGAGGAGAAAGACAAAAACAAAAAGAGAAAGAGAGAAAAGTGGAAACTTCTTGCACAGAATTTCCAGAAGGTGGGGATGCTAGTTATACTGAAAGAGCCCCCGGCATTCCCACTGGGGAAAGAAAAGGATCACAATGGAAAGAGGAGATAGACTCTCCAGTAGAAAGAGAGTGGATAAGCTGTAAGTTCGGGGAGGAGGGAGGGGGGGGGGGGCAGGGGAGGATACACAGCAAATTAAGAGTTGGAGGGTGGGGGTGTGGGAGCTGTAAGTTTGACAGATGCTAGGCCTTAAGTTAAAGTATAGACCTTAAGTTAAAATCTGGCTGTAAGATAGAGAGGCCAGGCCCTAAGTTAGGAGAGTACACTAGGTCCCTCACTGACTGCAATCAGTGGGGGACCTTACGACAACCTTTTCTGAATAGGTTGTAGGTTAGAGGAGAAAAGCTATAAGTTAGAGGGAGAGCATAGGCGGTATGTTGTAGGTAGGGTGGGGTGGGGGCTAAGAAGAAAGTATAGACTGTATTTTAGTTGGGATAAACTGTGAGTTCTAAGAGCATGATAACGCTTAGAGTTACGGGAGATAAAACTTGAAGTGAAGAGGAAAGAGTTTGTGTGTATTAGAAAGGAGGGGTGGGACAAGGCCAGAAATTGGGGAATGGGTAGGATAGACGTCACATTGGGAAGGAAGAGAATCCAATCCAATCCTGCAGTTTATAGCCCTGCCGACCACAGAGGCCATATCAGGGCTGACAGTCTGTAAGATAGGGGGAAGAAAAGATACACTGTAAGGCGGGGGAAGGGGGGTGGGGAGGGGATGGTGGTTAGGCTGTTCAGGGGAAAAGGATAGGCTGGAAGATAGGGGAAATTAGAGGATAGGCTGTAAGATAGGGAATGGGGAATAGGCTGTAAGATAGGGAAATGGGGGATAGGCTGTAAGATAGAGGAAATGGAGGATAGGCTGTAAGATAGAGGAATGGGGGATAGGCTGTGAGTAGGGGGAATGGGGGATAGGCTGTAAGATAGAGAAATGAGGATAGGCTGTAAGATAGGGGGAATGGGGGATAGGCTGTGAGGATAGGGGGAATGGGGGATAGGCTGTAAGATAGGGGAATGAGATAGGCTGTAAGATAGGGGGAGGGGGATAGGCTGTAAGATAGGGGGGATGGGGGATAGGCTGTAAGATAGGGGGAATAGAGGATAGGCTGTAATATAGGGGGAACTGAGGATAGGCTGGCAGATTTCGTTTCGTGAAATTCGGACTGCTCTCCCTGGGGAGAGCGCGTCGCCACAAGAGCAGCGCCACCTATGGAAGATAGACTGTAAGATTAAGGGAAATAAAAGATAGGTGGAAAGATTAAGGTAATGGAGGATAGACCTCTAAGTCTCTTGGTCACCTGGCAATTGCTATGCACAATCGATCATTATTACAATATTCTGCCAAGCACAGCTCTCTTAATTTTTCGAAAAATGTAGCATATGAGATAAAACACGTTGTAAGCTAGGCTTAGGATTAAGGTATCTTCTTCTTCTTCATGTGCCAGGTCTGTTGCAGACATCGGCGATCATGGCCTTCCATTCCTCTCTGTTGTCAGTTCTCCTGATGAATTCATTGTTGGGGGATTCTTTCCTCGTTGCGTAGCTATTCAGACTGTCTGCGTATTTTGTGCGTTGTCTTCCTCTGTCTTTGGTACCACAAATCTTTCCACACAATATTTGCTTTTCTATTCCATCAGCTCTGTTTATGTGCCCCAAAAATTGTAGTTGTCTTTTTCTGATGGTTTTGAGTAGGGATCTTTTGTACCCGGCCATTTCCATTACTTCTTCGTTTGACTTTTTTTCAGTCCATGATATTCTCATAATTCTTCTGATATACGACATTTCTGCTGCTTCAAGTCTTCTTTCGAGGTCTTTTGTCAGCGTCCAGCATTCACATCCGTACAGAAGGATGGACCATATGTAGGCTTTCAGAGTGTTGATTTTGGTGCTGAGTCATATTTCTGTTGGTAAAGATGGTAAAGATGGGCTTCATCTTGGTGAATGTGTCTTTAGACAAAGCGATTCTCTTCTTTATTTCTGTGTCGCATCTGGCGTCTGGAGTTATTGTGAAGCCCAAGTATTTAAAGGTGCAAACTTGTTTTATTCTTTCCCCTTTGCATAAAATGTTACATACAGGCATGTCCGACTGTTTTGAGATTATCATGCACTCTGTCTTCTTTGCATTCAGTTGGAGTCCTTTGTTTTCACTTTCGATTGTGACTGTATTAAGGTATCATCTGAAAGAATAGAACACAGACCACCGCTCGGGTTCTTTCTCATCTTCAAAAAGATTCGAACATCTGACCTCCATCAACTCAGATAAAAATACGTCAGAGGAAGAGAAAAGTGGGGATGGGCACTGGAGGGCTTATTTTGTAAGGGAAGCAACTCCTGTCTAGACTCGGTAGTGTCTCTAAAAAAAAGTTCATGTTCTTGATTTTACTCGTACTAAGAAATACAAGTCGGCACCACATGACGTATGTTCTAACCTTCTGACATCAGGTTGATTTTAGGTCATCAGGAAAATCCCCGTTATTGTATCTTTCCACAGAAGAAGCTGACTTCTTGGCAGGTTTAAGTGTAGGGCACAGTTTCAGAGAGAGAGAGAGAGAGAGAGAGAGAGAATGCGAATGGTTTATTCAAAAGGCCTTGAGCTTTGATTTGTCCTCTTTGTGATAGTTCTATTGAAGACGAAATACATTTTCTATTCACTTGTTCACAACTTACGGAATTAAGAGAGCAGTTTATACCTCGAAAGTTCTTACGTCAACCATGTCTCCATAGGTTAATCATGCTCATTACGTCTGGAAATGAAGTTACTACAAAACAGTTAGCTCTTTTTCTATATAAAACATTTAGACTGCGGGACACCCTTATTAATTCTTGAAAAATGATCATGTGTTGATAATGTTTTGTGAATTGATTGTTTATGTGAATATTACTGGTATGATAGTGTGTGCTTTGTGTTTTCCCCCTTCAAATGTGGCCAAATGAGAGAGAGAGAGAGAGAGAGAGAGAGAGAGAGAGAGAGAGAGAGAGAGAGAGAGAGAGAGAGAGAGAGAGAGAGAGAGAGAGTCTATTTCCAAGGGTTACAGAGAAGCATTCACATTATTATTATCATTATTGTTTATTCTTTATTTCGAGGATAATGGAATAAGTACGCATGTGCTTTTTTTACATCCAGTCCCCGTGAGTATGCAGTTTTGTAAATGTTGTCATCTGTTCCCACCGGCACACACTGGCCTACTCTTCCGTAAAGCGGAACAAGGTTTTAACATGTGCGCAAGATGTTTTGCGTGCGTTCGCACACGGGATATCGGATTATAGTCTCATCCGGAATTTTAGGGAGAGTAGAGTCGGCACTGATGTTAACTACAGAGGAAAAAATCATCCTTGAACGAGATTTTAATCTGGGTCAGCAGATCACGAGCGCATCACTCTAACCATCAGGCTGTCCCGCGTGTGTGTGTGTGTGTGTGTGTGTGTGTGTGTGTGTGTGTGTGTGTTGTGTGCGTGCGTTCGTGCGTGTGTGTGTGTGGAGAGAGAAAGTGTGTGTGGTGAGTGTGTGTGTGTGAGTAAGTGTGTGTGTGTGAGTGTGTGTGAGAGTGTGTGTGTGTTGACATTTTATTTGAAGTTATCTTGGAATGTTTTAACCAGTATGGTACGTATCAAAGTGCCTGTCAGTAGTGTAATTGCCCTTCACGGGATGATTAATGTGTTTTGACTTGACTTGATTTTGACTTGACTGGTGTTAACTCCAGGGGAAAACATCCCCTTGAATGGGCTTGGAATCTAGGTCAGCAGATTACGCGCACACTTGAGAACAAGAGACAGACAGGGCCTCTGCGACTTTCTGATTACATAGAATTTCATTCACACACACACACACACACACACACTTATACGCAGCGTGCGCGCGCGACCCCAAACAGATTTAGAGAGCGAGTGGGGGAAATCAAAGGGAAGTAATACACAGATAGCGCCTTTATACATGGCTGGCTTTTTACTCTCCCCTGTTGTTTAGTTGTCCTATACATACGTGTTAATACCAGCTTACCCCTCCTTCCACTCCCCTTCTGCCCCCCCCCCCCTCCCCCAAATCAACCACCACTATACGGCGCACAACAACAACAATAGCGTCAAATACAAATGGAACTTCATCCTGATAACACAAAAGGAATGTTTATGAAATATTGTTTGTAAGTCATACGGTTAACATCAGCATGACAAACACCAAAAGGTTTTGGTTTTTTTAAATAAATAAATAAAAAACACCCCGAAAACGAAAGAAAAAAAAGCAACAAAAAATACACAAACAGCTCCCTCACAAAAAAAGCAACAAAAAATACAAACCACACACAATTGGGGAAAAAAGAAAACACCTACAAAAAGAAAATAACACAGAAAACAAGAAAGAAAACAAGAAAGAGAAAGAAAGGTAAGTAACACCCAGTTCAGACATTTTCCTAGAAGAATGTATATTAGAAAGGTCCCCGTATGGATGCTGGGGTGTTGTCAGCATAAAGAGCGTTCCCACCTTATGCAAATTCTGTGTTAGGAATTCCCTCTTTTCTATCCTTTTCTCTGTTTCTGCCTTGTTCCTTTTTCTTCCTGTCATCTCCCTCTTGTCTATTTTTCTTCCTTCTTGGTCCATTTCCCTGCCCCCCCCCCCCCTTTTTCCAGAAAGACTTAAAAAGATAACAATTCTCTCCTACAAATTAAGTTGAATGCGCTGGGCCTGACTTGTTAGGTGTTTCAAGCAGCGCAACGCATTTTTGCTCATGACAGACTTCTGATGTGAGTGTTGGGAATTTCTCGTGTCGGTTTTCTTTCTTTCCTGCCACCCCATTCACCATTGATGTGATCTGGTGTAGTCCACTGGAATGAGTTAAAGCCAACCAGGTCGCAATAGCCAGAAAACTAACACTCGCATTGCAATCAACCCACTCAAGCTCGTCAGACAAAAATTCTCCAACCCCCTCACTTTTTACATTCGTCGTGCACCATCAACAGATACCCACTAAACACAAATCTTGACAATTATGACGACCCACCACAACCTAAGCAGAACTACAGTAAAACTACGGCCTACCGTTTAAACCTTACCCCTTGCTGTTCACAATGTTGCTGTACTGCCCACATATCAACAGCTCTCTACAACTCCCTCCCCTCACACCTTCCGTGCAACTGACCTTCTCCCCCTCCTTCCTCCCCCACCTTACCCCTTCCTTCTCCCCCCCCACCTCCACCTTCCCTTTCCTTCCTCCCCACTTCCTTCCTCCCCTACCTTCCTTCCTTCTCCGCCCCCCCCCCCCCCCCCCTCCCACCCCCCCCCCCTCCCCCCTATCTTACTCCCTTCCTTCCCTACCATCCCCCCCCATCTACCCCCCTTCACTCCCCTCTATACCCCCTCTTCTCTACTCCCCCCCCTCCCCCTTCCCCACCCTTTATACCCCTTCCTCTCCCCTACCTATCATTACCCTCCCCACCTACCTTCCACACATCTAAATACACACCATCTCCTCCAACTCTAGATACGTTACCGGTGATCCCTCATAGGATTCCCATATTCCTCTCACAATACATATGCCCTTCCTATATCTGTTAACTTTTACCAAGTCTTCACAATTATCCCTTCTCTCACCCTTATCCTGGTTATAGGTAGAATGGAGGTGTAAAGTTGTATCTATGGGGAATTAAAGTGCCAAAATTGCCCATGGTCAGGAGTTTTACTTTCATTCATTGAATATTCTGTATGAATATGTACACACCACAAGAAACTAGCACAAAGCAGCTTATGAGTTGAACCGGAGATGAGAATGTTTGTTCATCGTGTTCGCCGATGACCTCCAAAACAGCAGAGGAGGCAGCTGCTGTTTCGGAAAATAGGCAGAAATTTGATTATAGTGGACTCTCTCGGCCAAGTGGGCATAAGGACAGTCAGCGTTGGAGATGTTCTCCAAAGGCCAACCAGCCCCCAGGGCTGCAGCACATAAAGACTGTGCAAGTCAAGCCTCCTAGTCAGAGAGTCATAGTCGACAACTAAAGACTAAGCTGTAAAGTGAAATTCCACGAGTGGGAAAGCCACTGGTCATACAGCCTCTCAAATTGCTGCTGCCTTTAGCGTCAATGGTTTAATCAAGAACTGTGATATAGCCCAGGCGCTGAAGGCACAACTGCAACAACACTACGAACATTTTGAGTGAACAGACGTAAAATCAAAGCAACAACAACAACTACTAACACAATGTCACAAAAGGCCAACTGTGTTTATATCAAGGCAATATGCAGTACAAAACATCAACAACAAAACGTTATATTGTACAAGGTCACGGAGTCTCTCCAGGCACGCAATACTGTCCAGAGATGAAACGATAAAAAACAAGAACAGATAGCATCATGTCCAAGAAATAATTCATTCGTCATCTTCCACTTGAAACCAAGGCCATGCTTCATCACTTAGTGATATCAGCAAACACCAGAAGCCTGTATTAACATGTTAATATGTATACAATATGTTGAGACTGTCTTCAGCTATAACGAGCTTTTAGCATAACAACAACGATGATAATAATAATAATAATAACAATAATAATGTATGGAATTTTTATAGCGCTGAACATAGTACAGCAACAAAGAATGAACAATCTGTGCTCTCGATTCAAGAGGAACAATCCCCTGAAGTCGGAGTATGGCTGCATGCAAAGCAAGACACTTGAAAAACAGCCATACGACACGTCAACTTCTACACTGTGTCTCACAGCGATTGCCAGGAAAGAAGAGACAGACAACTTGGAGAACGTCCACCAAACACAACACACAGAAAGCTCCATAATGTCAACAGTGTTTATATCAAGAAATATGCTGTACAAATGTCCATAACAAATGCCATACTTTACACGAGCATGGAATCATTTCAAGCACGCAATACTTTCTCTTTCACGGAATAAAATGACAATAAAAAAATAATAAAACAATGAGAGTTAGTAACAGTACTCCAAAAACAACTCCATTGTCATCCTTTCCACGTTCTGTTAGCATGTTAATATGTATACAATATGTTGAGATTGTCTTCATTCAATAACGAGCCCTAAGAATAACGATCTGTGCTCTCGATTCAAGAAGAAAAAAATCCCCTGAAGTCGGAGTATGGCTGTCTGGAAGGCCTTGGGGAAAAAAACCCAGCCATGTTGTACGTCAACTTCTCCTACACTGTGTCTCCCAGTGATTCCTAGGTAGGATAAGAGAGAGAGACACGAGTGCGTATTCTGGGTGCCCCGCAAGGTGTTTAAGCTGGAGAACGCCCAACAAAAGCGACAGAATGTCACAAAATGTCAACAAAGACAACACGCTGTAAAAAATGTCCATAACAAAACGCCATCTTGTGCGAGGTTACGGAATGACTTAAGGCACTCACACTTTCTTCTTTCGAGAGATGAAACGACCAGAAAAAAACGAAGAAAAAAAAGATAGTTTACCACGCTGCTCCACATAACCCCATTATGTAACTGCCGAAGCTTGTATCAATATGTCACGTTTAAAATGATAAATTCTGGGGATACCGGGACGCATCCTATTAGTAGAAAAAGCTTTCCCGCCTTCTGTGCTAGGAATTCCCTCCTTTCTATCCCTCTCTTTGTTTCTGCCTTGTTCCTTTTCTTCCTGTCACCTCCTTGTCTGTTTTCTTCCTTTTTGGTCAATTCTTCTGCCTTTTTTCCAGAAGAAAAAAAAACTTTAAAAGATCACATAGCTCTCCCATGCCGAAGTCGGATGCTTTGGGTCTGATTTGCCAGGCGCTTAACTGCAAAGCCACGCTGTTTCGCTCATATAATGACAGACAGCAATAGTTGCTTTTTGACCGTTCCACGAAGGGAAAGGAATGATATGTCGAGACCGTCTTCAGTCATAACTAGCTTTTAGAGTAACAGTCATGTGGTCTCGATTTTAAGACCAAAAATCCCCTGAAGCCAAAGTATGGCTGTCTGCAAGACGAAAAACTTGGAGAACAGCTTTGTATGTAAAACTGGCTTTTATTTATTTTTATTTATTCTTTTATATCGAGGATAATAGAATAAGCACTCATGTGCTTTTTTTACATCCAGTCCCGTGTGTATGCGGTTTTGTAAATTTTGTCATCTGTTTCCACCGGCACACAATAGCCTACTCTTCCGAAAAGCGGAACAGGATTTAACGTGTGCAAGTGTGTACTTACGGTCTCAGTTTCAGTTGATGTCAGTGTTCATTAATGATTCTTTGACAGGATGACCGAGATACGACACGACACGAATGCAGCACAAAAAACCCCAAGAGGTTATCGCATCACAAAAGGACAACGGTGTTTAGACTAAGCCTTAAAACAATTATCCCACACAGACCAGTGCCCCACTATGGCACAGCTGCCCCCCCCCCCCCCCCCCCCCTCATATCCTGCAGTCCTGGTCCCACCTTCAACACTCTGAGACATCAGACGTGGCCCAGCCCAGTAGAGCTCCAGGAAAAACTCTGGGGACCAGTGAGGTCACTGTGACAGACTGCAGACTTCCAGACCGGATAAAGAAATAGCATGGCCTGGGAACGCAGAAGAAGAAGAAGAAGAATTGCGAAGAAGAGAAGAAGAAGAATTGCGAAGAAGGGAAGAAGAATTGCGAAGAAGAAGAAGAATTGCGAAGAAGAAGAAGAAGAAGAAGAAGAAGAAGAAGAAGAAGAAGAAGAAGAAGAATTGCGAAGAAGAAGAAGACGAAGAAGAAGAAGAAGAAGAATTGCAAAGAAGAAGAATTGCAAAGAAGAAGAAGAAGAAGAAGAAGAAGAAGAAGACTAAGACGATATGCTACACACATGTCCACAACAAAACGTCACAGTGTTATACAAGGCTACAGAATCCCTCCAGGTATGCAATACCTTCTCTTTCACGAGATAAACATTTTCATTAACACCCCCTTCACCCCCACCCCCACCCCCCAAAAAAACAATCCCAGAATTTTCAGCAGTATCCCCCAAACATAAACCCACTGTCATCCTCAAAATGTAGCCTAGGCCAAAAGCTTCATCAGTTACTGATGTAAGAAAAGTGCCGAGGCCTATAATTACCAAAATGTGATGTAAAAAAAAATGTTACGTTTGAAAGTTATCTTCAGCCAAAGACCAGCTCTTAGCATAACAACATGCACTCTCATTTAAAAGGAGAAAAAGAAACCCTCTGAAGTCGGTATATGGCTGCCTACATCCTCAAGATATGGCTCAGGCCAAAAGCTTCATCAGTTACTGATGTAAGAAAAGTGCTGAAGTCTATATCAAAATGTGAAATTGTAAAAAAAAAAAAAAAAGTTACATTGAGATTTGTCTTCAGCCAGTGACCAGCTCTTATCCTACATCTTTCTTTAAATGAGAAAAAAAATCCTCTGAAGTCGGTGAGTGGCTGCCTACATGGCGAGGTACTTCAAACTCTCCATGCACACAAACTTTTCAACCAGTGTACTATACTGCTTTCACAGTGATCTGCCTAGAAAGCGAGAAGTGGGGGTTCGGGCCCCATTTAAGCCCAAACTTTTCTCCAAATCCACTAGGCTTTGAGCGGTAGTATAAGTGCTACTCTTTCAGCAGGGCTGAGGCGATAAACCGTTGACTTCGTGATTCAGCGCACGAAAAAGAATCCATGGCAACAAGAGAGTGGTTGCTGGCAAAATCATGTAGGAAAAAAAAGCCAATGATAGGGAAACAAACACCCTTGCAGACAGGAAAAAAATGGGTGGCGCTGTTCTAGTGGAGACACGCTCTACCCAAGGAAAACAGCCCGTTTTCACTCAGAAAAAATCTTCCATGACCTTAAAGTAGTATTCAAAATAGAAAAGTATACAGCGATTCCCAGGCAGGCTGCATGAGACAGCATGCTCAGGGTGTTAAGCTGAGGAAAGTCCAACAAAACAACAGAATGTCACGAAAAGGGGAACAGTGTTTGTACTAAGACTAAAAAGGGAACAGTTTTTGTACAAGGGCAATAAGTATACAGATATCCACAACAACAAGCCATATTGTACGAGGTCATGGAATCACAGTCATGGTAGGCACACAATATTTTCACGGAATGAAAATTAATAGCCACCCAAAAAGAAAAAAAGTTAGCAACAAAACACAAAAATACTCCCATAAATGAAGGGTCACATTACTCGTCCAACACATAAAAAGAACAGATTCTTCGAGATGAACTCTTTTCACATTTTAAGGTTCCAGAAAGAAGAAAAATAGTCCTCTTTGATAGGGAAACTAAATACCCTTCTAGAAAGAACAGGCCAAAAAATGATGGGTGGCGCTGTTCTTTTGGCGACACGCACCGCGGTGCGAGAAATCAAGTTGTGGCGTTACAATCAGCGTTCATTGTTATGCTTTAAGCTATGTTAATCAGCGTTGTTTTATATGAATTCACGGTAGGTTGGTGGTCTAGAGGTAACGCACCTGCCTAGAAAGCGAAAAGTCCGGGTTCAATTCGGGTCCGGGTTCGATTCTCGTTTGTGCCCGAAACTTTTCCCCCATTCGCTAGACCGTGAGTAGCTGTATGGGTGCTAATGTTCCAGATGAGATGGTAGACCGAGGTGCCGTGTGCAACATGCAACTAGTGCACGTAAAAGAACCCACGACAAGAAGAGAGTTTGTCTCTGGCAAAAAATGTAGAAGATAAAACCCCACTCTGGTAGGAAAAGAAATACATATACTGACAGAAAAAGAAAAACAAATGGGTGGCGCTGCTCTTGTGATGTTACGCTCTCCTCTGGGGAGAGCAGCCTGAATTTCACGCAGAAAAATCTGCCGTGACTTAAAGCTGCATACAAATACAAATGTCCTCTCATACTGCGGAGTGGCATGTTTCATGGAAGAAGCAACTCAAAAGAGGTTAGTGAGTCTACAAACACGGGGCTATAATGGTACAGATTCCACATTATTAAAGCAATATTATGGAAAGGACAAAAAGAGAAGTCTATCCTCACCTTGTAGATTAAGATGATAGCCTTCTCTGAGTCAGGAAGACCTACACGATAGTTCTTTTCTTCCCCATGGGAAGTGTTTCATGCCTTTCAATGGGATGCTTTATGAGTTCTTTGCCAATGGTAAAACATGCCTTTAATAGTGATGCTTCAAATAAGTTCTTTGCCAATGCTAAAAAAATGCCTTTAATAGTGATGCTTCAAATAAGTTCTTTGCCAATGCTAAAAACATGCCTTAAATAGTGATGCTTCAAATAAGTTCCTTGCCAATAATATTTTAAAAAAAACCTTTAATAGTGACGCTCTATATGCAAATAGGTTCTTAGCCAATGGTATAAAAAAAAACAACACAACGCTGCTGAAGTCATTAAACTGTTGCTTCACAGGAAATGTGGGAGGGGAGGAGAGGAGAGGGGAGGGGATGGATTTGCCACGCACTGTGACAAGTCAGACAACACACGGCTGGATGTCCACGTGTCCAGGCTGTCTTCTTTGCCGGACGCTGCTAGTTGTACATGGTGATGACCTCCCGCCCAGAGCCCCGGATCATCAGCACCCTGTCCAGGCCCTCCACCAGAACCTCCAGGAAATTCATATCTGACACTTCGTCAAGGAGTCTAGCCTTCCAGTTGTGCCTGAATCAAAGCTCGTGGGGGGCCTTTGTCTGCACTTGGTCGTTCGGTACCAACAGACTTCATGGATCGGAGATTATCTATAGGATGACAATGATGGGTAGAGGATCCATGATGATGGTGATAGTGATGATGATGATGATGATGATGATGATAATGGTGGTGGTGGTGGTGATGATGATGGTGGTGATGGTGGTGGTGGTGGTGGTGATGATGATGACGATGCTGCTGCTGCTGATGAAGATGATGATGTTGAAGATGACGACAACTACGATCCCTACCAGGTCTCTGAACATACTCTATACAAATAAATAACAGCAATATGTAACAAAGGGTACGGGTTTGTTTTTTTTAAAATTTGTTTGTTTTCCAAAAGCCATACCCCAAAATTTCAACAAAACTGTGCATAATGATGACGATTGATGACGACGACGACGACGACGACGATGGTGATGATGATGATGGTGATGATGAAGAGGAGGGCGGTGATGATGATAACGACCACGACTACAACGATGATGATGATGACGACGACGACGATGATGATGACTACGACGACGATGATGACGACGACGATAACGACGATGATGACGATAACCACAACGACGACGACGACGATGACAATGACAATGACGATCGCTCACGAGGATCATGCCGATGGCGGTGAAAGGCACTGCTTGTGAAGCGAGCAGAGCCGGGGCATGCAAGGATACAGTTGGCCTGGCTGTAGGTGTGTTCTGGCACGGAAGGCAGGTTGAGGACGATCAGCTCCGTGTTTGCCGAACGCTCCCGCAGCAGCCGGTTCAGCTGTACTGCCGTGTGCATCTTCCGCATGTTCACCTCCCGCCCACTGCCGGTCACGCACGCGCAGTGAGGCAGTTCATGTACGTACGCGAGCGTGAGAGCGTGAGCACACGCATACATGCATGCACACGATTCACTGTGCCGCATGGATGTACGCACGCCATGTCATGCAGGCATGTAGCAGTATGTACGACCGCACGTACACACACATCACGCAGTACCGCACGCATTGTACGCACGCATGACACATTCACGCAGCATGTACGCAGTATGCACACACACCAACATTACATACAAACAGCATACACATACACACACACAACGCAGATAGATAGATAGATAGTAGATAGATAGATAGATAGATAGATAGATAGATAGATAGATAGATAAAAGATAGTATAGTACATAGATAGATAGATAGATAATACATACAACATATATAGATAATATGAGTACACACACAACACATCAAATATATATTAATAACTTTATCATTTTGTTGATGGTGTTGCCCTCCCTCCCCGACTATACACACCCCCCCCCCTAAACACCCTTCTCTTACACACACACAGCCCACCCACCCACACACGCACACCACACACACACACACACAAGTACCACACATACATTTGGGTATATTTACCCGACCAGCTAACACCTGAAAAACCCTACCCCAAACCCACCAACCACCACCAACCCACCCAAAAGCCAACCGACCAACCAACAACCAAACCAACAAAAACACCCAACCAACCCACCAACCAAATATCCAACCAAACCACCACCAAGCCAACCACTAAGCAACCAACCCAACCAACCCACCTATCAACCCTCCAACCAAACCAAACCAAAACCAAAACCAACCAACCAACCCACCTATCAACCCTCCAACCAAACCAACCAACCCACCTAACAACCCTCCAACCAAACCAAACCAAAACAAACCAACCTAAGCAACCCACCACCCAAACCAAAACAAAAACCAACCAACCAAACCAACCAACCCACCTAATCAACCCTACCAACCAAAACCAAAACCAAACCAACCATCAACCTCACAACAAACCCAAACCAAACAACCCACCTATCAACCCTCCAACCAAACCAAACCAAACCAAACCAAACCAAACCAAACCAACCATCAACCCTCCAACCAAACCAAACCAAACAACCCAACTATCAACCTTCCAACCAAACCAAACCAAACCAACCAACCAACCAAACATCCCACCACCAAACCACTCAACCAAACCAACCACCTAACCAACCCACCCACCCACCTATCAACCCTCCAAACCAAACCAAACCAGCCTACCCACCAACCAAGGCAAAACCAACACCAAAAACCAAGCCCACAGCGACTCACGAATCCGCCTCTTGGGGATCTTCCCCATCTTCGGCGAGTTTGCTGCCGGCGTCTTCTTCAGCTTCAGCCGTGGGCGACGCCTTTGGGGCACCGCCTCCTTTAGGAGGTGCCAGTCCCCCTGCAGCCCTGCCCGCAGACTTGTCTGGTTTCTGAGGCTTCGGGGAAGACGTGGGGGGAGAGAGTGTCGATACCTTGTCGGTGGCGGGGATGGCCGAGTTGTTGGAAGGTCCTAGCAAAGGCTGGCTCTCTCTTTGGTCTCTGGGTCTGCTGGCTGCTCCTCGTCTTTGGGAAAGGCGTCTTTGACGTGCGGTTTGTTGGACTGAGAGAAAAGAAAGGAAAAGGAAAGGAAAGGAAAGGAAAGGAAGGAAGGAAGGAAGGAAGGAAGGCAGGAAGGAAGGAAGGAAGGAAGGAAGGAAGGAGGAAGGAAGGAAGGAAGGAAGGCAGGAAGGAAGGAAGAAGGAGGAAGGAGGAAGGAAGGAAGGGAGGAAGGAAGGAAGGAAGGAAGGAGGAAGGAAGGAAGGAAGGAAGGAAGGAAGGAAGGAAGGAAGGAAGGAAGGAAGGAAGGAAGGAAGGAAGGAAGGAAGGAAGGAAGGAAGGAGGAAGGAAGGAAGGAAGGAAGGAAGGAAGGAGGGAGGAAGGAAGGAAGGAAGGAAGGAAGGAAGGAAGGAAGGAAGGAAGGAAGGAAGGAAGGGAAGGAAGGAAGGGAAGGAAGGAAGGAAGGAAGGAAGGAAGGAGAAGAAGGAAGGCAGGAAGGAAGGAAGGAAGGCAGGAAGGAAGGCAGGAGGGAAGGAAGGAAGGCAGGCAGGAAGGAAGGAAGGCAGGCAGGAAGAAGGAAGGAAGGAAGAAAGAAGGAAGGAAGGAAGGAAGGAAAAGAAAAGAAAAGGGGAAAAAAACAGACAAAGAAAAGAAAGAAACAGCAAATACAATTAGTTTCGACATATCTCTGGAATGTTGTCGTTGTTGTGAAAGAAAGAACGAAAGAAAGAAAGGAAGAGAGAAGAGAGAGAGAGAGAGAGAGAGAGAGAGAGAGAGAGAGAGAGAGAGAGAGAGAGAGAGAGAGAGAGAGAGAGAGAGAGAGAGAGAGAAAGAAAGAAAGAAAGAAAGAAAGAACAGACAAACAAAGAAACAAACACCAATACAATCAGTTGTTGTTGTTGATGTTGTTGTGTGTTCCCCAGCTTTAAACCCTGGGGGTCACCCAGAACATGCATTCTGACTCACAAAATCATCCCACCTGGGAATGAATCACTGTGAGATAGGAAGTACACTGGATGAGAAGTTTGCCTGTACGACACTTTTCAAGTAACCTACCTCGCCACATAGGCAGCCATACTCCGACTTCAAAGGATTTGTGTTTCTCCTTTATATTATTAAAGGAGAGTGCAGGTTGTTACGTTAAGATAACAGCTTGTCATGGGCTGATGGCAATCTCAACACAACATTTTTACAACAGAATAACATTTTTAGTGCAGGACTTGGCAATTCGCGGACATCAATAACTGACACAGTTTTTGGCCTGGGCCAGGTATCTGGAATGAGATCGATGTTTTTTGTCTGTCTGTCTGTCTGTCTGTGTCTGTCTGTCTCTGTCTCTCGGCACTTTGTTGACATCAATCATTCATGAAACCTTTGGCCTGGGCTGAGAGAAGACAGATGAAGTCTTCAGCTTTTTATTGTTGGGTTGTTGGTTGTTGTTTTTTTTCGTTCTTCGGCTAGAACAGCGAGGTTCACTCGAGGTAAGACTTCGAATATGCGACCGTTTTTTTTGCCCACCATGAAGGTATCCACAATCCGACTTCCGGGGTGTATGCTGGGTATGCTTGTGTTTCTGTAACTTCCTGAACACTAACGTGAATTACGGGATCTATAACGTGCATATTTTACCATCTGCAGGAGTAGATATACTGAAGGGAATTAAGGCATTCTCAGGTCTGTACTTAGAAAATGACCTGGGAGACTGTAAAAAGAAAAAAAAATCTTCACGATTCATTTTCCAGACACAACCATGATTCAAGCCCATGGCTTCAATATTTTAAAATTTAAATTACGAATAGGGGACAGGATAGCTCGGTGGTCGGAGCACTCGCTTTTCCCAGCTGATTACAGCGTCGAGCGTGGTTACCACTTGGATGGTTGACCGTTTGTGCGCCTTGACTTCAGTACATTCCCCCAGTTCACCCAGCTGTAAATGAGTACCTGCCCTCTTTAGGGTCAGGGAAGGTAAGACAGCAAGGGAGAGGAGATGGGCGCCGCCCTCAATATGCTGGCCCCCTAAAAAGTTGAGGTCTCTGATGCCTCGCTCCCCTACGACCACAGAGGTTATGGGACACCTTTACCATTATCATTTTTTAAATTAGGAATAGAATACAAACCTGAACAGCCGCTTCTGGAGAGAAGGTATAGCAAACATCGGAGTCATCCACACACTGTGTGTAGGTTTTCTGCAGCTGCATTTCCACATCTATCTGCGCACGTTAAAGAAATCATATAAAGTATGACATTCAAGGAAAACAAAAATCACTCATATCTCTCTTTTAAGAACCAAAAAAAAGAGATCAGGTAGGTGTGTGTGTGTGTGTGTGTGTGTGTGTGTGTGTGTGTGTGTGTGTGTGTGTGTGTGTGTGTTGAATGTGATGAGTTACTTAAACCTTAAATGTGTAAAAATGCTTTGGGATAATTTTCAAAGTCTATCGGAAAAAAAGGCAGGAGAATGGACCGAGAAGGTAGAGAATAGACCAGAAGAGGTGACAGGAAGAAAAAAAGAACAAGGCAGAGGGAAAGAGAGGGATAGATAAGAGGGAATTTCTAGCACAGAATTTCCAGAAGGTGGGGATGCTATTTGTACTGAAAGGCCCCTGACATCCCCAAAGGAGATTGGGTTTGTGTTTTCTTAAAAACGTGATCCAACATCAGCAAACAATACTTTTCATTCCATTTATCTCTAAACCCACCCCTTTCCACGCGCGCGGACACACACACACACACACACACACACACACACACACACACACACACACACACAGAGGCACACACAGACACTCACTCTCTTACTCTCACACACACACACACACGCACGCACGCACGCACATACACACGCGCGCGTGCACACACACACACACTCTCTCTCAAACACACACACAGTATGTTTGTGCATGCGTGCGTGCGTGCGTGCGTGCGTGCGTGCGTGGTGTGTGTGTGTGTGTGTGTGCGTGCGTGCACGCGTGTATGTGTTGGTATGAGTGATTTGGAGGGGAGGGGGTTGAGTGTAAGAGCGGATGGATGCCCATGCGCATGCGTGCGTGCACGTGTGTGTGTGTGTGTGTGTGTGTGTGTGTGTGTGTGTGTGTGTGTGTGTGTGTGTGTGTGTATGAAAGCAGTTGAAGTGTTCAGCGTATGACTGTCGGATGAAAATTTGCATATTTTACGTGATTGAGAGGACATGTGATGAGTGGATATTGTTTCTGAAGTGGTATCTTGCAATGTTTTGATTAACACCATACTTTCTCTTTTTATGACGTAAAACTTTACATGAAATGAAAGAACACAGTGTGATATATATTTTTCTCTCCATACAGTATTGTGTTAACATTGCAGTAGCCTAGGGCTGACATGGTTGTATTTGATGGATACATTTTTCTGGAGTGGTGAATGTTTTGAGAATGCAATAACTTGTGAGTATAGTAACTATTATGAAAATGCAAAAAAAACAACAACTAATGAGCATATGATGTGCTTGATGTTTGTATTTTGTATGTGAGAAGGTTATAACACATCAGGTATAAATCCATCAATAACTTTGTTCACAGGTCTATTATCTTTTGTGGTATCCTGGGAAGCAGTTAAGGTGAACTTTTTTTTTTTAAGCTGTGTTTGGTTTTGATTTTGGGCTTATGACAGTCTTTATATGAGTCATGACGTTCGAATATGCTTATACAAGAGTATACAGTTATGAGTGCACTCCAGGGTATTATGCCAAAGTCTTACCAAACTTATGTGAATTGTGTTTTCAATTTCCACTTTTCATCTTCAATTTTTTGCCCCTCAATGTGTATTGTGGCCAAAGGCCGATGTACATTAAACCATTTCAGAGTTCAGAGTTCTCTCCCTCTCTCTCTCTCTCTCTCTCTCTCTCTCTCTCTCTCTCTCTCCCCTCTCACAACACACACACACCACACAACACAACACACACACACAACACACACGACACACACACACACACACACACACCACACACACACACACCACATGACACCACACCATGCAGACACGGCAGGCAGGCAGGCAGGCAGGCAAAGAGAGCAACAGAGAGACTTACCTTGTCACAGGAACTGTTTGGGTCAGATTTGACACCCGTGGTTTGTCTGTGTGCTCTGTCTATCACCGTGTCTACCACCATCATACTCTGTACACACGCACGCACAAACGCACACATACACGCATGCACACACATGCACACACACATACGCACGCATGGATACACACACACACAGAGTTGAATAGTAGTAGTAGTAGTAGTAGTAGTAGTAGTAGTAGTAGTAGTAGTAGTATAGAAGTAGTAGTAGCAGCAGGAGCAGCAGCAGCAGCAGAAGTAGTAGTATTAGTAAAGTAGTAGTAGTAGTAGTAGTAGTAGTAGTAGTAGTAGTAGTAGTAGTAGTAGTAGTAGTTGTTGTTGTAGCAGAAGCAGCAGCAGCAGCAGGTGCAGTAGTAGTAGTACTCGATGCAGCAGCAGCAGCAGCAGGGGCAGTAGTAGTAGTAGTAGTAGTAGTAGTAGTAGTAGTAGTAGTAGTAGTAGTAGTAGTGGTGGTAGTAGTAGTAGTTGTTGTTGTTGTTGTTGTTGTTGCAGCAGAAGCAGCAGCAGCAGCAATAGTAGCAGCAGCAGTAGTAGTAGTAGTCGATGCAGCAGCAGCAGCAGCACAGCAGCAGCAGCAGCAGCAGCAGCAGTAGTAGTAGTAGTAGTCGATGCAGCAGCAGCACCAGCATCAGTAGTAGTAGTAGTAGTAGTAGTAGTAGTAGGAGGAGGAGGAGGAGGAGGAGGAGGAGGAGGAAGGAGGAGTACTGCAGCAACAGCAGCTGCAATAGTAGTAACAGCAGCAGCAGCAGTAACAGTGTTTTATGATGATAACAACTGAAAGGGTTTTCTTTTCCAACTCAAAGACCTCTCCTCTCAGAGACTGCAAAAGCAATGCATCAGCTGGTTGGTTTTGACCAACCAGGATTTGTTTTCTTACACACCCACATACCCCTCACTCAACCAATTAATTCATATGTCTATAGATCAGTGAATTCATTTAACAATCATGCAATTAATCGAATCTTCGACCACTTTATTTATTAATCAACAGACTTTTGAGCTTATCACAATACAATTAATTCATCCATTTATCAATCAGCCATTCAACCAAATCATCTGATAAATTCATCCATATATCTATCACTCACTCACACTTGACCAATTTATCTATTCGACAATAGATCATTGAACAAACCACTGAATTGACCTACCTATAATTATATCAATCAATCAATCAACCAACCATACACTTTATTTCTCCATAACTACCCCAGTTACTCATAAAGTGCATTCAAACCATTAATTCACCAGTTCATCCATACAGTAACTCAACAATGATCCAGCCACATTCATTCCTCTACTACTCCGTCATTTTATCAAACTATCAACCAATTCATCTACCATTCCACCCGAATCACCCAACCGTCAGTTTTTCAATCCATCTAACGATCTTTCACCATGTTAATGTCTAAGTCCTTCCTTCCTTCGTTCCTTCATTCATCCAGTCTTTCCTTCTTTCCTTCCTTCCTCCATTCCTTCCAACCTTTTTTCCTTCTTCCCTCCCTCCTTCCTTCCTTCCTTCTTCCCTCCCTCCTTCCTTTCTCCATTCTTCCTTCCTTCTTCCCTCCCTCCTTCCTTCTTCATTCCTTCCTCCCTCCATTCCTTCCATTTTTCCTTCCTTCTTCCCTCCCTCCTTCCTTCCTTCCTTCTTCCCTCCCTCCTTCATTCCTTCCATTCTTCCTTCCTTCTTCCCTCCCTCCTTCCTTCCTCCATTCCTTCCATTCTTCCTTTCTTCTTCCCTCCCTCCTTCCTTCCTTCATTCCTTCCTTCCTTCCATTCTTCCCTCCTTTTTTCCATCCTTCCTTCTTCCATCCTTCCTTTCTTCCCTTCATTCATTCCATCACCGAATACAACCTGACCTCTTTCCTCTTCAGGTTCAAGGAATGCAGGATTCGTGTTCTCTCTTCCATTTTCAGCGTCCGCTCGTAGATGTAGGCCGAGATGTCCTTGTCTTCCTGCACGTGATAGCACAAAGCATCACCTCTCTCTCTCTCTTCTGATTCTTCTCCCCGTTCCTGGGGACGGGACAGCTCAGTGGTCAGAGCACTCGCTTTCCCCCCAGCTAAGGTTAAGCAGCATTGAGCGTGGCTACCACTTGGATGGGTCACCGTTTGCGCGCCTTGGCTTCAGTACAGTTCCCCAGCTGTAAACCGGTGCCTGCCGTCTTTAGGGTCAGGGAAAGTGAAGCAGCGAGGGAGAGGAGATGGGCGCCGCCCTCAATATGCTGGCTCCTAGAGAAGTGAGGTCTCTGACGCCTCGCTCCCCTGCCACCTTACAGGTTATGGGACACCTTTTATTTTTAACCTTAGCTGGGGAAAGCGAGTGCTTTGACCACTGAGCTATCCCGTCCCCCTACAGTAAGAAAGAGATGAGCTAACAAAGGATCTCCACAACCTGATAGATCCTATATTTTCTTTTTTTAAAATGGGTGGACATAATAATCTATATTATACATTTCACAGCTTAGACAGCTATTGCTGTCATTCTTTTACCAACGAAACATGACCACATGACACTAGGACATAGCCAGATGTGGTTTGGACAATAGTTGATATGTGGTTTGGACAATGAATGATCTATGGCTTGTACAATGAATTATATACGGTTTGGACAATGAATGATCTATGGTTTGAAAATAAATTATAATTACGTGGTATGCACATGAAAGATCTATGGCTAAGACAATGAATAATTTGTGGTTTTGAAAATGAGTGATTGTGGTTTGAAATCTCTCTCTCTCTCTCTGTGTCTGTGCGTGCGTGTTTGTGTGTGCGTGCGTACGTATGTGAACGCGTGTGTGTGTATGTATTTATCTGTACATGTATCTATCCATATATATATATAAATATATATATATATATATATTGGATGGATAGACAGATAGATAGGTAGATAGTGCGTGCGTGCGTCGCACACGTGGGTGCGTGCGAGCGTGCGTGCGTGCGTACATGTGCGTGTGTGTTTGCGTGCGTGCGTGCGTGCGTGCGTGCATGCGTGTGTGTGTGTGTGTAGAAGGACTGGTTTCGTTCTTACCATCTCAACCACCTCGACAGTGGCAGGGATGCGGAGGTTGTACATGTACTGGATCAGATCTTTTTTG
>CM054143.1:9526340-9543840 GCA_028751875.1 Rapana venosa | reverse complement strand
ACATATCTCTTCTTCATGGGCCAGGTCTGTTGATCGCCGATGTCTGCAACAGACCTGGCACATGAAGAAGAGATATGTTTTCATCACCTTCACCATCCCCCCCCCCCCCCCCCCCCCCCCCCCCCCCCCCCATATTTGGTGTATTGGGGCCTAAGGCCGACGTACCATTAAGCCATTTCAGAGTTCAGAGTTCTCTTCTTCTTCTTCTTTTCGATGCCTTATTGTTTTACACCAAGAGACCAGTTCGCCTAAGGAATGTAGCAGTCGTCTGTAGGGCATCCACCGGCCCGTACAGTTTTTCTTCTAGGGGTAATGGGTTCGGCCACATTTCCTCTCTCAGCTGCCTGAAGGCCCTGCAGTCCTGCAGGATGTGGCGAGTGTCTTGCTCAGCTTCCCCACATGAGCACATGGGGGAGGGTACCACTTTCATCTTCCTGTGCAGATGTTGGTTCAGCCTGCAGTGGCCTGTTCTTAATCGGAAGATGGTCACCTGGTCTTGTCTGGTGAGGCTGTGGTAGCTGTCTGGTGGTGGCGTTTTCCTGTAGAGAGCCTTAATGATGGTCTTGCTCTCTGCAAGGCAGACGGAGTTGTTTCTCTTCTCTCTCTCTCTCTCTCTCTCTCTCTCTCTCTCATCTCCTCTCTCTCTCTCTCTCTCTCTCTCTCTCTCTCTCTCTCTCTCTCTCTCTCTCACTCTCAGAGGAAGGTTACCCATAAAAGATTGGTAAGTCTCCCGGTCTTTGCAGTCGAACCAGTGGTCAGGCCAACAGATCATCACTGTGTTGGGGTATAGAGCCCCCAGCCCTGCACTCTGTATCCTGAAAGACACCAAACAACAGTTACAAGGTGAAGGTGTCCCATTACCTGTGTGGTCGTAGGGAGCGAGGCGTCACAGACCTCAACTTCTCAAGGGGCCAGCATATTGAGGGCGGCGCCCATCTCCTCTCCCTCGCTGTTTTACCTTCCCTGACCATAAAGAGACAGGTACCCATTTACAGCTGGGTGAACTGGGGATTGTACTGAAGCCAAGGCGCGCAAAAGGTCGCCCATCCAAGTGGTAACCACGCTCGATGCTGCTTAACCTTAGCTGGGGGGAAAGCGAGTGCTCTGACCACTGAGCTATCTCGTCCCCACAAACAAAAGCAACAAAATAATGTTTCAGTTGAGATTTCTTCTTCTTCTTCTTCTTTTTCTTCTTCTTCTTCTCGTTGTAGTTGTTGTGGTGGCGATGGTGGTTGTGTGTGTGTGTGTGTGTGTGTGTGTGTGTGTGTGTGTGTGTGTGTGTGTGTGTGTGTGTGTGTGTTTATTTTTTATATTTTATTCTTTGATATCGAGGATAATGTAATCAGCACTTATGTGGCTTTTTTTTTTACAGCCAGTCCCCGTCTGTATGCGTTTTTGTAAATTCTGTCATCTGTTCCCACCGGCACACAATGGCCTACTCTTACGAAAAGCGTAGCAGGATTTAACGTGTGCGTAAGATGCTCTACGTGCGTTCGCACACGGGGCCTCGGTTCATAGTCTCCTCCGAAGGACTTTTGGGGAGAGTGGAGTCTGCACTGATGTTAACTCCAGGGGAAAATATCCCCCTGAACGGGAATCGAACCCGGGTCGTCAGATTGCGAGTGCAATGTTCTAACCACTAGGCTATCCCGTTCCGTGTGTGTGTGTGAGTGTGAGTGTGTGAGTGTGTGTGTGTGTGTGTGTGTGTGTGTGTGTGTGTGTGGTGTGGGTGGGTGTGTGGGTGGGTGGGTGTGTGGGTGGGTGTGTGGGTGTGTGTATGTGGGTGTGTGGGTGGGTATGTGGGTGGGTGGGTGGGTGTGTGGGTGGGTGGGTGGGTGTGGTCCTCGGCTAGGCCTCCGATGTTCACCAATGGTGAGATATCTTGGAGTATGCCACCGTTTTTGACCTTTTTTGCAGCCGTATTTTGTCTTCGGGGATGATGTCTTAACATGTGTGCATATGTTACATATATTTGGCCATATATCTCACCTGTCGGCATCACCGAGTGCGGCCTTAGCCACTGCACCCAATGACATAAACATGATCCTCCTTCTCCATGTGTTCCAGTCTTCGCTGTACTGCCCTGCTGACTTCATGGATTCTCAGGCCACAGGATTCAGTGATGTTGCCAATGAGAGAAGCTGGTGGTTTGCCATTATCTGCTTTTTCCCTTGGTCTTATCTTGAAAGACAGTCTTCGTGAGGTCTGTATCTTGGTTTTGTAGCGCATGGCCTACATATCTTAATTTTCGTGTATTGATTAAAGTAGGAAGTGTTCTTCTTGTTCCCAGTTGGTGTAACATGCCTTCGTTTGTTCTTCTGACTGTCCATCTGACCCTGAGCAGCCTTCTAGAAATCACATCTCAGCAGCGTCGATCCATTTTTCATTGTCTTTTTTCTATGTGTCCAGGATTCACAGCCATATAGCATTCATTATTTTCAATTTCAGCTGGTAAGGAGTCCCGTGATCTTTCCAGATGTTTGTTTAGTTGGATCATTCTACTTTTAACCACGCCTATTCTTGTCATTATGTCTTAGGTACAGTCATGGTCGATCATTTATTTTGACTGACTCAAGATATTTAAAGTCTCTGACATTTTGTAGATACGTTTTGTCAATCTTTATTCCAGGCTCTGTTTGGCAGCTGGTTCTAGCAGGACTTTTGTCTTTTTGGTTAAAAGACCGGCTCTTCTTCCTCTTACATCTAGCTCTGGGTAATACTCTTTTCATGCTGGTGGTGTGATCAGTTAGTAGTGCTGTATCTTCAGCGTCGCGCAGATTGTGTTATGTTTCTGCCACCTATCTTGAGGCCCCATGTCTTCAATATTAGACTCTCTCATGCAGACGAGCCTGGAGAAAATTGTTGACCAATGTCTCCCTCGTGTCCCCTTGAGGACCGTCTTGGTCAAGGGTCCGCTGATGGTGATGGTGAGTGAGTGGACTCCAGGACTCGTGAATACTGAATTTTCTATCTTACAGAGAAAATTGTTGTGGCACAGTTAAAACCAAATGAGACTTGTAATAAACAATGTAGATTAGAACAGCTGTAAGATTATCACACATATCAAAGTGAAAGTACTTGACATCACTCAAAGTCTCTCTCTCTCTCTCTCTCTCTCTCTCTCTCTCTCTCTCTCTCTCTCTCTCTCTCTCTCTCTCTCTCTCTCCTCGCTCTCGCTCGCTCGCTCGCTCTTTCAGAAAGCCAACGTTTTTAGGTAAATTTCGAATTTACCAATGATCAATAATTAACTAAAATAAAAATGGGGAAAAAGAAAACAAAAATTAGTATTCAAAAAAATGAAAACGAGAAGAAAGAAAAAAGAAAAGTAAACTTCACTTTTTAGCTAAATCTCGAATCTACCAATGAAAACCAAACTAAAACAAGACCACAAAAAAGGGAAAAAATTAATAAGATGGAACTTTTTTCCCCATCCGGCATTCAAAACTCACACTTTTCAGAATACCATTCATCACTAGGTTCTAAACCATTCAACAAGTCATCCTTCGTTTCCCCCTCTCCCTTCCCTTCCCCCTCTGTCTATCTGTCTGTCTGTCTGTCTGTCTGTCTCTCTCTCTCTGTGTCCCCCCCCTCCCCCCCCCCCCCCCCCCCCCCCCCCGACAAAGTAACCTATTCCTTATCTATAGACATGAACTTTCCCCGTGATGGGGATTCCGCGAGTCTGTCAGTATGAATAGCATTTCCACCTTCTGCAAATTCTCTGCTAGAAATGCCTTCTACTCTATCCCTCTCTTTGTGTCTGCCTTGATCCTTTTCTTCCTGTCACCTCCTTCTTGTCTTATTTTCTGCCTTCTTGGTCCATTCTGCTGCCTTATTTTTTCTCCAGAAAGGCTTAACATATAACAATTCTCTCTCTCCCATGCCGAAGTCAGACACGCCGGGCCTGACTTGTCAGCCGCTTACCAGCAGCGCAACGCCTTTTTGCTCAAAGGACAGACAATCTTAGCTGTCTGAGCGTTCGAAGGAGGAGACGGAGGAAGAGGAGGAGGAGAAGGAGAGGAGGAGGAGGAGGAGGAGAAAAGAAGAAGAAGAAGAAGAAGAAGAAGAAGAAGAAGAAGAAGAAGAAGAAGAAGAAGAAAAAGAAGAATGCGTGCGGAGAATGCGAAGAAGAAGAAGAAGAAGAAGAAGAATGCGGAGAATGAGAAGAAGAAGAAGAAGAAGAAGAAGAAGAAGAAGAAGAAGAAGAAGAAGAAGAAAAAGAATGCGAAAATGCGAAGAAGAAGAATGCGAGAATGCGAAGAAGAAGAAGAAGAAGAAGAAGAAGAAGAAGAAGAAGAAGAACAACAACAACAACAACAACAACAACAACAACAAGAACAAGAACAAGAACAACAAGAACAAGAACAACAAGAACAAGAATTGCGAAGAAGAATGCGAGAATGCGAAGAAGAAGAAGAAGAAGAATGCGAGAATGCGAAGAAGAAGAAGAAAAAGAAGAAGAAGAAGAACAAGAACAAGAACAAGAACAAGAAGAAGAAGAAGAAGAAGAAGAATTGCAAAGAATTGCGAAGAAGAAGAAGAAGAAGAAGAAGAAGAAGAAGAAGAAGAAGAAGAATGCGGAAAGAAAAAGAATGCGAGAATCCGAAGAAGAAGAATGCGGAGAAGAAGAAGAAGAAGAAGAAGAAGAAGAAGAAGAAGAAGAAGAAGAAGAAGAAGAAGAAGAAGAAGAATTGCGAAGAATTGCGAAGAAGAAGAATGCGAAGGAGAAGAAGAAGAAGAATGCGGAGAAGAAGAATGCGGAGAAGAAGAAGAAGAAGAAGAAGAAGAAGAAGAGGAACAACATCCACAACGACAACAACGAAAACGACAACAATAGCAAGACACGAACTGCCAGAGATAACTACCTATACAAGGCAGAAGGACGACACGAAGGAAAGGGGTAGAGTGTGGTGCAGAAGAGAAACTCGGTACCTTACACATGACAGATGCCTTGACTGATGGACTCAGAGGAGATGACGGTGACGAAGCCTTTCACCTGCTCCTGTTCCAGAGTTGCCAGCAAGTTCTGGGGAACAGAGGAGAAGAGAAGAGATGAGAAGAGATGAGAAGAGAAGGGAAGAGAAGAGGAGAGGAGCGGAGAGGAGAGGAGAGAAGAGAAGAGGTGAGGAGAGGAGAGAAGAGAAGAGAAGAGATGAGAAGAGAAGGAAGAGAAGAGGAGAGGAGAGAAAAGAAGAGGAGAGGAGATGAGAAGAGAAGGGATAAGAAGAGAAGGAATGAGAAGAAAAGAGAAGAGAAGAGGAGAGGAGAGGAGAGAAGAGAAGAGAAGAGATGAGAAGAGAAGAGAAGAGATGAGAAGAGAAGAGAAGAGATGAAAGAGAAGAGAAGGAGTGAGAGGAGAAGAAAAGAGAAGAGGAGAGGAGAGATGAGAAAAGAAGAGAAGAGGAGAGGAGAGAAGAGATGAGAAGGATGAGAAGAGAAGGAATGAGATGAGAAGATAGGAGAGGAGAGGAGAGGAGTGGAGAGGAGAGGTGTGGAGAGGAGAGGAGAGGAGAGGAGAGGAGAGGAGAGAAGAGAAGAAAAGAGAAGAGAAGAGAAGAAATGAGCAGAGGAGTGGAGAGGAGAGGAGAGGAGAGGAGAGCAGAGAAGAGGAGTGGAGAGGAGAGAAGAATACAGAACAGGATTAAAATAATCGCTGTGGATTGTTAACAAGACATGAAATGGATAACAGAGATATACAAAGAGAGAGAAGGGGGGTAAGGGAGGGAGGAGAGAGAGAGAGAGAGAGAGAGAGAGAGAGAGAGAAGAGAGAGAAGAGAGAGAGAGAGAGAGAGTGAGAGAGAGAGAGAGAGTGACGTGGGGGAGGGAGGGAGGGAGAGGGAGAGGCAGAGACAGAAAGTCAGAGAAAAAAGCAGACAGACAGAGACAGACAAACAAGACAGAGACAGAGACAGAGAGACCTGGCAAGACATGAAAGATGAACGTTGAATTAAGAATAAAAGATTAACAGTAAAAATCAAAGGTAACAATGGATATAAAAAGAAAGCTTAACATTGGATAAAAAATGAAAAATAACAATGTTTATAAGAAATGAAAAATAACAATGTTAATAAAAAAAGAAAAATAACACTGACAAAGAAATGACAGACAACACTGACAACAAATGAAAGACAACACTGACCCAGAAATGAAAGACTGCACTGACCCAGAAATGAAAGACTGCACTGACCCAGAAATGAAAGACTGCACTGACCCAGAAATGAAAGACTGCACTGACCCAGAAATGAAAGACTGCACTGACCCAGAAATGAAAGACTGCACTGACCCAGAAATGAAAGACTGCACTGACCCACAAATGAAAGACAACATTGACCACACATGAAAGACAACATTGACCCACACATGAAAGACAACATTGACCCACACATGAAAGACAACATTGACCCACAAATGAAAGACAGCACTGACCCAGAAATGAAAGACAACACTGACCCAGAAATGACAGACAACAATGACCAAGAAATGAAAGACAACACTGACCCACACATGAAAGACAACACTGACCAAGAAATGAAAGACAACACTGACCAAGAAATGAAAGACAACACTGACCCAGAAATGAAAGACAACATTGACCCAGAAATGAAAGACAACATTGACCCAGAAATGAAAGACAACACTGACCAAGAAATGAAAGACAACACTGACCCAGAAATGAAAGACAACATTGACCCAGAAATGAAAGACAACATTGACCCAGAAATGAAAGACAACACTGACCAAGAAATGAAAGACAACACTGACCAAGAAATGAAAGACAACACTGACCAAGAAATGAAAGACAACACTGACCCAGAAATGAAAGACAACACTGACCAAGAAATGAAAGACAACACTGACCAAGAAATGAAAGACAACACTGACCCAGAAATGAAAGACAACACTGACCAAGAAATGAAAGACAACACTGACCCACAAGTGAAAGACAACACTGACCCACAAGTGAAGACAACACTGACCCAGAAATGACAGACAACACTGACCAAGAAATGAAAGACAACACTGACCCACAAATGAAATACAACACTGACCCAGAAATGAAAGACAACACTGACCCAGAAATGAAAGACAACACTGACCAAGAAATGAAAGACAACACTGACCCAGAAATGAAAGACAACATTGGCCAAGAAATGAAAGACAACATTGATCAACAAATTTAAAGACAACACTGACCCAGAAATGAAAGACAACACTGACCCAGAAATGAAAGACAACATTGGCCAAGAAATGAAAGACAACATTGATCAACAAATTTAAAGACAACATTGACCCAGAAATGAAAGACAACACTGAATCAAAAATTGAAGATAATTTTTTAGTAAGAAATAAACGTAAAACTTAATTTAAAAAAATGAAAACTAAACCTTGTATAAAATCATTATGAACGATATTACTGAACAAGAAATGAAAAGATACCACTGGATAAGAAGAAAAAAAAGAGAAAACGCCGAATAACGAATGAACGATAACACCGAATAAAAGAAAATAATGAAAGATTAGTATGCAAACCGACGAAACCAAAAGTACACAACAGCTAAGAAAATCATGGAAGACAACTAAGAACAAGACATGAAGGATAAACAATGGATAAGAAATAAAGTTTACACAATGGAACACAAAGCACTTAACACAACAAACTCTGCCCAAAAAGTTATTTTTAAAAACCGCTGAATGAAAACAATGAACACTGAATTTTAGAAAATGCCAGTAACACCGAATATGGAACGAAAGATGACAATAAAATAAAGAATAAGCTCTAGCATCAAATTTTTCTCTTTCTTTCTTTTATTGTTCCTCGGATTGAGTTCCATGGTTCACCAAATGGGGAGATGTTTCCGTAAGTTACAGTTCTTTGGGGGCGGGACAGCTCAGTGGTCAGAACACTCGCTTTCCCCCAGCTAAACTTAAGCTGTATCTTGCATGGCTGACCGTTTGCGCGCCTTTGCTTCAGCACAGTCCCCCAGCTGTAAATGGGTACCTGCCCTCTGTAGGGTCAGGGAAGGCAAAGCAGCGAGGGAGAGGAGACGGGCGCCGCCCTCAATATGCTGGCCCCTTGAGAAGTTGAGGTTTCTGATGCCTCACTTCCCTACGACCACATAGGTTATGGGACACCTTTACCTGTACTTTACCGTGTGGTTTTTTTTTTGGCCTCCACCATGAAGGTAGCTGCATTCCGACATCGGGGGATACATATTGAATGGGAAATGAAAGATGGCCCAAAAAAAATGAAACTTACGTATTTCGCTTCTTTGGTGTCCAGATAATGCTCAGAGAAGCTTCCGTGTAAAACACTGCTGACGATGGTTAGCCCGGCGCCTACAGACACACAGAAGACACACCAGAAAAACACTGAGTTCCCACAAGCTGTGCTGCATTGTGACCTATGGGCTGTGATATAACAGCATGGCACATTTCTTGCACATTGCTCGTCTTGATCCTGTGAAATCAGAGTATGGCGGCCTAAACCAATCCAATCCAATCCTGTTGTTTATAGCCCCGCCGACCACAGAGGCCATATCAGGCGAGAGAGGGACATAAAAGCAATCATCAACGCACAAGTGTGGTCATCTGGTGTGTACCTTTCGACCTCACAGTGATTCCCAGGCAGGTAGGTGGGATGAGTGAGACAGAAAGCGTTATTTTGAGTGACTCTTAGAGGCTGTTATGCTGATGAGCGCGTACCAACAACACCAACAACAACAGTAACACCACCACCATCATTTCTAATAATAACAACACGCTAAACGGGATGAACTACTTAGCAAACCATGATGTTTGTTGAATTTGGGATATATCTGTTTCAACTGACCGCCCAAACCAGAACCCTACCACATGAGCCACATTGACTCGGAGGTCAGCTTTTAGTTCTGAACATGTTATCGATCAGCGATCAAATAGATTAACATCGGATAAATCTATATGCGTGTGCGTCTGCTCGTGTGCGCCAACACTCGCCCTTACACACGCACACACATACGCACGCACACGCACACACACACATACACACACGCACAGACAAAGAGAATATCTTGCGCACACGTTAAAATCTGATCCACTTTTCGAAAGGGTAGGCCAAAGCATGCCAGTGGAAACAGATGACAAAACTTACAAAACAGATTACACACGAAGACTAGATGTAAAAAAGCATACGAGTGTTTATTTCTTCTTTTTTCTTTAAAGTAAAGGTGTCCCATAACCTATGTGGTCGTAGAGAAACGAAGCGTCAGAGACCTCACTTCTCTAGGGGCCAGCATATTGAAGGCGGCTCCCATCTCCTCTCCCTCGCAGCTTTACCTTCCCTGACCCTAAAGAGGGCAGGTACCCATTAACAGCTGGGTGAACTGGGGGGACTGTACTGAAGCCAAGGCGCGCAAACGGTCACCCATCCAACTGGTAACATGCTCAACGCTGCTTAACTTGGCTGGGGGAAAGCGAGTTCTCCGACCACTGAGCTATCCCGTCCCCGCTTATTCCATTATCCTCACAATAAAGAATGTTTAAAAACCCAATAAATATCACACACACACACAAAAACACACACACACACACACACACACACACACCCCTTGGGAACATATATCAGCTAACTTTGACACTGACTACAAGGATGTAAAAAAGAATGAAGATCAAAATTTGCTCCACGTTGATGTAAAAAGTCACATTGAAAGTAAGTACTCTAAGACCAAGGAAGAAATGGGGCAGCATTTGTGATTCCTGTTTTAAAAGTACAAACATAAGTTCATTTAGGAAAATATTTTTCTATTTTTACCTGTGAATTGTTTGCAATCCTTATGGCCTTGAATTTTTTGTCAAATACTGTGCTTGATATTCGCTACATTCTTTTTTGCGTTGACTCAAAAGCAGTATTGATGGCACTAAAGCACTGGCAGGGGAACATAAGGAAAGATTGTATTTGAGATAAAATTCTTGATACATTGTATTGCAAGCAGAGGCATACAAATAACTTGTTGCTGGGTCCCTTCTCACCGTGGAATCTATTGGAATGAGTTGGTTGATTCTTTAGCAAAACAAGGTGCCTCTGATTGTAGCATTGAAACGTTTGATTCCAATCTCGCATTGTCTTCGCATGAAATTAATGCTAAATTGATGAATTGTATCCATTCCAAAATGAAGAAAACACACTTTGAAAACATTTCTTGCTCACGGAAAGTAGAAATTTTAATATATAAAATGAGGCTAAATGCATGGAACACCAAATATTCTAAAAATGTGACATGCTGCTGTTCTCAATCTCTTTCAATCCACCATTTATTGTTTGATTGCCCGATCCTAACTGACTTGTTCAAAAAGAGAGGAATAGATATTCATGAAAAATATGCCACTGTTCAAAGAAGTTTTATATGACATCATTGCAGTTTCATAACATCAAGTTGTGAGAATATAATTATATTCAGTTAGTAAGATAATAGATGTAGAAGTAGTAGAGAAATAATAAATAGATAAGATACATAGAGATAGATAGAAGAGAGACAAGATAGACAGACAGACAAAGATAGACAGATACGATAGATAATAGATACGATATGAGAGAGAGATTAACAAAACAAAAACAAGCACAACAACAGACAGACAGACAGACAACAACAAACACTACGCAATGTTGTTATGAATGCCGAGGTGCGCCGTTTTAACGCATTAGTGAGTAGCACCATTAAACGCAAAAAACAAAACAACAACACACACACACACACACACACACACACACACACACACACACACAACGCATACCGCTGCACTACGACAGACTCACAAACGAGGCGCGCCGCACGCCACGGAGTAGCACCAGAACGAGCTCAATACACACACACAACACACACACACACACACCACACACAACACACACACACACACACACACACACACACGCACGCACGCACGCACGCACACACACACACACTACACACACACACACACACACACACACACACACACACACACACACACACACACACATACGTTGGATTCCTTCGCATGTAGTATCTACTTTGACAGAAAGGCAAAACATGAAGCAATGCATGACAAAGGCTCTGGCAGTGCAAATGTTCCTTTGTCTGTCTCCGAGTGCTATGGCATGTTACAAAATGTATGTTCGGAACACTTAACAAAATCTACAACATATCAGTTATCCCTGGATTCCAAATTTTACTTATTCATTACCTTTCCATAATGCCCAATACCGTAATTTATATGAATATAGAAGTATTCCATCTCTTATCTAGGGAAAGTTAGTGCTCTGACCACTGAGCTATCCCGTCCCTGATTTTTGGACAAAGGCAAAATAAACACAGCCAGAATGGGGTTCTCCAGGTCACTTCTCTATGACCTCTCAGTGCAAAGACGAATGTGTTGGCTAAAATTGATACACGCAAAATGAGATAGTTATGTTGGTCATACAAACAGAAACACACAGACAAATCTAACGACGACAGTTCTCCAAGGTAAGGTTGAGGGCAGAAGGAAAAGAGGCAGACCACCACCAACACCCTTACATTTCCAACATCACTGAGATCAGTGGTCTGGGAGGAGGGCTACAGGAGATGGTAGTAGACCTCAGCAGAGACAGAGAAAGATGGCGAACCCTGGTGGTGGCATTGTGTGGAGCTGCTACAAATCACAGCGGCTACGGAGACAGTGGAGTTAAGACAGTATCATGATGCGGTCTGGTTCAAGGATTGAAACGCTGGTGTTCAGCTATTTGGAGGTCACAGACACTTCACTATTATACCAAAGACAGAGAAGGGAAGGGAAGGGGTCTTACCGCCAGTTCTTGGTGCTGCCTTCAAAGACGTCCTGCTTCAGGCGCAGCAGACCCACTCTAGCTGCCGACATGGCCAGACCCCGCATCCCGTCCCCCCACTCTTTCTCCGCCCTGCACACAGACACACACACACACACACACACACACACACACACACACACACACACACACATGTACACACACATGTACACACACATGTACACACATTCACATGTACACACACACACATGTACACACATGTACAAACACACATGCACAAACACACACACACACACACACACACACACACATGTACACACACATGCACAAACATGTACAAAAGCGCATACACACGGGGACTGGATGTAAAAACGCACCTAAGTGCTTATTCCATTATCCTCGATATAAAAGAATTAAAAAATAAAAAATAAAACACATGCACAAACACACATATACACACATGCACATACACACAACACACGCACGCACGCACGCACACATGTACACACATGCACAAACACACATGCACAAACACACATGCACAAACACACATATACACACATGCACATACACACAACACACGCACGCACGTACACACGCACGCACGCACACGCACTTGCACAAACACACATGTACGCACACACAGACACACACACACACACATGTACACACACACGCACTCACGCACGTACGCACACATCCACACCCATATACACACATAAACAGCACACAAACGCACGCACGCACACACAAACACACACACTCACACACACACACACACACATGCGCGCGCGCACGCACGCACGCACGCAACATACACTACAAAACTCGTAATATACGGTAACACTTTACAATTTGAAACAAAAATCACAAAATGGAATTCTCATACAGAGACAGAGAGATAGACAGACAGAGACAGACAGACAGACAGATACAGAGAGAGACAGACAGACAGACAGACACATACAGAGACAGAGAGATAGACAGAGACAGACAGACAGACAAACAGATACAGAGACAGAGAGAGAGAGACAGACAGACAGACACATACAGAGACAGAGAGATAGACAGAGACAGACAGACAGACAGACAGACAGAGACAGACAGACAGACACATACAGAGACAGAGAGATAGACAGACAGACACAGACAGATACAGATACAGAGAGACAGGCAGAAAAAGAGACAGACAGACAGATCGACGGACGGTCGGACGGACAGACAGACAGAGACAGATAAAGACAGAGAGAGACACAGGCACACACACACACACACACACACACACACACACACACACACCACACATACACACAGAAAGAAGAGAGAGAGAGAGAGAGAGAGAGAGAGAGAGAGAGAGAGAGAGAGAGAGACAGAGAGACAGAGAGACAGAGACAGACAGACAGACAGACAGACAGGCGGACGGACGGACGGACGGACTGACAGACTGAAAGACAGACGGACAGATGGACGGACGGACAGGCACACACACACACACACACACACACACACACACACACACACACACACACACACACACACACACACACACACACACAGAAAGAGAGAACTCGAACTGGAATATTTTAATGAGGGTAATTGGGTAAGCCAGAGGCTTCTTCACACAGGGCCCTCATGGGAGAAAAAGTGAAACAGCATGAATACATCAATGAATTAATAAACAAGATAATGTCAAATAGCAATGAAATGAATACTCAAACTGTCGTACATACTCAAACTGAGAGAGAGAGAGAGAGAGAGAGAGAGAGAGAGAGAGAGAGAGAGAGAGAGAGAGAGAGAGAGAGAGAGTGAGAGAGAGAGAGAGAGAGAGAGAGAGAGACAAAGACACAGAGAGAGGGAAAGAAAGAGAGAAAGAGAGAAGGCGTGACTGACTGACCCTTTATATTCCACGTATTTGTAGGCTGAAGTGGCCAGCACCAGAGCAATCAGAGTGTAGTACCATGAAGACAGCACCATCAGTGTCAGGCAAAAGGCCACCCCTAGCAGTGCCAGACTCCAGTGGTAGAACCGAAATCTGTGCACACACATACAGAGTAAGAAACACACACACACACACAGTAAGAAACACACACACACACACACAGAGTAAGAAACACACACACAGAGTAAGAAACACACACACACACACAGTAAACACACACACACAGAGTAAGAAACACACACACACACACAACACACACACACACACCACACACGCACGCACCCACACCCACAGAGTAAGAAACACACCACACATATACATATACACACACGCACACACACACACAACACACACACACACACACACAACGCTTGCACACACACACACAATGTAAGAACCACACACACACACACAAACAAACACACAACGCTTGCACGCGCACACATAATGTAAGAAACACACACACAACGCTACACTACACTACACTACACACACACACGCACACACACACACACACAAACAACACACACGCACACGCACACCACGCCCCCTAACCCCCCCCCAACCCCCCACCCCCAATCCCCCCCCACACACACACCCATCCCCACCACCACACCCCATCCCCAACCACCCCATCACCACCCCTCACCCATACCCCCCCCCCCCCCCCACACCCTCACCCCCCCCCCCAACACACACCCTCACCACCCCACCTCCCCACCCCTCCCCCCCCACCCCCTCACACCTCCCCATCACCCACCCACCACCACCACCCCCTTACCCCCCCACCACCCCCCCTTCCCACCCCCCCTCCCCTCCCCACCCCACCACCCCCCCCCTTACCCCCACCCTCACCACCCCCACCACCACCACCACACCCCCACACCCAACCACACCCACCCCCCCCACACCCCCCCCCACCCCCCCTTACCCCCTCCCCCACCCCCCCCCTCCCCCCCCCCCACCACACCCAAACCCCCCCCCCCCCCACCCCCACCACCACCCCCACCCACACACCCACCCCACCCCACCCCCCCCCCCACCACACCCACCCCCCCCCCCACCCCCACCACCACCCACCCCACCCACCCCACCCCACCCCCTCCCCCCCCACCACCCTCCCACCCCCCCCCCCCCCCCCCTCACCACCCTAACCTGGGTCTCCAGTGAGGACTCCTCAAGAGGGACTGCAAGGCACAGGCAAAGTTGACGAAGCCGTAGCAAGGAGGAGAACATGGTGACGAACCCCCCACACCCCCCCCACCCACCCCACCACACCCCACCCCCCCCACCCCCCCCCCCCCCCCCACACACACACCCCCACCCCTCCCCACCCCCACCCCCCCTTACCCCCCACCAACCCCACCCCCCACCCCCCCCCCACCACCACACCCCCCCCCACAACCCCCACCCCCACCACCAACCCTAACCTGGGTCTCCAGTGAGGACTCCTCAAGAGGGACTGCAGGGCGCAGGCAAAGTTGACGAAGCCGTAGCAGAGGAGGAAGAACATGGTGACGATGGGCGCCACGTAGTCGAGGTTGGCGATCAGGATGCCCACCTCCGCGATGGCCACGGACAGGGCGATGGCCGGGATGGGCTCCCCTTTGCGGGTCATGTACTTGAACCTCCGCAGGATGGGGAAGACGTTGTCCTTGGCGATGGCTTGCAGAAGCCTCGGAGCCGCTGTGATGGTGGTGATGGTGATGGTGAGGGTGAGGTGGGGGTGAGGTGGTGGTGAGGGTGGGGGTGAGAGTGGTGGGGGGGGTGGTGAGGTGGTGAGGTGGGGTGGTGGTGAGGTGGTGTGGGGTGGTGTGGTGGGGGTGAGGTGGGGTGGTGTGATGTGTGTGTGTGGTGGAGTGGGGTGGTATGGTGTGGGGTGGTGTGTGGTGGGGTGGTGTGGGGTGGAGTGGTGTGTGGGGTGGTGTGATGTGGGGTGGTGGGGTGTGTGGGGGGTGGGGTGGGGTGTGGGGTGGGGTGTGGTGTGGTGCGGAGGTGGGGGTGAGTATGGAAGAGTGGTAGTGGAGGGGTTTGGTGTGTGGTGGGGTGTGGTGTGTGGAGTGGGGTGGGGTGGGGTGGAGTGGGGTGGTGGGTGGTGGGTGTGGTGAGGTGTGGTGTGGTGTGGGATGTGGTGTGGGGTGGAGGTGGGGGTGAGTATGGAATAGTGGTAGTGGTGGGGTTTGTGGTGTGGGGTTTGTGGTGTGTGGGGTGTGAGGTGGGGTGTGGTGTGGGGTGGAGCGGGGGGTGAGTAGAGTGGAATGGTGGTGTGTGGTGTGGGGTGTGTGGGGTGTGGAGTGTGGTGTGGTGTGGTGTGGAGGTGGGGGTGAGTATGGAATAGTGAAGTGGTAGGGTTTGGTGTGTGGTGGGGTGTGGTGTGGTGAGGTGTGGTGTGGTGTGTGTGGTGTGGGATGTGGTGTGGTGTGGAGGTGGGGTGAGTATGGGATAATGGTAGTGGTGGGGTTTGGTGTGTGGTGTAGTGTGGTGTGGTGTGGGGTGGTGTGGTGTGTGGGGTGGTGTGTGGGGTGTGGTGTGGTGGGGTGGTGTGGTGTGTGGTGTGGTGGGGTGTGGTGTGGTGTGGGGTGGAGTGGGTGTGGAGTGGATTGGTGTGGTGTGGAGTGGTGTGGTGTGGTGTGGTGGTGTGTGGTGTGGGGTGGTGTGGGGTAGTGTGGTGTGTGGGGTAGGGTGGGTGTGGGTGGTGTGATGTGGGGTGGGGTGGAGTGGGGTGTGGTGTGGAATGGGTGGAGTGGATTGGTGTGGTGTGGTGTTTGGGGTGGGGTTTGGTGTGTGGTGTGGGGTGTGGTGTGGGGTGGGTGTGGTGTGGTGTGGAGTGGGTGTGGAGTGGATTGTGGTGTGGTGGGAGTGGAGTGTTGTTGTTGTTGGTTTTTTTTTAATTTGTACCATTTTAAGTCACGTCAGATTCTTTGCGTGAAATTCGGGCTGCTCTCTCCCGGGGAGAGCGCTTCGCCACAGATCAGCGCCACCCATTGTTGTGTTGTGTTAGTATAGTATGTTGTAGTGTGGTGTGGCGTGGTGTGGTGTGGTGTGGTGTGATGTGGTGTAGTGTGGTGTGGTGTAGTGTAGTAGAGTAGAGTAGAATAGAGTGTAGTGTAGTGTAATGTAGTAAGTATTCTATAGTATAGTAGAGTAGAGCAGAGTATACTACTACTACTACTACTACTACTCCTACTACTACTAATAATAATAATGTATGGTATTAACATAGCGCTGAATCTTGTAAAGCAAACAAATCAAAGCACTTGCATTCAAATCATTTACACACATGCAGCCTTTCACAAAATAATAGAATTTACTTATATCAAATTTATGCTCTCTCTCTCTCTCTCTCTCTCTCTCTCTCTCTCTCTCTCTCTCTCTCTCTCTCCTCTCTCTCTCTCTCAAAAACGAGTAGAGTAGAGCAGAGCAGAGTACAGTCGAGTCGAGTCGAATCGAGTCGAGTATGGTACAGTACAGTATAAGTATAAGTATAGTATAGTATAGTATAGTATAGTATAGTACAATACAGTACAGTATAGTATAGTATAGTACAGTACAGTACAGTACAGTACAGTACAGTACAGTATAGTTAGTATGATGATGATTATGGGATATTAGTAAAATATTAATGTCAACTGTTACTGTTATAGTTGATGAGAAAATCGAAAAGATGAGAAGGGAACTGATATGATTCAGCCCCCCCATCCCCATATTCCCTCCTCCACCCACCCAAAAAGACCAGAAAAATGAAGTAAGTGAACGAAACGGAACAGATGGGACAATAAGCAAAG
>CM054143.1:9493840-9518840 GCA_028751875.1 Rapana venosa | reverse complement strand
TTCCATGCTATTCATGGCTCAGGCTACAACTTTTATGTCCGAACGGATGTGTGCCATTTTCTATTGTTGTTATTGTTGATGTCGTTGGGTGTTCCTCAGTTTAACATCTTATGGGTCACCTAATATAGGTATTCAATCTGTTGCTTTCACTTTTATCACACAGGGGAATCAACAAGAGCTCATCCATGAAGTCGGAATGTGGCTACTTTTACAGTGAGAATAAACAAATGGTCCCATACGTAAAATCTCAATGGTGAACCTCGGAGCCCTAGCCGAGAAACGCACGTACACACGCACACACACACGCACACCTTACACATACACCTTTCACACACACCTTACACACACACACACACACACACACACACACACACACACACACACACACACACACATCCATTATCCTCGAAATAAAAGTATAAAATAATAAAGAAATAATACTAATACTCACACACACACACACACACACAAACAAACCTTACACACACACACACCTTACACACACACACACACACACCCAACCTTACACACACTCCACACACACACACACACACACACACACGACCTTACACACACACACACACACACACACACACACAACCTTACACACACACACACACACACAACCTTACACACACACACACACACACACACACACACACACACACACACACACACACACACATCCATTATTCTCGAAATAAAAGTATAAAATATTACTAAAGAAATAATACTAATACTCTCTCTCACACACAAACACACACACACACACACACACACACACGCACGCACGCACGCACGCACACACACACACACAAACAAACCTTACACACACACACACACACATACAACCTTACACACATACCCCTTACACAAAGACACACACAAATACAACCTTATACACACACCTTACACACACACACCCCTTACACACACACACACACCTTACACACACACACACACACACACAACCCCACCCCCCACCCCACACACACTCACACACACAACCCCCCCCACCCCCCCACCCCCCCCCCCCCCACACACACACACAGGGTTACCCGTAATGGAGGGGAAATAGATGGCCAGCAGGACAACGAAAGACGTGGTGATGTCCCGGGTGATTTCATTCCCGGCATTGTCCACAGAGTGCTGGGTGCCTATCAGCTGCCCCACCTTTCCGTAGCTGTTGAAAGCGTTGGCTGCAAGAAAAGACAGTCAGCAACAACTAGCAGCATGCACGCGCACGCGCGCGCGCGCGCGCGCGCGCACACACACACACCTTACACACACACGCGCGCGCGCGCGCGCATGCACAAATGCACACAAATTCACACGCATAGGCACATCAACACAATATTTACACACAAACACACTTACATACACACACTTATACACATGCACACACACACTTATACACACACACACACGCACAAGCACGCACACACACACACACACACACACGCCCACACACACACGCTTCCCTCGTTCCCACCCTACAAACATACATACACACAACAACCCCCCCCCCACCCTCCCCCCAACACACACACATAACACCCTCCCCCCTCCCCACATACATACACCCCCCCCCCCCACACACACACACACAAACAACACCCCCCCCCCCCACTCACACACACGCACGCACCCCCACCCCGCCGATCCCACCCTCCCCACACACCCCCCCCCCCCCCACCCAAACACACACTCAACACCACCACATCCCTCCCCCAACAACAACCCCCCCCCCCACCCACCTCCCGCCCCACTCACACTGCTGCTGCACACCCACACACATACAGACACACACATACAAACACACACACACACATACACACACACAAACACACACATACACGCACACACACACACACACACACACACACGCACAAACACACACGCACACACACACACGCGCACAAACACACACGCGCACAAACACACACGCACACACACACACACACACACACACACAAAAACACACACACAACACACACACACACACACAAACACACACAAACACACACACATACACACACACACACGTACACACACACACACACACACAACACACACACACAAACACACACACACGTACACACACACACACACACACACACACACACACACACACACGCCTCACCTTTAAAACTCTCAGCATTCAACCCTGGAACCGCGGGCTTCAAATACACTTCGTGCTTGAGGAAGTAGGGGTCGCAGATGGAGTCGTTGGAGCACATCAGGCTGTACAGAGGTCCCCCGGGGTCCTTGTTACACGCCAGACTCCCGTTCACCATCAGCCCGGCTGAGGAAAGCAGCCGGTCTCCCACAAAACACACCCTAGAGGAAGGAGGAAAGAGAGCAACATTATCTTCTTATGTTAGTCCGTCGTTTTCGACGATGACCTCCAAAACAACAGAGGAGGCAGCTGCTGTTTCGGAAACTGGGCAGAAATTTGATTATAGTGGAGATGCCTTGTCCACAGTACATCCCCACTCTCTCGGCCAAGTGGGCATAAGGACAGTCAGCGTTGGAGATGTTCTCCAAAGGCCAACTAGCCCCCAGGGCTGCAGCACATAAGGACTGTGCAAGTCAAGCCTCCTAGTCAGAGTCATAGTCGATCACTAAAGACTAAGCTGTAAAGTGGAATTCCATGAGTGGAAAAGCCACTGGTCATACTGCCTCTCACTTTGCTGTTGCCCCCAGTATCAATGGTTTAATCAAGAACCGTGATAAAGCCCAGCGCTAGAGAGCAACATACGATAAGACAAGCGCTCGCTTTTCCCCTTGGCTAAGGTTAAGCAACGGGGACGGGATAGCTCAGTGGTCGGAGCACTCGCTTTCCCCCCAGCCAAGTTAAGCAGCGTCGAGCGCGGTTACCAGTTGGATGGGTGACCGTTTTGCGCGCCTTGGCTTCAGTACAGTTCCCTCTCAAGTTCACTCAGCTGTAAAATGGGTTCCTGCTTTCTTTTAGGGTCAGGGAAGGTAAAGCAGCGAGGGAGAGGAGATGGGCGCCGCTTTCAGTATGCTGGCCTCCTAGAGAAGTTGAGGTTTTTTGATGCCTCGCTCCTCCTACGACCACTTAGGTTATGGGACACCTTTATTTTATTTTATTTTTTTCGAGGATATCAGAGCAAGCTCTTGTGTGTGTGTTTTTTGTTTTACATCTTTCATTTTATGATCTTTTTGATTCTTTTATTTCAGCTTATTTTGTTTGTAAAAGATGCATGCTGGGTACATGTTCATATTTCCGAGACCCACCTCGAAAGCCGACACGAATAGCGGAATCTTTAACGTGCATAATTTGATCTTCTACTTATGTAAAAAATAGACAAAAAGCGCTGGCAAGTCTGCACTTTGACGCTGACCTGGGAAACTGTAAAGAAAAAAATCCACACCCACCCTTAATTCACCAGAAACCGCTTAAACCAAGATTCGAACCCACAACTACTCCCCTTCTTCTTCGTCGAATGCTCAGACAACAGCTACTGTTGTCACATGAGCAAAAAAGCTCGTTGTGAGGTTAAGCGTCTGGCCAGATCAGAACTTCGGCGAAACCCACGACTGGGATATAGATCCAAGGGATTATAAAGTCAAACAGTCTTAACCGCTTCCTCTCTCTCTCTCTCTCTCTCTCTCTCTCTCTCTCTCTCTCTCTCTCTCTCTCTCTCTCTCTCTCTTACACACACACACACACACACACCCACGCACGCACGCACGCACGCACGCACGCACGAAGGAAGGAAGGAAGGAAGGTGGCAGGATGGTTAAGACGTTTGCCTGCCAACAAGTCAACCGTGAGGTTGTGGGTTCGATTCCCACCCTCGCCCTTTCTTCCCAGTTTGACCAAAAAATCGAACTGAATGTTTAAGTCCTTCGGATGAGACTATAAACCGAGGCCCCGTGTGCGAACGCATGCAGAACATCTTGCGCACGCGTTAAATCCTGTTCCGCTTTTCGAAAGAGTAGGCCATTGTGTGCCGGTGGGAACAGATTACAAAATTTACAAAACCGCATACACACGGGGACTATATGTAAAACAGCACATGAGTGCTTATTCCATTATCCTCGATATAAACTAATAAATAATGATAATAATAATAATAATAATAATAACACACTCACACACACACACACACACACACACACACACACACACACACACACACACACACACACGCTATTACAAAATCAAACCCACGACAACGATATAGGTACAAATGTAAAGCTGTCCCATAACCTATGTGGTCGTAGAGGAGCGAAGCGTCAGAGACCTCACTTCTCCAGGAGCCAGCATATTGAGGGCCGCGCCCATCTCCTCTCCCTCGCTGCTTTACCTTCCTTGACCCTAAAGAGGGCAGGTACCCATTTACAGCTGGGTGAACTGGGGGAACTGTACTGAAGCTAAGGCGCGCGAACGGTCACCCATCCAAGTGGTAACCACGCTCGACGCTGCTTAACCTTGGCTGGGGGAAAGCGAGTGCTCCGACCACTGAGCTATCCCGTCCCCGTTACCATATATGACAAAGACCCACAGGATTAGAATGGTCAAGTCTTAATCCACCCCTCAGCTAAAGCTTAAGCCCGCGTCCTCTCTTCTCACTTGATGCTGTTGTCTGCGTTGGCGATGAACATGCCGACGTAGACGCTGGCGATGGCGATGAGGACAGCGGAGAGCACCAGCAGAGCCACTCTGGAGACGAAGGTGACGCCCACGAAGACCGTGGCGGCCACTAGCAGCAGCAGGAGGGTCCCGTACAGCCGCGCGTTGTTGTACTTGCTGTCGGAGATGTTCAGTTCTGGCGTGATGTACTCCTGCATAAACAGATATAGACATACTTACTTACGTACATACAAACGCGCAGGCGTGTGTGGGTGTATTAATTAATACGCAGACACATACACACAGACAGCGAGCATTATATCGCATACGCAGACACATACACACAGACAGCGCGCATTATATCGCATACGCAGACACATACACACAGACAGCGAGCATTATATCGCATACGCAGACACATACACACAGACAGCCAGCATTATATCGCATACGCAGACACATACACACAGACAGCCAGCATTATATCGCATACGCAGACACATACACACAGACAGCCAGCATTATATCGCATACGCAGACACATACACACAGACAGCCAGCATTATATCGCATACGCAGACACATACACACAGACAGCCAGCATTATATCGCATACGCAGACACATACACACAGACAGCGAGCATTTTATTGCATACGCAGACACATACACACAGACAGCGCCCATTATATCGCAGACACAAGCGCGCGCGCGTGCACAGACTCGCACACACAGACACTTACAAACTGTGCGCGCGCACACACACACATACCAAACCGTGAGCGCTCGCGCACACACACAGACACACTGACACAAACTGTGAGAGCGAGCGCGGGGCGCACCCCGACATTACTACATACTCCCCCTCAGCCCCCCACCCCCACTCCCACACACACCACACACACAAAACACACACACAAAACACACACACAACACAAACTACACACACACACACACACACTACACACAACCGCCACACTACACACACACACGCGCCCGCGCGCAAAAACACATTTCACACACACTCCCCCTCAGCCCCCCATCCCCCACCCCCCCCAACACACGCGCGCGCGCGCAACACACACACACACACACCAACACACACACACACCACACACAAAACACACTACACGCACACTACACACACTCAACCCACCATTTACCCCCCCGCCTCCCCCCCCCCCCCCACCACCCCAACCCCACCACCTCCCTTCTTAAAAAATCCCAAAACCAAACCCAGAAATCCTCTTCCTACTCCAACACTACACCACACCACACCACACCCATACCATACCACACCACACCACACACCACACCCCACACCACACCACAAACACACCCACACACCACACCACACCCACACCACACCACAACCACACCACCACCACACACCACACCACACCACCACCACACCACAACCACACCACACACCACACCACACCCACACACCACTAGGTACGTACCAGCAGGACCTCGATGGAGCCGGCTAGGTACATGGCCACAGACACAGAGATGCCCATGTAGAAGAGGATGCCCACGGCACCCCCGAACTCCGGGCCCAGGGAGCGAGAGATCATGAAGTACAGGCCCCCGCCCGTCACTCGACCGTTGGTGGCGATAGCGCTGATGGACAGCGAGGTCAGCAGACTCTGCCCGAGGGAAAAGGAGAAAAGAAGCAGGCAGACGAGATATTTTTTTTAAAAGAGCCGTCTTTCATGCCTTCCCCCGAAGCAATCATCTAAGGCAATCACCACATACAAGATCGGTGGTCTAGAGGTAACGCGCCTGTTTAGAATGCGAAAAGTCCGGGTCGGGTGTGTGCGGTGCGGTGGTTCGTATCCCGTTTTGGCCCGACATTTTCCCCCATCCATGCGTGGTGGTCTGGGCGCTAGTCTTTCGGATGAGACGATAAACAAATAATAATAATAAAAATGTTGCACACAATTTTCAGCGCACGTAAAAGAACCCGCGGCAACAAGAGAGTTGTCCCTGGCAAAATTCTTAGAAAAAAAAGCCACTCTGATAGGGAAACAAATACAGTTGCAGACCAAAAGAAGAAAAAAAAAGGGTGGCGCTGCTCTTGTGGCGACGCGCTCTCCCCGGGGGAGAGCAGCCCGAATTTCACGCAGAGAAATCTGCCGTGACTTAAAGTGGTATAAAATACAAATAAAAAAATAAAAATAGAAGTTGGAATGCGGCTACCTTCTTGGTTGGGACAAAATGGTCGTATACGCACAATCTTCCCACTGGCGCTCACAAGCAGCAGCAGATGAAAGACAATCATACAGGCAATCATCTAAGGCACTCACCACACACAAGATAAAGACAATCATTCAGGCAATCATCCATGGTACTCACCATACACAGCAGCAAATAAAGACAATCATACAGGGAATCATCTAAGGCACTCACCACACACACGATAAAGACAATCATTCAGGCAATCAACTAAGGCACTCACCACACACAAGATAAAGACAATCATTCAGGCAATCATCCATGGTACTCACCACACAACATCACCAAATGAAAGACCACCATACAGGCAATCCTCTACGGCACCACTACACTCAGTCATCAGCAGATAAAGACAATCATACAGACAATCATCTACGGCACCACTACACTCAGTCATCAGCAGATAAAGACAATCATACAGACAATCCTATAAGGCGCTCACACCACACATCACCAGATAAAGACAATCATACAGACAATCCGCTAAGGCACTCACACCACACACATCACCAGATAAAGACAATCATACAGGCACTCACACCACACACATCACCAGATCATACAGGCAATCCTCTAAGGCACACACCACATCGAAGACAACCATACAGGCAATCCTCTAAGGCACTCACCACATCGAAGACAACCATACAGGCAATCCTCTAAGGCACACACCACATCGAAGACAACCATACAGGCAATCCTCTAAGGCACACACCACATCGAAGACAATCATACAGGCAATCCTCTAAGGCACTCACCACAATGAAGACAATCATACAGGCAATCCTCTAAGGCACACACCACATCGAAGACAACCATACAGGCAATCCTCTAAGGCACACACCACATCGAAGACAACCATACAGGCAATCCTCTAAGGCACACACCACATCGAAGACAATCATACAGGCAATCCTCTAAGGCACTCACCACAATGAAGACAATCATACAGGCAATCCTCTAAGGCACTCAGCACACATTGAAGACAATCATACAGGCACTCCTCTAAGGCACTCACCACATCGAAAACAATCATACAGGCAATCCTCTAAGGAACTCACCACAATGAAGACAATCATACAGGCACTCCTCTAAGGCACTCACCACATCGAAGACAATCATACAGGCACTCCTCTAAGGCACTCATCACAGTGAAGACAATCATACAGGCACTCCTCTAAGGCACTCACTCACTCACTCTCGCACTCTCTCACTCACTCACGCACTCTCTCACTCACCACACAGCAGCAGGTGAAGACGATCATGAAGGCCTCCACAGAGCCCGCCTCCCCAACAATCCAGTACAGCCGCACGAAGTAGATGACTCCGAAGATGTTTTGGATGCAGGGAAAGAACACCCCCATGATCACCCCCAGGTTGGCCTTTTCCTACACACACACACACACACACACACACACACACACACACACACGCACACGCACACGCACACACAATCAAAGCAAATGCACTGCTTTTTCAATGTACCATCTGAAAATAAAAGTTTGACTTTGACTTTGACACACACACACACAGAGCACGTGTGCACATACACGCAAACACACACACACACACACACACACACACACACACACACACACACACACACACACACACACACACACACACACAAGAAGTGACAGGATAAGAAGTTAGACATATTTTGTATCGTACCAGGTAGTCAAGACGAGGGTTAGGATGTTGTTTGGTTTTTAAAAACGCGTTCATCAAGCAAAGGGAACTAAAAGTACGCCTTGATACTTCAAGCATAAGGGAGAAGAAAGCTGACAGTTTTATAATCTTTCGAAATCTCAGCTTCAACAACCTTGCCTAAAATGACTTCTAGCGGAAAGGAGGAGATGGGTCAAGCAGATGCCATGTAACTCAATTCGTGAAGGTAAAGGTAAAGGTGTCCCATAACCTACATGGTCGTAGGTGAGTGAGGCATCAGAGACCTCAACTTCTCAAGAGGCCAGTATATTGAGGGCGGCGCTCATCTCCTCTCCCCCGCTGCTTTACCTTCCCTGACCCTAAAGAGAGCAGGAACCCATTTACAGCTGGGTGAACTGTAGGAACTGTACTGAAGCCGAGGCGCGCGAACGGGCACCCATCCAAGTGGGAACCTCGCTCGAGGCTGTTTAACCTTAGCTGGGGGAAAGCGAGTGCTCTGACCACTGAGCTATCCCGTTTTATAACCGATTGTAATCTCAGCTTCAACAAGCTTGCCTAAAGTGGCTGCTAGCGGAAGGAGGTGGTGGGTCGACCAGGTGCCATGTGACTCATTTCGTGGTGGAGGGTCACCCCCCCCCCTCCCCCCCCCCCCCCCCCAAAATCCCAACATCGACAAGATCATGATTTTAGTAGCAATCAACACCAACATTATTTTATTTATTTATTTATTCATTCTTTTATTTCGAGCATAATGGAATAAGCACTCATGTGCTTTTCTACATCCAGTCCCCGTGTGCATGCACTTTTGTCAATTTTGTCATCCGTTCCCACCAGCACACAAAGACCTACTCTTGCAAAAGGCGGAACGGGATTTTTAATGTGTGCGCAAGACGTTCTGCGTGCGTTCGCACACGGAACGTCGGTTTGTAGTCTCATCCGAAGGACTTTTGGGGGGAAGTGGAGTCGGCACTGATGTTAACTTCAGAGGAAAAATCCTCTTGAGCGAGATTCGAACCAGGGTCAGCAGATCACAAGCGCATTACTCTAACCACCAGGCTAATCCTGTGCCCCCCCCCCCTCCACCCCCAGTCCAGCCCCACCCCACCCCCAATCATGAACTTTAAGCAGCAAGAGAAACGGAAAAAAAGGACCGACACAAAATCCCAACCAACCATGATTTTTTAGCAGCAAGAGAAAAAGACACCCACCCACCACGAACCCCCTGGCCCCCAACCCCCCCCCCCCCCCTCCCCCCACCACCCCCACCCCACCCCACCCCTCCTGGACTCATACCTTGATCTCGTTGGCGTCCTCATCTTGGACCCCAGCGTGATGTATCTGATCCTCCAGGTAGTTCTTCACCGTTCTGTCCGTGGCCTCGTACAGCTCCATATTGGGGGCGAACATCACCATTCGATGTCCTGAAGTACTCCTGCTGAGCGTCTTTTGCGAGTCGTCCTCCACATCGCCATTCTCTGAAATCAGGACTCCAAAGTAAAAGACAGAGAGAGAGAGAGGACGGGGCTGGGGGGTGGGGGTGGGGGGGTTAGAGTGAGGGAGAGAGCGTGGAGGGAGGGAACTCGAACTCGAACTCGAATATTTTAATGAGGGTAAATGGATAAGCCAGAGGCTTCTTTACACCAGGCCCTCATGGGGAAAAAAAGTGAAACAAAACATGAATAAACCAATTGATTAACAAACAAGACAATGTCAGAAAGCAAAGAAATGATTCATTCAAATTGCCATTCAATTATTGGCTGAAGTCATGAAATCAATGAAAGACCACAGAAGTAAACCAATCGAATAAATAAACAAAAGCAATTAAACACTGACAAACTCCCCCCCCCCCACTAAACAGACAACCCTCCCCCAAAAAAGAGAGAGGAGAGGGAGGGAGTAAGGGAGAGAGAGAGGGGAGGGAGAGGGGAAGGAGAGAGAGGGGGATGGAGGAAGTGAGAGAGAGGGAGGGAGTGAGGGAGAGATAATGGGAGAGGGGGGGGGGAGAGAGAGAGAGAAGAGAGAGAGAGAGAGAAGAAAGAGAGAGAGGGGAGGGAGGGAGTAAGGGAGAGAGAATGGGAGAGAGAGGGGGGAGAGAGAGAAGAGAGAGAGAAGAAAGAGAGAGGGGAGGGAGGGAGTAAGGGAGAGAGAGAGGAAGAAAGAGGGAGGGAAGGGGAGAGGGAGAGAGAGAGAAAGAAGGGTAGGAGGGAGAGAGAGAGGAGGGGAGGGAGAGGGGAAGGAGAGAGAGGGGGGATGGAGGGAGTGAGAGAGAGGGAGTGAGAGAGGGAGAGAGAGGGGGGACGGAGGAGAGAGGGAGAAGGATGGAGGGAGAGAGAGGAGAAAGGGAGAGTAAGAGGGAGAGAGAGAGAGAGAGAGAGAGAGAGCGAGAGAGAGAGAGAAAGGGAGAGGGAGGGGGAGAAAGAGACAGAGACAGAGAGAGAGACAGACAGAGAGAGTACATATTCACGTTGTACGATCATTTAGATAAATGATATGTAATACAACACCCACACAAAACCTTTCTCACCTTAAAATACTGCTATGGATTAAAAAAAGAAAAAAAGCCCTCAAGCAATAGCATGCAAGGGAAATATCCACATAGTATTACAATGACGTCAAAACAATTGAGTTTAAGGCAAAACACAATCTTAACACATTCTAAATGACGTGATATACACATGACTTTAAACAAACACCACAAACATGATATCATAGATTTAAAACGATAGTAATCACAAAATTACTATATCAACGTAGCAACCAAAGGCATTCATAACAGACGATATATTTTCAATAGAATGGAAAGAGAGGCAGCAAGGGAGGGGGAAGAGAGAGAGAGAGAGAGAGAGAGAGAGAGAGAGAGAGAGAGAGAGAGAGAGAGAGAGAGAGAGAGAGAGAAAGGGGGGGGGGGGGGGGGAGAAGAAAAGAAAAGAAGAAGAAAACATGAACATAAACATGAAACTTGATATCATAAATTCAAAACGATAGTAATCACAAAATTACTATACAACGTAGCAACCAAAGACATTCATAACAGACATATATTTCAATAGAATGGAAAGAGAGGAAGCAAGGGAGGGGAAGAGAGAGAGGAAAAGAGAGAGGAGAGAGAGAAGGAGAGAGAGAGAGAGAGAGAGAGGAGGGGGGGGGGGAAGAAAAAGAAAAAAGAAGAAGAAGAACAAACAAGAAAAGAAAAAGAAAAGAAGAAGAAAAAAGAAGAAGAAAAGAAGAAAGAAGAAGAAGAAGAAGAAGAAGAAGAAGAAGAAGAAGAAGAAGAGAAAGAAGAAGAAGAAAGATAGCAAAGAGAGACAGACAGACTGGCAGACAGACAGAAACAAAGAAACAATTTCTTTCAATTTCAAAAACAATTTCAACTTTTTCTTTATGTGATTTTTTTTGTAAAAGCATGGTTGGTGGGTTGTTTGTTGTTGTTTTTTGGGGGGGGTAATTTTAATTTTTGTTTATTTATTTTATTTTTTTAATAAGACATCCACCCCTCCATGTGTTCCCCCTTGTCTAATATCACTAGAAGTGAACAGACGTAAAATTGAAGTCAACAACAAAGAAACAATGAAAGAAACAAACCAAAAAGGTCAGTATAGAAGAAGAGGAAAAAAGGCACAGGCAAGTGATTAAGGGTTTCAATCTTTACACTGAAATGGGAAGCGACTTTAGCATTCTGAAGGCCTGTTTACCTTTCTGCACCAAAATGAAAAGACAAAAACCTCGAAAACATCAATAAAAGATTTTTTACAAATCCAAATTAGCATTATACTGAATAAAAGTTTATACAAACATCCACATAGTCAAATACAGTCACTCACACTCTCACTCTCACACACACCACACACACCACGCACGCATGCACGCACGCACGCACCACTACACTCACAATCATACACACACCACACAACACACACACACACACACACACACACAATCACCACACACATCACACACACAGTCACGTACAACAAATCGCGCGCAGCACAGAAACACACACATACACACCAAGCACGCACAGCACCACATACATACAATACACACACAATCACACACACAAATCACACACCACACACACACACACACAATACGACACACACACAACACACACACACAACACACCACAGCACACACATACCACACTATACAACACACGAAACACACACGCATTGCAGCAACACACACATACACACACCACACATAAACACACAGCCGGCCACGCTTGGGGCACACGCACGCACATACACTAACAATCAGCACATAACACAATCCACACCCACGCATGTACGCACACACATACACACACGCGCACGCACGCTTACTCATATGCACGCACGCACATTTACACTAACTCAAATGCAAGCACACAACACACACACACACACACACACACACACACAGCGCGGCACACCACACACACACACCACACACACAAACACACAACACACACACAACACACCGATCAATCAGGTAACACTTCACAAGTGCAACGCGATACGTCATTGTCCAGGCTAGAAGTCACCTTCACAGCTACTGTCCTGAGAGACGAGAGCAACAACACACACAAGAACAACGAACACAACACAACACAGACACACAACACACACACACACACACACACAAACACACACCGAGCAATCAGGTATAACTTCTACAAGTGCAACGCGATACTGGTCATTGTTCCAGGCTAGAAGTGCTAGCCTTCTATAGTATCTGTTTCCCTGAGAGAGAGAGAGAGAGAGAGAGAGAGAGGGGAGAGAGAGAGAGAGAGAGAGAGAGAGAGAGAGGGAGAGAGAGAGAGAGAGAGAGACAGACAGACAGACAGAGAGACAGACAGACAGAGAGAGATACAGAGAGAGTGTGAGAGACAGAGAGACAGAGAGACAGAGAGAGAGAGAGACAGACAGACAGACAGAGAGAGAGAGAGACAGAGAGAGAGAGAGACAGAGAGAGAGAGTGAGAGAGAGAGAGACAGAGACACAGAGAGAGAGAGTGAGAGAGAGAGAGACAGAGAGAGAGACAAAGAGAGAGATAGAGAGAGAGAGAGAGAGAGAGAGAGAGTAGAGAGAGAGAGAGAGAGAGAGAGAGAGACAATGACAATGACAAATTCTTTTATTTCGAGGATAATCAATAAGCACACATGTGCTTTTTTACATCCAGTCCCCGCCCGTTAGGGATACATCTTAATAATAATAATAACCCAATACTTATACAGTCTCACAATAAAAACAAGGGGAAATAACCCTTTTCAAAACAGCTCCCCCACCCAACAACCCCCCCCCCAAAAAAAAAAACCCCACCAAATAAATAAAAGAAAACCCTAAAAACACCACCCCAACCACCCCCCACCTCCACCCCTTCAAAACAAACCCAACCGAAACAAACAAACAAAAGAGAAAAAAAACCAAACCAACAAATGAAGAAAAAAAGAGAAAAACAAACAACAATAACATGTTAGTCCGTCGTTTTCGACGATGACCTCCAAAACAGCAGAGGAGGCAGCTGCTGTTTCGGAAACTGGGCAGAAATTTGATTATAGTGGAGATGCCTTTCCCACAGTACATCCCCACTCTCTCGGCCAAGTGGGCATAAGGACAGTCAGCGTTGGAGATGTTCTCCAAAGGCCAACTAGCCCCCAGGGCTGCAGCACATAAGGACTGTGCGAGTCAAGCCTCCTAGTCAGAGAGTCATAGTCGATCACTGAAGACTAAGCTGTAAAGTGGAATTCCACGAGTGGGAAAGCCACTGGTCATACAGCCTCTCACTTTGCTGTTGCCCCCAGCGTCAATGGTTTAATCAAGAACTGTGATAAACCCCAGGCGCTGACGGCTACAACAAGAAGAACAACAACAAAACCAAGAAAATAACAACAACCAAACTTATTAAGTCATAAAGATAAACATCTACACATTGTCAAATGGTACATATACTTGTTACACATAACAATAAGATATTGAAATAGGGCACTCATTAAAACTTAAGTACAGAGACAAGTCCAATAAAGTATTGAAAATATGAAATATGAATCCTTCACCAGGATACACTATAACTATAAGCAAAACGATACAAGGTGAGAGAAAGACAGAGACAGAGAGACAGAGTGTGTGTGTGTGTGTATTTCAGAGATAATATCCAATATATAATTCCCAAAACAGTACACGATCACCATCAGCACTCATTTTTGATTATACTCGTTCAAATTATATGTCATAATAATAAAATAAACTCAATACCCATACATTCACACAATAAAAACAAGAAACAAAACAAAAGAAGAAATCTAAACCTATGCAGTCATTGAGGGAGAGAATGTGAGTGAGTGTATGTGAGTGAGTGTGTGTGTGTGTGTGTGTGTGTGTGTGTGTGTGTGTGTGTGTGTGTGTGTGTGTGTGTGTGTGTGTGTGTGTGTGTGTGTGTGTGTGTGTGGTGTGTGTGTTTCAGGGATAATACTAAATATATAATACTCACATAGCACACGATCAACACCAACACTTTTTAATTATACTCATACAAATTGAATGTCATGATAATAAAATAAGTGCAATACCCATACACTCACACAATAAAGAGGGGGGAAAACCCAATAAAGTCATAAAAAGAACATCTACACATTGTAAGTAATAGAGACAAATTATCTTTTTACCAGGATAATGAATAAGTACTCATGTGCTTTTTCACATCCAGTCCCCGCCCGTATGGTCACATATTAATAATGAACCCAGTACTCATACTTTCAAACAGTAGAAGCAAAGGGGGAAACAAATTTTTAAAAAAGAAAGAGAGAAAAAGAAAAAAACAAACAAACAAACAACCAGCCTAACAAAAAAACAAAATAAACCACAGAAACACCCCCCCTACCACAAAAAAACCCCAACAGAACCACCCTCAAACAAACAAAACCAAAACAAGAAAAAAAAAACAAACAAACAAACAAACAAATGAGGGAAAAAAACACCAAAAAACCTACACCGCCCCCCCCCCCCCCACACACACACATATATACACCAAAAACAAAAACAAACAAAATCCCACACAAATCAACAACAAAAACAAAACACAACTACAGCAATAACAACAAGAGAGAGAGAGAGAGTAAGCCAAATTATAGATAATAAATTGAACACCATATTGTAGAATAGTACACATAGTTGTTACACGTAATAATAAGATATTGAAGAGAGAGAGAGAGAGAGAGAGAGAGAGAGAGAGAGAGAGAGAGAGAGAGAGAGAGAGAGAGAGAGAGAGAGGGGGGGGGGGGGAGGGGGGGAGGGGGGGGGGGGGCTGAGTCACTCCAGGAGTTATGGCAACCAGAGAACTAAGTCAGCAGATTTCTGAAGCACGTTTAACCTTAGTACGGGGTGGGATAGCCGGGTGGTGAGAGCACTGAGCTCGTGATCTGATGGCCCGGGTTCGAGCCACCCCCGTGGTACCCGATCGAGGGAATTTCCCCCCTGGAGTTAACCCCAGTACCGACCCTACACCCCCCAAAAGTCTTTCGGATGAGACTATAAACTGAAGTTCTGTGTGCTAACGTAGGTAAAAACGGATAACACAAAATATAGAAAAAAAAACCACCACCACCACCAAACTGCATGCACAGTGGTGTCGTGATTAGACATCATCCCCGAATGTGGAAAGCGGCTACCTATCTAGTGGGCAAAACTATCGCATACGCAAGCAATCTCATCATCTGTGAACCTCGGAGCTCTAGTTGAGGAACGAAAAAAAAACTCAAACCAAACCCCCCAAAACTCCTTACAGTCATCATCATCATTAGCCATTACACCCAGCGGTGTGTGGGGCAGCAGCAAAGCGCTTCCACTCCTGCCTATCCTGGGCCAACCTAGTCACTGATCCCCAAGAGTGCTGCTGCATGGCCTTCATCTCACTTTCTACAGTTCCTCCTCCACGTTGCTTTTGGTCTTCCTTTCTTTCTCCTTCCTTACAGTAGAAGAACGTATTTAGCGATGCCCCATTACCTGCAGTCTGTGAATGGATTAGCAGCCCTACCCTACACCGCTGACCCTGCCTCTCCTCACCACTCCCAGACTGATTGTGTGTGACCCTTTCTAACGTCAGGGCTACACAGCGTACAAAGCCAGGCACTTGGACTAATCTCTGATTTATGACCGACTGCCGGGGCGCAGGGGCTAGTGCATCAAAGTTACTGGCTGGAAAGTCGTGGGTTTGATTCCCATAAGAGTTAAGTTTTGGGGTTTTTTGTGGGGGTTTTGTTTGGTGGGTGGGGGTGGGGTGTGTTTGTTTTGTGTTGTTTTGGTTTTGTTTTGTTTTTTCGGGGGGGGGGGGGGGGGGGGGGGTAATAGGGGGTCAGATTCAGCTAGCTTTGCAGAGAGTGAGTTTGCCATGGGCTTCCTGGAGAGGCTAGAACCACGCAATCGAACTTCATTCACTTTACGGATACGATTTAATGACCTCACAAACACTGCATGTGTTCGCATCTCTCGGGTCACAGGCTGACGCCTGGATAATTATGACAGGCAGAGTGGAATACAGTACCAAAGACCCTCATCAATAGCAAAAAAGATTGTCTCTGCTTTGGTGGCCCTGGTTGATCTGGTCTCATGGTGACCTCAGTTTTGGTCCCCCCCCTCTCCCCCCACCCCCCCACTCCGCACATGTTTGTGCATGTGGTGAGTTACTGTCCAAATCCTCGGGGATGGAGGTTCATGGGAACAAGCCATTGAAGGGACTTTCTGATGGTCACCACCCTGGGTGGGCGTACCCTTCAGTCTGGCTCCGCGAATAAGCTAATATTGTCGTCAGAATTGAGCTTAAAAAGTGATGTGTCGGATTGTCCTTCGGATGAGACTATAAACCGAGGCCCCGTGTGCGAACACATGCAAAACATCTTGCGCACGCGTTACATCCTGTTCCGCTTTTCGGATGAGTAGGCCATTGTGTGCCGGTGGAAACAGATGACAAAATTTACAAAACCGCATACACACGGGGACTGCATGAAAAAAAGCACACGAGTGCTTATTCCATTATCCTCCATATAAAAGAATAAATAAAAAATTAAATAAATAAATGTGTGTGTGGGAAAGAGAGAGGAGAGAGAGAGAGAGAGGAAGAGAGAGAGGAGAGGAGAGAGAGGAGAGAGAGAGAGAGAGGAGAGAGGAGAGAGAGAGAGAGCTCAGAACAAGCACCACTGAAGCCGATTAAAGTGACCCATTCGCAATGCAGGGCCTGTCTGGCGGGTAGCCCTATGGCGGCCTAAATTTGATAAGATAAGCTCCCTGTGAACTTCTACAACTGAGGAAGCACCATGACAAGCCTCGGCTGGGTACGGCTGGGATGGGAGAGAGAGAGAGAGAGAAGAGAGAGAGAGAGAGAGAGAGAGAGAGAGAGAGGATGAGAGAGAGAGAGAGAGAGGGCGGGGGGGGAGAGAGAGGAGAGAGGGGGAGAGAGAGAGAGGGAGAGAGAGAGAGAGAGAGAGAGAGAGATGAGCGGCGTGGGAACAGCAGGACAGTTTGAAACTTCAGAGAGGATGAGACTAAAACATTTATGATTAACAGGTCAATCAACCTTAAGGGACTTAGGATTTATAAGTCAGTCTACTCAATATATCTGTGAAATAATATAAGCCAGTCGACTGACTGAAGCTATGGTTTACAATACTATTAGCAGGAGGAAACGTGTTTAATCTTGAATCGTCATCCCCCCAGGACAGAATCAAAAACACCATCACCACACCATAACAATAGTAAAAACAACCCACGAGCAAAAGCAAGCATACCTCACATACAATGACAAGGATTCAAAGACAGTTTGCAACAAAAACAAAAACCAGTGCTCAATGTCATAGAAAGACTGTTTTTACGCGCACATCTAGATCTATAACTTAATACACATGGAAACAGACAGACAGAGAAACACACAGAACGCACGCGCGAGCACACATACACACATACACACACACACAAGCAAGCAAGCAAGCAAGCGCGCGTACACACGCACGGCTATATGCACCCGCACGCACAGAGAAAGGAGAGAGAAGAGAGAGAGAGAGAGAGAGAGGAGTGAGAGAGTGAGAGAGAGAGAGAGAGGAGGACGAGAGAGAGAGAGAGAGAGAGAGGAGAGGGGGTGGGGGAGGGAGGGAGGGAGACCAGACAACAGACAGGCCGAGTGACACACACACACACACCCACACACAACACACACAACACACACACACGCACAAAGCAGACAGACAGACTAAAACAAAAGTAGATAGCTAAGTGTCACAAAAAGAAACAACAAACAAACACCAACAAAAATCACATAACCCAAAACAAAAAGCAAAACACAAAACACCCAAGTACAACTTGTTAATACTACGAACCCCAATCCGCCGCCCCCCCCCCCCCCCCCCCCCTCTCTGTCCCCTGCTACCCCGTCCCCCACCCCACCCAAAAACAAAACAAAAATCTGCGCCACTATTATCGTTAGGATCACACTTAAAGATTTTTCTTAAAAGTAAAGTTAAAGATGTCCCATAACCTAGTCCTTCGGATGAGACTATAAACCGAGGCTGCGTGTGCGAACGCACGCAGAACATCTTGCGCACACGTTAAATCCTGTCCAGCTTTTCGAAAGAGTAGGCCATTGTGTGCAGGTGGGAACAGATGACAAAATTTACAAAACCGCATACACAGGGGGAGTGGATGTAAAAAAAAGTACATGAGTGCATATTCCATTATCCTCGATATAAAAGAATAAATAAATAAAATAAATATGTGGTCGTAGGGGAGTGAGGCGTTAGAGACCTCAACTTCTCAAGGGGCCAGCATATTGAGGGTGGCGCCTTTCTCCTCTCTCTCTCTCTCTCTCTCTCTCTCTCTCTCTCTCTCTCTCTCTCTCTTCTCTCTCTCTCTCCCTCGCTGCTTTACCTTCCCTGACCCTAAAGAAGGCAGGTACCCATTTACAGCTGGGTGAACTGGAGAACTGTACTGAAGCCAAGGCGCGCAAACAGTCACCCATCCAAGTGGTAACCACGCTGGATGCTGCTTAACCTTAGCTGGGGGAAAGGCAGTGCTCTGACCACTGAGCTATCCCGTCTCCATAGGTTTTTCTAAAGGGCAGATTATCCTCTTGTTTTTCCATTCTACTGCTAGAGCCCCTAGGATCACCAATAACTGTAAGATTTTTCGTACGAGACGATTTTTGCCCCACTATTAAGGTAGCCGCATTACGACTTCAGGGATGATATCTAAGCACTAGCATCATTCAGTGTGCATGCGTGTCTACGGTTATTTTCTTAAATTTTGGTAACTGTTCCTACCGGCATGGAAAATGGCTACTCTTGTGAAAAGCGGAATGGTTTTAAACGTGTGTGCAAGATATTTTTCCCGCATTCGCACACGCGACCTGGGTTTATGGATAGTCTCATCCAAAGGACTATACGAAATAAAAGTCCATAATTATTGGGACAATGATATTAAAGCATCATTATTTTACTACATGAAAAAAAAATAAACAGATATGAGAAGGCTAAGGTATTCGTGTTGTTTTGTTATGCTTTATTGTCGGGTCGTGTGTTTTGAATGTTTATTAAACTGGTTTCAAGATTATTTACCTACAAGAACAGAATTTCATTTAGTGCATGAAAGTGCAAAACACCCCCACAACCCCCCACCACCCCACCCACCCCCCCACACACACACCACACCCCCACCCCGCGCGGGGTGGGGAGGGGGGTCGCGCACGCATAACACACACAACACACCACCACACACACTTAACAGTAGCTAAGATTTTTTTTTTTTTAATAATTGTTTATTTATTTTAATAATTGTTTTTTTTTTATTTTTTGGCCTATCCGCGAGTGTAGCCATTTTTTTTCTTTCTACATTTATTCGAAGATTTTTTGTTTATTTTAAAAAAAAAAAGGGGCTTTTGGGTTTTTTTTTCCCCAAGATAAACCCCAAATTGAAGTAATTAAAAACAAAAAAAACAAAACCCCAAAAAATTTAAACAAAAAAAAATATTATTATTACTATACAAAAAATTAGAGAATTTTGGGTAAGATTTAAATAAGGCCTTTTTAAAATTCCCCAAAAAGAAAAACAAACAAAAAAAACCCAAAAACAAAACAAAAAAACTAAAAAACAAAAAAAATGGGAACCCCCAACAATTTAAAAATTCGGAGGGGGGGGAAAAACCCTTAAAAATTTTCCCAATTTTTATTTAACCCCCCCCATTCCCCACCCACCCAAAACCCCCCACCCCCACCCACCCCCCCCCACCCCCCCACCCCCCCCCCCCCCCCCCCCCCCCCCCCCCCCCCCCCCCCCCCCCCCCCCTCCCCCCCCCCCCCCCCCTCCATTCCGCAGTTACATTCTTTCATTCAAGCACCCCAAATCCCAGTTTCCCTTCCGTACACCCAATGGTTACTCCTGATCTACCTTTAAAAAAGGGAAAAGAAGAAGAGGGAAGAACAAAAAAAAAAAACAAAAAACAACCCCCCAAAAAATACCTTTTGTCTTGGGAAAATGAGAATCTGCGGAGGTCAGACCGTGTAACTGAGTGCGCCCCCGGGTTTTCTTCGACACGAATCCCCATTTGGGGGGCCAGCAGATCCAAAGAAATTCGGGACTTTGACTGTCCTCCTTTTTGGCCATTTTGTCCCGCTTCTCGGTGAAAATTAATGCACACAAAATCGCCGCGCAAATTTTGTTTGTTGGACCCTATTCGGCGTTGTGGCTTGGCATCATCCGCTGCACCCCTTGGCTGGGCTAAGTTTTTTCGCCGTTTTGGGCACAGTTAGCCGCTTATCCAGCTTTTTTTTTGTGTAGCCCCCAATCCCCGGATGGGAGATGACTACAGTTTGGGGAAGGGGCCCCCCAAAGGTATTCCGATAACAGATAAAAAAAGGTCATCGGTGACGAAAATTTGCGGGCACCCCCCCCTTTTCAAAAAGTTACCTTGGGTTGAAAGTTGTGTTTACTTTCCCCCACACGGCCGTTCTGGGCCCTCGGGTTTAGAGTCGCAGGCAAATCACCCAGGCCCGTTCTTTTTTTGTTTTTTTTTGTTAAGTATGATTGCCCTGCGTTCAATAAAAAACTGTACCCGTTTTTCGGCTTACAGCTACATGAATCAGTCTTCGCCCCCGCTTCTTTTATCCCTTGTTTTTGAGCCAAAAACTTTTTTGTTGAGTTGTTACACCAAACTGCCCCCATTAAAAAAGTCGGCAGCGCTTAAAATCATTCCCCTGCAGATATAAAAAAATATCCTCCAAACCATTTTGCTATCCAAATTCGTCTGTTAAAAAATAATGATAAAAAAAATAAGAATTGTTCTTTTGAAAGATTGGGGATGAAAGTCTTATGTAATTTGCAAGCTTGAAATTTTAGGCTACTCAAACTTCGCTTAGCAAGGTTTTTATTTCTGTGTAGAAAATAGTGCTTCTCCGTAGCCTGGAAACCCTTTTAGATCTTGCATACTTGGTTTCGTATCAAAATTGGGTTGGGGAAAAAGGAAAGAAAGAAAAGTTTTAGATTGGTATGAAATTGTACTGCTTGCTGTGTTTAGATCAAGGGTCGGTTTGATCCTTTTCCCCCTTTTTTTAAAAAGAAGGGTGGACTGCTTGAAAGGGGCCTGGGTACTGATTTAAGACTGACGCCACAACCATGTCGTCTTCTCAAATGAAGCTATTAGAAATGATTTCTTCATTTGAGCTAACAACAAAAAAATAAGCCACTCAGTATTTTTCTTTATCAATCTTAAATCATTCTCTATAGGCTAAGGGATCTGAAGTTTTCCGTTGCTATACTGTCGCGTGTGCGTGTTTGTGTGTGCGTTTACACCATTAGCCTACTGTATTTGTCGATCCTTTGGGCAAATTCGTTTTATTAAAAGTCAAAATGAAACTAGATCTATCTTGATTTTTTTTAACCCGAACATGCGAAAATTTTTTTCCGTTTTTAACGTTCCAGGAGATCATTGTTTGTGGTTTGGTTTGGTTTTTTTTTGGTTTGATTTGGGGAGGGGTTTTTTTTTGTTTTTTTGATAATGGTGTTGTTGAATAGAGTAAAGCAAATCCATTTTTGACAAAATATTCTCAAAACCAATCGTGATTTGCGTCAGAAGCCAAATTTACCGTGCCTATGGGGAATTTAGCAAATTGTCTTATTTTTATAGTCCAGTTTTTTTGATGCTAGTCTCTTACAGTATGCATTTTCAGCACCTGTCACGTCCCCCCGGGGACACAGAGCATTTTTTCCCCCGCGAATAGTTCACAATGGGGAAGTATCGTATGCAAAATGGCTTCTGTCCTCTCTAAGCACTGAACAATCTTTGCACCGCTAAGGGTGTAGGGTAGGGGCCCTTGCCCAGTGACTACGGCAGTCTGGCGGTCCACGTTTTACCGTGAAAAGAGGGAGCTTATAGCTAGAACCATTTGGAAAAGTGTTTTCAAATCGATGTTCCAAGTCTAAATTTCGCAAAAATAAAGTTTCAATTTTGAAATTTTAAAAGATTTTAAAATTTCGTTTAAATCATGACCATTGCAAAAGTTCTGTTCTATTTAAAATCATACTTTTTGGGTAGCATTGATGTGTTTTGGGACAGTTTTTCCATTATGTAAATAACGTTGATTTACGAATACAATATACATCACCCACACCTGAATTCAGTCAAAAATCTCCCAAAACATTTAATTTTAAGCCCGACACGTGACCTTAAGCCCAATTTTTCTTTTGCCTTAAATTAAAAAAACATTTATAGATCTATGCCTCCCTTTTACGGATATCTCAGATCTCCCAAATTTTAGCAATTATCCAATAGCGAATTGTTAACTGCAGAATTTATGTACAAAGGATATCTGTTAGTTTCACCATAAATCATATCAGTGGGTGTTCGTTTTTCAACTTATAAATAATTCTTGCACGCATGTTAAAACCTGTTCCGCTTTTTGGGTGAGTAGGCCATTGTGTGCCGGCGGGAACGAATGATAAAATTTACAAAACCGAATACGCACGGGGACTGCATGTAACAAAGCACATGAGAGCTTATTTCCATTATCATCCAAAACAAAAGAATAAATAAATGACAAAACACACACACACAAACACGTACAAACAATGCAAACATACACACACATACACTAACACACAACTCCTCTCACACACACACACACACACACACACAACACTAACACACACACACACACAACACACACAAAAACACACACACAAAACACACACGCACACACCAAAAAACACAGAGAGTGTGCCCTTCCACCTGCCTTACCTATAAATACCTTACCTTCCCGCTATTTATCACACCTCTGCAGGAATTAGTTGATAGACTGGCGGTGCCAGACTGCAAGCCAACCAACCAGGCTGGAACCGCGCAGAGATTTGGTAGAAAGGTCAGAGGAGTCTGGCATGTACCCATACAGCTAGAACACATTGTTTGCACCGGGTAGGTAAGTTGTTAGGTGTACAGACGAGTGTGCATGTATAAAACATGATGTTGGGGAAATGGATGGTTTGGAGATAATTATGTGCTTGTGCGAGCGTAATAGAGTGGGTGTTAATTTGGTAGTGGAAGAGGGAGTAAGTGGAAGGTGTGTGTGTGTCTATGTGTGTGTGTTTATGTGTGTGTGTGTCTGAGAGAGAGAGTGTGTGTGTGTGCGTGAGGGAGAGAGACAGACAGAGAGAGAGAAACAGAGAGGGTGTGGGTGGGTGGGGAGGAGAGAGAGAGAGAAACAGAGAGAGAGGGTGTGTGTGTGCGCGTGCGTACGAGCGTGCGTGTGTGTGTATGTCTGTGTGTACGAGATAATTGGGGAGATGACAAAGGGACAGAGCGTAAGGGCATGCTCGCGCGTGTAGGTCTTCTTCTTCGTCGAACGCTCAGACAGCAACTATTGCTGTCTGTTATATGAGCGAAAATGCGTCACGCTGCCGTTAAGCCCCTGACAAGTCAGGCCCAGCGCATCCGACTTCGGCACAAGAGAGAATAACTACCTTTTAAGTTCTTACTGGAAAAAAGGCAGGAGAATGGACCAAGAAGGCAGAAAATAGACAAGAAGGAGGTGACAAGAAGAAAAGGAACAAGGCAGAAACAAAGAGAGTGATAGAAAAGAGGAAATTTCTAGCACAGAATTTCCAGAATGTGGGGATGCTATTTATACTGATAAGCCCGTCCCCCCCCCCCCCCCCCCCCCCCCGCATTCCCTCGGGGAAGCGCGTGTAGGTGTGGGTGTTGGCGTGCATGCGTGCGTGCGTGCATGCGTGCGTGTATGTGTGTGTGATATTTTCAAGTCAGTTGTTCTCAGGTTTATTCTCCTATTAGATATGTTTGTAGACCTTTAAACCCCAAAAGGGGATCAAGCGAAATGAGATTTTTAAAAAAACCCTCACATAAATGCTTATTCTATTAACCTCAAAACAAAAGAATGAAAAGGTAATCAAAAGTGGAAAGACGCTTAGATGAAGAACACACACACACACACGCACACTTCGGATGAGACTATAAACGAAGGCTCCGT
>CM054143.1:9457576-9493340 GCA_028751875.1 Rapana venosa | reverse complement strand
CTTTTTTGGGTGGTTAACCAACCTTCTGGGTGCTTAATTATACTATAACTAACTACTACTACTATTACTATCTATTCTTCTTCTTTCTACATACTACTACTATATACTACTACTGGTGATGATGATGATGATGATGATGATGATGATGATGATGATGATGATGATGATGATGATGATGATGATGATGTCAACGCCTGGGGTTTATCACAGTTCTTGATGAAACCATTGACGCTGGGGACAACAGCAAAGTGAGAGGCTGTATGACCAGTGGCTTTCCCACTCATGGAATTCCACTTTACAGCTTAGTCTTTAGTGATCGACTACGACTCTCTGACTAGGAGGCTTGACTCGCACAGTCCTTATGTGCTGCAGCCCTGGGGGCTGGTTGGCCTTTGGAGAACATCTCCAACGCTGACTGTCCTTATGCCTACTTGGCCGAGAGAGTGGGGATGTACTGTGGTCAAGTCATCTCCACTATAATCATATTTCTGCCAAATTTCCGTAACAGCAGCTGCCTCCTCTGCTGTTTTGGCGGTCATCGTCGAACACGACGGACACACAGGCATTAATTTTATGACTTCTTCAATGAAGATACTTCCGGTATATCCTTTGGTTTCGACACAACAACCCCAAGGATGAAACACCTCCTAAACAGCAAATGAAGCAAAGAACAACCCCCAAAAAGGAAAAAGAAAGGTGGGAGGAAAGATTAAAAAAACGAACAAAAGGGAAAAAAGGAAAAATAGGAAAGAAAACAACAAAGAAAGGGAAAGAAAAGAAGGTCTTCGGTTTTTGCACCTAAAGTAAAATTTTCCACAATTTTTTTAAGAAATAAAAATTGAAGGAAAATAACAACAAGGGCTCATATGCTGTGGCTACGGCCCTTTGGACTTTTTCAATAGATGTCAAGTTAGAGGTCTAGGCTTGCTGCTCTGTGTCAGTTGGTGAAAAACGCACAGGTACAGTAGGATAAAAGTACCTCTGAATATTTTCACTTTCTGGGTGCTCCATTTTATGTATAATCAACATGCCTCTTTTCTCTCATTCTGCCTGTCTGTCTGTTTGACTGTCTGTCTGTCTGTCTGCCTGTCTTTCTCTCTCTCTCTGTCTCTGTCTCGGTCTCTGTCTCTCTCTCTCTCTCTCTCTCCCTCTCTCTCTCTCTCTCTCTCTCTCTCCTGCCTAAACATCCACAAAAGCCAAAAGAAACAGGAATCATAACCTATATTAGTGAGTCCATAACTTTCAAGTAAGATGTTATTTAGAAAGTTATGAAGTAGAATCCATGTGTATTGAGATTTTTAGATAAAGGTGCCCCAACCATAGTAATTGGGATCTGCTATAGCAATCCATCAGAAAGAAAGAACCGGATAGACAAATTTGACTCCATGATGATTGCAGTCCTAATAGAATCAAGTGAAGTTAACATCAGTGCAGACTCTACTCTCCCCTAAAGTCCTTCGGATGAGACTATAAACCGGTCTGGTGTACGAACGCACACAGAACATCTTGCGCGCACGTTAAATCCTGTTCCGCTGTTCGTAAGAGTAGGCCATTGTGTGCCGGTGGGAACAGATGACAAATTTACAAAAATGCATACAGACTGGATATCATCATCATCATCAGCATCATCAGTCCCGTGACCTTGGCGGTCGTGGGGGAGACACGAAAGACGATGCCGTGGTAAGCCTCCTCCATCGATCTCGGTACTCGGCTCTGCGCAGTAGTGCCGAGTCATTCATCCTGGTCCATTCTCTGATGTTGTCCATCCATGACTTGTTCTGTCTTCCCCTCTTTCTGCCACCTTCGAGTGTTCCCTGCAGTACTGTTTTTTGGAAGAGTGTTGTGGCGGGTGACGTGGCCGAACCATGTCAGCTTTTTCTTCTTGACGATGGTGAGAAGGGGTTTCTGTGGACCTGCCAGCCGTGTTTTTTGACTCTTGACAAATTCATTGGTCTTTCGTTCCTCCAGGATATGCCCAGCAGTTTTCTATGGCATTTTGTTTCAAATGACTGGATTCGCTTTGCTGTTTCAGCAGTCAATGTCCAGGTATCACTTCCGTACAGCAGGATAGTCTGAATTAGGGCTCCGTAGAGCTTTAGTTTGATTGGGAAACTGATCTCTTTACTTTTCCATATGGTGGTGAGTTTCGTCATGGAAGATGTTGCCATGGCTAGTCTGACTTTGATTTCTGTCGTCGATCGCCTGTCCTTTGTGAGTGTAGCGCCAAGGTATTAAAAGCGTCTACTCCTCCAGTTGCTGGCCTTCATGTAAATTTTAGCAGTCGCCACCAGTTGGCAGCTCTGCTGGTATGTTGTCTGCCCTGGGGGACTTTCCTATGGTAACTGGGGATGGCTTTTCCCATTCTTCCTCAGTATGTAATGGCGAGGGAACCCTTGATTTTTTTCTTTCCCCCTTTTATTAGTTTGCAGATTGGTTGGGGTATTGTATAGTTTTTGACAATATCAGCCACTGTTAAAACACGAGTTTTCTGTGAGGGGGTTTCGGAGCTGCTTCAATACTGATGATTTGTTTTGAAGTGGTTTTTGGTTTCTTCGGGGTCAATCCTTTTTTTAGTTCCCCCTTTTCACGCTATTTTCGATTCTCACATTGATCACTGACCCCTTCTCTCGGGCCCTTTTAACATTATTTTTCAAAGATTTTTGGCCCCCGGTATTCTTTGGGGTTGGGAAAACCCGTTGGGTTTTTCAGTGCTCTTCTTGTATCGCAGGGTCCAAGGTCGGTAGCCATGGCTGGTGTTTATTCTCTGCGACCGATTACCCCTTGCTTTTTCTGGGATGCCTCTTTAAAAGTTTTGGTGAGGTCATTATGCATTGCCCCAGGGGGTTAACCCGCAAAAGTCGCCAAGCTTGTTTGGAGATCTCCTCGACTCTGTCTTTCGTTTGTCCACGCAAATTTGATACGGGGTTTTTGCGGGCTGTTTTTTTTTCTTCAGTTTTTTTTGAATCCCAGCAGACAATCGTGGCGTCCCCGTCAGCTCCGGGGTGGGTTCTTGTTCTGGCTTGTTGATGCTGGATTTGAAGCGCCCGTGGTGTTTAAGATAAAATCTTTTTGGTTTATGGATCTTGCCGTTTGGCGCATGCAGGTTGTCCTCCTTGCTGCTTGTGGGGAAAGGGGTATTGGCAGGGAAAGTTGGGGGTGCAGGAAAACCCCAGCAGACGTAGTCCCCGTCGTTGTCCTCCATTCCCAAACTGACCAACTGTTCCCCCCCCATTGGTTGAAAGGTGGCCCACTTTGCTTTAAAAATCCCTTGAATGAGATGATTTTTTTTGGGTTTTCATAATGGTCTCTTCAATATCTTCTAAAATTTTACTTCTTCATCGCATGGCCCTGATGGTGCATAGTTTTTTGAGGGTGAGTTCGGGGTTTGGGCCCAAAACCACGGATGTGAAAATCCTGCTGGAACCCGGTGTATAGCTGTAATGCACCCCACTTTTCCCTTTCTGACAAAAAAAACCCACTCCATTTTGGGTTGTTTCTCTGACCACTTTTTGCCTTTTCTCATTGTCCCCAAATCCTGTCCATCTCACTTCCCTATCCAAAATGCCCCATTTATAGTGGCTAAGTCATACGGATGTAAAAAACCCAAAAAAGTGCTTATTCTTTTTCCCTCGATAAAAAAGAATTTAAAAAAAAAAATAATAAAAAAACGCACGCGGCAACACACATACCACACATTTTTTATTCCTTTCACGCACACACGCAGGCACGCACGCGCACACGCACCACTCATAGCATTCTCTTTTTTGTCTTCTTTTCTGTCTCTCTCTAGGGTGTGCGATGTTTCAAAGGGGGCGTGACGATGATTAGATATTGATGATGATAACAAAGATTTGATGATGATTGTGAGATGTTTAAAAGGGTGGCGATGGGTGGAAAGCTGAGGGGCTGTTTTAGTAGATGCGAGGGTGAGATGGGAAGGATATTTTTTGGTATGAAGGTGACGAGGTTTCGATGTTAGATGCGAGGATGTGGGGGGACGGTGCAGTTTAAGATTTAAAGATGATGTGACAAAGATATTGAGTGAAGCGATGGCGTGGATGATGAAGGATGATCTGACAAAGATGTAGCATTGAAAAGATGATGGTGACGTGTAATGAAACCGTCGAAGAAAAGATGATATGCAGTGTTGAAATAAGTTTTGATGACGACAGAGATGATAGTAATGATGGTTATGGGAAATATATTGTGCAGCTGTGCTATAAATAAGAAGGTACTAAAAGGCGATGATGGTAGATGCGAAGATGAGGGTGGGGGACATAAAAAAAGACAATGAATTGCTTTCGTTTTTGGTTGCGAGTTGAAAAACGAAAAGGGAAAAAAGTTTTTTAGGCGTCTACCCACCCCCCGCCCCCAAAAAGTTTTGTATGTGGCTAAGGAAGTACAAAAAAACTTTTCAGAGTTTTGTCTTCTCTCTTCTCTCTCTTTTTCCTCTCTCTTCTCTCTTTCTTCTCTCTCTCTCTCTTTCTCTCTCCTCTCTCTTCTCTCCTCTCTGGGGTTTTTAAAAATTTTAAAATTATGTTTTTTCCCCCCTATGGATGTGTCGATTTGTCAAACATTTTTTACGGGGTTTTTTTTCCATTTAGTTCTCCACCTCCCTTCCACGTAAAACCAGCAACCGTTTTTGGACACTTTTTAGATTTCTTGTTTGTTGTTGTCGTCCGTCCGTCCCTCTCACACAAAACAAAAACCACACAACCCACAAACGCGCCCAAAACACAAACACACCCCCCGCGCGCGCGCACACACACACAACACCACACCACAACACACACACACAACACAAAACAAAACACCCCCACCACCACACCCCCACACACCCCACTTGGATGGATTAAACCGAGGGCCCGGGGAATGCAGTGAACATCTGCGCCGTTAAAACCCGTTCCGCCCTTTGGGGGAAAAGGATTGGTCCGGTGGGAAGGATCAAAATTTTTAAAATGCATACACATGGGGATGGATGAAAAAAAACACATGAGTGCTTATTCCATTACCCGAAATTTTTTTTTTTAAAATCTCTCTCTTCTCTTCTCTCTCCTCTCCTTCTCTCCCCCCCCCCCCCCCCCCCCCCTCCCCCCCCCCTCCCACCCCCCCCCCCCTTTTCCCCCCCCCCTTCCCCCCCCCCCCCCCCCCCCCCCCTTTTCCTCTCTCTTTTCTTTTCTGCTTTGAATTTTTTTATGATTTAAAATAAGATTTTTGGAAATTTTAGTAACCGCCAAAAAGGATTTTTCTAAAAAATGGTTAGTTTCCATTAAATTAGTTTTATTTTTCAAGTTTGAAATAGGCAGGTTTTGTTTTTGGGGGGGATTTGTTTTAATTTTTGTCCAAAAGTAAAATGGATTTTTTCTTTTTTTTGGGATTAGTCCTTTTCATTTTTTTTTGGATTTATTTTCAGTTTTTTTTTGGGTTCGTTTTGGTATTTGGTTGACCCATTTCTAGGGGCCCCCTTCCTAAGAATAAACGTTTTTTTGCATTTTCAGGTTTTTTTTTTTTTTCTTCTTTCCTTTCCTTCCTCCGGGGTTTTTAACAAATTTTTTTTTTCCCCAACCCAGGCAAAAAAACGGGGACCCAAGGCCCGCACCCCCCACAAAAACCACAAACCAACACCCCCCCTTTGTTTTTTGGCTCCGGGGCCCGTTCAACACAAACACCACAAAAACCCCCCCCAAAAAACAAGGGGGCCCCCCCCCCGGGGCGGGCAAAAAAACAAACCACCCCAAACAACAAACAAAAAAAACACTTGGGGGCTATCCATCCCTTGGGGAATATAAAATCTCCCATTCCTTTTTTCCCTTTCAAAATGCCCGTTTCCTATTTCTTTCCCTAACATTCTTAAAAAAGCAAAGGGGGCCTTTTCCTTTCCCCGAAATTTTTTTTTTCTCTCTCTTTCTCCTCTCTCTCTCCCCCCCCCCTCTCCCCCCCTCCCCCCCCCTCCCCCCCCCCCCCCCCCCCCTTTTCCCCTTCCCCCCCCTTTCCCCCCCTTTCTTCTTCCTCTCCCCTTTTTCTTTCTGCTTTGATTCTTTTATGTTTAAAAATTAAGATTTGGGAAATTTTTTAAGTAAAACCAAAAAAAAAGATGGGTTTCTTAAAATTTAGTTTCTATTACAATTAGTTTTATCTTTTCCAGTTTGATGTAGGAGGTTGTTGAAAATTTGGGGTGGTTTGAATAATTTTAATGTTCCATTTTTTAAGTATTTGGTTCATTTTTAATCCCTTTTACTTGTTTTTTTCCCTTCCATTTTCTGTTTTTTTTTTTTTTTTGTTTTTGCCCCCAGGGGTGGTGGGGTTTTAAGAATTTAAATTTGTTTCATTGTTCAGGTTTTTTTGTGCAAAGTTATTTCTTTTTCCCTTTTTTTCTTTTTTTTTCCTTCCCCAAAAAAAAAACCCCGGGAAAAAACCCCCAACTGGCCAAAAAAAAACAAAAAAAAATGGCCCCAAAAAAGTTTCCCGAGAGATTTAACCGAGTCCCTTTTTTTTGCGCCCGTGATTTTTCCCCCAAAAAAAAAATTTTTGGGCCCGGGGGGGGGGCCCCCCCCCCAAAAAAAAAAAAAATTTGGTTTTTGGGGGGGGTTTTTTTTTTTAAAAAAAAAATTTGATTTTTCCCCCCCCCCCCTTTTTTTTAAAAAAACCCCTTTTTAAATTTTTTTTACCCAAAAAGTTTCCTTCCATAAAAAAACATGGTATTTTTATTTAAAAAAATTTCCCTTTTTGGTTTTTTTTTTTTTCTTTTTTTTTTCCCTTTTTTTGAGATTTTTAAAAAATTTTCGAATTAAAAGGGGTTTTTTGTGTTGTTTAAAATTCCCTTTTGTACGGGTTTTTTTTGAAAATTTTGTTTTGTTTTTTTCCCAAAAGGGGGGTTTTTTAAAAAGGGGGAAAGGATTTAAAAAATTTTTTCCAAGATGTTTTCTTCGGGGCCCTGGTTTTAGTTTTTTCCAAGGTTTAAGGGAGTTTTTTTTTTGCGGGAAAACCGGGGTTTCCCTTGCCGAAAAACCTTAAATTCAGGGTTCCTCCTGTATGGGGGTTTTTTATGTTGTTTTTTTTTGTTTTTAGTAGAATTTTTTTTTTTTGGGGTTTTTTTTTTTTTGTTTTGTTTTTTTTTTTTGGGTTTGGTTTTGTGGAATTTTGGGTTTTTTTTGTTGTGTGTTGTGGTGGTTTGGGGGGTGCTTGGGTTGTTTATTTTTTATTTTTTTTTTAAAAATTTGGGGTTTTGGTTTTTTTTTGTGTTAATGGTTTGTTGTGGTTTGTTGTGTTGTGGTTTTTGGGGTTTTGGGTTTGTTTTTGTTTTTTTTTTTTATTTTTTTTTTTTTGGGTGGTTTTATTTTTCTGTTTTTGATTTTGTTTTCCCGTTTTTTTTGATTTGGTTCTTGGGGGTTTTGTGTTTTTGGTTGGGGTTGGGTTTTTGTTTTTTTTTTTTTTTTTTGTGGTTTTTTTGGGGTTTGGGAAAATGGGGGTGTTGGTTTTTTTTCCCCGGGGTTTTGGTGTGGGGTTGTGGGAAATTTTTTTTTGGGGTGGGTTTAGGGGGTTTTGGGTTTTTTTTTCTCCCTGTTATGGTGGGTTTTGGGGGGGTGGTGGGCCGTTTTTTGGGGGGTTTTGGCCGGGTGTGTTTGTTTTTGTGGTTTGTTGGGGTTTGGGGGTGGGGTGGGGGGGTTGGGGTTGGGGTTTTGGGTGTTTGGTTTGGTTTTTTTTTGGGGTGGGGTGGTGGTTTGGGGGTTTTGGGGGTGGTTTGTTGTGTGTTTTGATTTGTTTTCTGTTTTTGTTGTTGTTGTGTGGTTTGTGTGTTGGTTTTGTTTTTGTTTTCTGTTGTTGTTTGTTGTTTGTGTGTGTGTTGTTGTGTGTTGTTGTTTGGTTTCTTCTGGGTTGGTTGTTGTTGTTTTTTTGTTGTTGTGTGTTGTTGTTATTGGTCTTTTTTTTGTTGTTTGTTGTGTTGTTTTGTTGTGTTGTGTTGTGTTTTTGTTGTTGTGGTGTGTTGTGTTTTTTTTTTTTTTTTTTTTTTTTGGTTTTTTTTTTTTTTTTTTTGCTTTTTTTTTTTTTTTTTTTTTTTTTCTCCTTGTTTTTGTTTTTTGATTTTTTTTTTTTTTTTTGGGGGGTTTTTTTTTTTTTTTTTTAATGTCACAACTGCTTAAAGTGGATAGTTTGGTCTCATTAATTTTTTGGATAAGTCCTATGTTACATTAGTTATGTTTTGGCAGTTCCATATATGTCATGTTTTGTTTTGGGCTTCTTTTTTGGTATGCTTGGTTTGACCCCTTTCTAGGGGCTGGTGGCCTGAAGAATAAACTTTGTTCATTGTTCATTTTTTTTTCTTTGTTCATTGTTCTTCTCTCTCTCTCTCTCTCTCTCCTCTCTCTGGGTTTTTTAATTTTCAATAGTTATTTTTTTTTTTGCCCCCTATGGAGGTGTCTCATTTGTCACAGCCTATTTTTACGGTGTGTTATTCACCATTGAGTTCACCCGCGCTCCTTCCAAAGTAAACCAGCAACCGTTTATGTGACATCTTTTTCAGAGTTCTCTGTTTGTCTGTCTGTCTGTCCGTCCGTCCGTCTCACACACAAACACCCCACAACACACACACACGCGCAAAACACCCCAAAACACACACACACGCGCACACACACACGCGCGCGCGCGCACACCCCACACACACACACACACACACACACACACACACACACACACTTCGGATGAGACTATAAACCGAGGTCCCGTGTGCGAATGCACGTAGAACATCTTGCGCACACGTTAAAAAACCCGTTCCGCCTTTCGGAAGAAAAGCCATTTTTGTGCCGGTGGGAACGGATGACAAAATTTACAAAACTGCAAAACACATTGGGACTGGATGAAAAAAGACATGAGTGCTTATTCCATTATCCTCAAAATTTTTTTTTATATAAATCCCCTTTTTCTCTTTCTCTCTCTCTCTCTCTCTCTCTCAAAATCTCTCCCCTCTCTCTCTTTCCCTCTCCCCCTCTCTCTCCCCCTCTCTCCTCTCTCCCCTCTCTCCCCTCTCTCTCTTTCTCTCTCTCTCTTCTCTCCCCCCCCCCACCCCCCCCCCCCCCTCTCTCTCTCTCTCTCTCTCTCTCTCTCTCTCGCTCTCTGCATTCTTTATACTGATTTAAGACATAAGTATTTGGACTCTAGTAACCAGCCATACGCGAGTTTGCTAAAACATGGTTCAGTTTCTTCCATTCACAATCTCAGCTTTTATCTTTTCAATGCTTTGATAGTACGGCAGGAATATGTTGAAAATTTGGGGAATGGATATTGAATAACTGTTTAATGTACACAACTGCTTAAAGTGGATAGTTTGGTCTCATTAATTTTTTGGATAGTCCTATGTTACATTAGTTATGTTTTGGCAGTTGCCATATATGTCATGTTTTGTTTTGGGCTTCGTTTTGATATGCTTGGTTTGACCCCATTCTAGGGGCTGGTGGCCTGAAGAATAAACTTTGTTCATTGTTCATTGTTCATTGTTCATTGTTCATTGTTTTTCTCTCTCTCTCTCTCCCCTCTCTCCTCTTCTCATCTCTCTCTCTCTCTCTCTCTCTCTGGGTTTTAATTTTCAATAGTTATTGTTTTTGCCCCCTATGGATGTGTCTGCATTTGTCACAGCTATTTTGTACGGTGTGTTATCACCATTGAGTTCATCAGCAGCCTCCTTCCTACGTAAACCAGCAACCGTTTATGTGACATCTTTTTCAGAGTTCTCTCTGTTTGTCTGTCTGTCTGTCCGTCCGTCCGTCTCACACACACACACACACACACACCACGTGCGCGCACAAACACACACACACACACGCGCGTGCGCACGCGCGCGCACACACACACCCCACACACACACACACACACACACACACACCACACAACACACACCCCACACACAATCCTTCGATGAGACTATAAACCGAGGTCCCGTGTGCGAACGCACGCAGAACATCTTGCGCACACGTTAAAACCCGTTCCGCTTTTCAGAGGAGTAGGCCATTGTGTGCCGTGGGAACGGATGACAAAATTTACAAAACTGCATACTCCTGGGGACTGGATGGAAAAAAACACATGAGACTTATTCCATTATCCTCAAAATAAAACATAATCTCTCTCTCTTTCCTCTTCTCTCTCTCTCTCTCTCTCTCTCTCTCTCTCTCTCTTCTCTCTCTCTCTCTCTCTCTCTCTCTCTCGCTCTTTCATTCTTTATACTGATTTCAGACATAAGTATTTGGACTCTAAGTAACCAACCATTCGCGCGTTTGCTAAAACATGGTTCAGTTTCTTCAATTTTGCAATCTCAGCTTTTGGCTTTTCAATGCCTTGATAGTACGGCAGGAATATGTTGAAAATTTGGCGAATGGATATTGAATAACTGTTTAATGTACACAACTGCTTAAAGTAGATAATTTGGTCTCATTTTTGGATAGTCCCATGTTACATTAGTTATGTTTTGGCAACTGCCATATATGTCATGTTTTGTTTTGGCTTCGTTTTGATATATGCTTGGTTTGACCCCATTCTAGGGGCTGGTGGCCTGAAGAATAAACTTTGTTCATTGTTCAGTGTTCTCTCTCTCGCTCTGGCCAGACGTGATAGATTCATGATTCGTCTCTTTATCCCATTGCTGTGTCAAGGTGCAAGTTTGTTTTCGCAAGGGAGAAACAAACAGGAAGAAGTAAATTAACCTTTAACTTGCATCGTCACACAAACTGATTAATTAACACGGATATTAAAATTAGACACGGCATTCCATTGCACTTTATATGAAAATTACTGTATTGTAGGTTATTGTATTGTTGTGTTGTGCTGCATTTTGGTATGGTGTCTTGCATTGTATTGTATTATATTATATTATAATTATTAATATTATTAATTTGGGTTTGGTTTTCTTCCTCTGTGTGTGTGTGGTGTGTGTGTGTGTGTGTGTGTTGTGTGGTGTGTGTGTGTGTGTGTGTGGTGGGGCCTGTGTGTATGTGTGTGTGTGTTACTATATAATATTAATTAGTATTATATTATATTAGATATTATATAATTGTCACACAAACTGATTATTTAACACAGATAATAAAATTAGACATGGCATTCTATTGCACTGTATATGAAAATTACTGTATTGTAGGTTATTGTATTGTTGTATTGTGCTGTAATTTGGTATGGCGTCTTGCATTGTATTGAATTATATTATATTATTTAATTTTTTTCCAGAGGATAATGGATTAAATACTCGTGTGCTTGTTTACATCCAGTCCCGTGTGTATCCGGTTTTGTAAATTCTGTCATGTACCCACCGGCACACAATGGCCTACTCTTACGAAAAGCAGAACAGGATTTAACGTGTGCGCAAGATGTTCTGCGTGCGTTCGCACACGGGGACTCGGTTTATAGTCTTATCCGAAGAACTTTTGGGGAGAGTGGAGTCTGCACTGATGTTAACTCTAGGAGAAAGTATCCCCTTGAACGAGAATCGAACCCGGGTCGTCAGATTGCGAGCACAGTGTTCTAACCACTAGGCTATCCCGTCGCCCACGTGTGTGTGTGTGTGTGTGGTGTGTGTGTGTGTGTGTGTGTGTGTGTGTGTGTGTGTGTGTGTGTGTGTGTGTGTGTGTGTGTGTGTTGATTTGGTTTTCTTCTGTGTGTGTGTGTGTGTGTGTGTGTGTGTGTGTTTGTGTGTGTGTGCCTTTTGTGTGTGTGTGTGTGTTTTAATTTGGTTTTTTTTTCTGTGTGTGGTGTGTGTGTTTTGTGTGTGTGTGTGTTGTGTGTGGTGTGTGTGTGTGTGTGCCTGTGTGTGTGTTGTGTGTGTGGGGTGTGTTGGTGTGTGTGTGTTGTGTGTGTTGATTTGGTTTTCTTTCTCTGTGTGTGTGTGTGTGTGTGTGTTTGTGTGTGTGTGCCCGTGTGTGTGTGTGTGTGTGTTGATTTGGTTTCTGTGTGTGTGTGTGTGTGTGTGTGTGTGTGTGTGTGTGTGTGTTGTGTGTGTGTGTGCCTGTGTGTGTGTGTGTGTGTGGGTGTGTGTGTGTGTGTGTTTGTGTTGTGTGTTGATTTGGTTTTCTTTCTGTGGGGTGTGTGTGTGTGTGTGTGTGTGTGTGTGTGCCTGAGTGTGTGTGGTGTGTGTGTTGTTTTGGTTTTCTTTCTGTGTGTGTGTGTGTGTGAGTGTGTGTGAGTGTGTGTGTGTGTTGATTTGTTATTATCCCTGTGTGTGTGTGTGTATGTGTGTGTGTGTGTGTGTGTGTGGTGTGTGTGTGTGTGTGTGTGTGTGTGTGTGTGTGTGTGAGTGTGTGTGTGAGTGTGTGTGTGTTTTGATTTGTTTTTATCCCTGTGTGTGTGTGTGTTTTTTGTTGAATTATTTTTCTCCCCGTGTGTGCGTGTGCGTGAGCGTGTGTGTGTATTTGTTTTTCTCGCTGTGTGTGTTTGTGTGTGGATTTTGTTTTCTCCCTGTATGCGCGCGCGCGCGCGCGTTTGCGTGCATGCGTGCGCGTGCACAAGCGCGTTTGCTCTTTGACTCAGCGCTTTGTCCGTACCAGGGGCCAGTGCGGGCATCGGAGCGGGGACAGCGGAGTACCTGGCAGCCCTGGGTGCTCGTCTGTCCCTGACCGGCAGAGATGAGAGAAAGCTGGACACGGTCAAGCAGAAATGTCTGCAGGCCGGCATAAAGCCATCTGATGTCAGTGATGTCTGTCTGCTTGTCTGCTTGCCTGTCTGTCTGTTAGTCTGTCTGTGTGTGTGTCTGTTTGTGTGTCTTTCTGTCTGTCTGTCAACTTGTGTGCCTGCCTGTCTGTCTGTATGTCTGTCTGTGTGTTTGTCTGTATGTGTGTCTGCTCGTCGTTGATATCATTTTGGTTTATCTTCGTTTCTTGTGGTTATTGGTATTAATGTTGCTATTGTTGTCTTTTGCACTTCTTCTTCTTCTTCTTCTTCTTCTTCTTCTTCTTCTTCTTCTTCTTCTTCTTCTCTTCTTCTTCTTCTTCTTCTTTCTTCTTCTTTGCAGTTCTTCTTCTTATTCTTCTTCTTCTTGTTCTTCTTCTTGTTCTTCTTGTTCTTCTTGTTCTTGTTCTTCTTGTTCTTCTTCTTCTTCTTCTTCTTTCTTCTTCTTCTTCTTCTTCTTCTTCTTCTTCTTCTTCTTCTTCTTCTTCTTCTTCTTCGCAATTCTTCTTCTTCGCAATTCTTCGCAATTCTTCTTCTTCGCAATTCTTCGCAATTCTTCTTCGCCATTCTTCTTCGCAATTCTTCTTCTTCTTCTTCGCAATTCTTCGCAATTCTTCGCAATTCTTCTTCTTCTTCGCAATTCTACTTCTTCGCAATTCTTCTTCTTCTTCGCAATTCTTCTTCTTCGCAATTCTTCGCAATTCTTCTTCTTCGCAATTCTTCGCAATTCTTCTTCGCCATTCTTCTTCGCAATTCTTCTTCTTCTTCTTCGCAATTCTTCGCAATTCTTCGCATTCTTCTTCTTCTTCGCAATTCTACTTCTTCGCATTTCTTCTTCTTCTTCGCAATTCTTCTTTTTCTTCATCTTCATCTTCATCTTCATCATCATCATCATCATCATCTCATCTTCTTCTTCTTCTTCATATTCTTCTTCTTCTTCTTCTATCTTCTTCTTTTCTTCTTCTTCTTCTTCTTTCTTTTTCCCTTCTTCGCAATTCTTCTTCGCAATTCTTCTTCTTCTTCGCAATTCTTCTTCGCATTTCTTCTTCTTTCTTTCTTTCTCTCCTTCTAGTCCTGCTACTTCATTTCGGGTGTGGTTTGTTTAGAGTCTATTTACTCCTAGTGGTATTAGACTATTAAAATGAATACAGAAATAAATGTATGAAGAAATGTTACTGTGCAAAGAAGGTGAAAGCACGGTTTAGTTGAAACAAAGTGACTAAACGACAGTACATTTTTTGGTCGTCTTTTTCCTCTCCTACCTCTTCCTTCTCATCTTCCTCACACCTCTAATTTTTTTTTCGTCCTCCTTTTTTTCTGCATAAATCTGAAATATATAAAAAGAAAAAATACACTGAACTATCATGATCTTACTGATAGAGACACATGCTTTTTGTTTTTTAAAGATACCTTATTTCTCTAGATAGCTCAGTGGTCGGAGCACTCACTCTCCCCAAGCTAAGGTTAAGCAGCATCGAGCATGGTTACCACTTGGATGGGTGACCGTTTGCGCGCCTTGGCTTCAGTACAGTTTCCCCAGTTCACCCAGCTGTAAATGGGTACCTGCCCTCTTTAAGAGACAGGAAAGGTAAAGCAGCGAGGGAGAGGAGATGGGTGCCGCCCTCAATATGCTAAGCTGAGGTCTCCAACACCTTGCTCGCCAACGACCGCATAAGTTATGGGAACACATTTACCTTTTAATTCTCTGGTTTATCCCAGATGGGATTTATTTTTTTTATTTTTACCATATACTGTTATGTATGTCTGTGACTAGAGAAAAGGTAAATCAAATACTATCAGTATCTGCTAATATTGCTCTTAAGTCGGCTGTTGTTGTTGTTTTTTTTATAGATGAGATTGTACTGATTATGGGAAAATAAATCTACAGCTCATGCTTTTTACGTATCCTTGTAAAAACGCGCACACACAGACACATGCACACGCAGGCACGCACGCACACACGCACACAAACATACACATATAAAAGAAATAAAGCAAACACACACACACACACACCACCACACACACACAACACACACACACACACACACACACAATACGATGTATTCCTCGTAAGAAGGTCACGTACGCTTGAAAGAAAGAAAGAGAGAGAGAGAGAGAGAGAGAGAGAGAGAGAGAGAGAAGAGAGAGAGAGAGAGAGAGAGAGAGAGAGAGAGAGAGTGTGTGTGAGTGTGTGTGTGTGGTGTGTGCGTGTGTGTGTGTGTGTGTGTGTGTTGTGTGTGTGTGTTTTGTGTGTTGTGTGTGTGTTGATGCATATGCATATCTTATGTGATACAGCTACTGACCCAGACAGGAGAGATGACGGACAAGTCATTCCGGGAACGACTGATGTCCAGCACATTGGACAAGTTTGGACAGCTGGACGTACTGGTCAGTTCTCCGTCCTTCCTTTCCTCCCAATAAGATAACGCAATACAATAATAACATAATACTACACAATACAACGCAAAATGATGCAAGAATACGAGAAAAATAAAACAAAATTACAAAACAGCACAAAGCAACATGCACGACGCAATACAATACAACACGATACACTACAGTACAAGATAACGAAACACAATGTAATACAGTAGAACGCTACACAGCACACTACAGTACAACATAACACAACACAATATGATACAGTACAACACAACACAAAACAGTACAGTACAATTCAATACAGTACAACGCAATACAGTACAACACAATACAATACAACACAACACAATACAATACAGCACAACATAACACAATACAACACAGTACAACACAATACAATACAGTACAACACAGCATAATACAATACAGTACAACATAACACAATAAATACAGTACAACGTAACACAATACAAACACAGTACGATACAGTACAACACAGCATAATACAATACAATACAACATAACACGATAGATACCGTACAACATAACACAATACAATACAATACAACACAATACAATACCGTACAACATAACACAATACAAGACAGCACAACGTAACACAATAATACAATACAGCATAACACAATACAAGACAGCACAACACAATAAAATACAGTACAACATAATACATACAGTACAACATAACACAACACAAGACAGCACACCATAACAATACAAGACAGCACGTCACAATACAATAAAATACAGAACAACATAACACAATAAGTACAGTACAAACATAACACAATTGATACAGTACAACGTAGCACAACACAAAACCAGACAATACAACACAATACAGTACAACACAAATTCGATACAGTACAACATAACACAACACAAAACAAGACAACACATCACAGCAATAAATACAGTACAACGTAACACAATAAATACAGTACAACGTTACACAAACACAACACAATACAGTACAAACACATTACAATACAGAACAGCACGATACAAACAGGACAACACATTACAATACAGATCAGCACGATATAATACAGCACAACACAACACAATACAGTACAACACAACACAGTACAACACAATACAATACAGTAAAGCATAACAACACAATACAATACAGTACGACATAACAACACAATGCAAGACAGTACAACACAACATAATACAGTACAACACAACATAAATACAGCACAACATAAAACAACACAATGCAATACAAAACAGCACAACACAATACATACAGCACAACATAACAATACAGCACAGCACAACACAATAAATAGAGTACAACATAACAATACACAGTACAATGCAGTACAGCATAACACACCACCATACAATGCAGTACAACACAACACAACACAATGCAGTACAACACAATACAACACAACAAACCACAACACAACATAACACAAAACAACACAATACAATACAACACAATACAACACAACTCAAAACAGCACATACAACCAACCTTACGCTTTATATTTATCATTATCTTCTTTTTTTGTTGTTGGATATATGGCTTGATAAAAAAAAAACCACGCAACAACTGCACTGCTTTTTCAATGTACCATCTGAAAATAAAAGGTTGACTTTGACGCGAGCAAATTAAGTAAAAGTCAAACTTTGACTTGACTTTGACTTACGCTTGCGTTTTGCAGATCAATTCTGCGGGAGGACCCACAAACGTAGCCCTGAGTGACCCAGACATGGAGAGCTACCACGCCATGATAGACATCAACCTGACCAGTCCAGTGGCTTTGACCAAACTGGCCATTCCTCATCTTCTTCGAACCAAAGGTAAAAATGAAAGAAGGTGGCAGGAGGCTTAAGACAGTCACCTGTCTTACAATTAAACTCTGAGGTTCTGGGTTCGATTCCCAGAAAGAAAGGTGACAGGAGGCTTAAGACAGTCACCTGCTTAACAATTAAACTCTGAGGTTCTGGGTTCGATTCCCTGAAAGAAAGGTGGCAGGAGGCTTTAAGGCGCTCACCTGCTTAACAATTACACTGTGAGGTTCTGGGTATGATTCCCAGTACTGCCTTTTCATCCCAGTTTGACGAGAGAGTCGAACTGAATGATCAAAGTTCTTCGGATGAGACTATAAACCGAGGCCCCGTGTGTGAATGTACGCAGAACGTCTTGCGTATACCTATATGTTGGGCCTTTTCGAAACGTAGGCCATTTCGTGCTTGGAAGGAACGGATGACGACAATTTCATAAAGAATGCACACACACACATACACACACACACACACACACACACACACACACACACACACACACACACACACACACACACACACACACATACACCTGCGCGCAACGCATACACACAAATACACACTTAATATCAACAAGTGTGGGTAGACTTTAAAGTGAACACGCACACACACGCCGCGCGCGCGCGCATACACGTACATGCTCATCCACGCACGCACGCATGCACACACCCACGCATATATTTGATTAGGTACCTATATGTGTATTGTGTGTGTTGCTGTTGTCTTCGATTTTACGTTAATTCCCTTTATGTGATATTAGACGATGGGAAGGAGAGAATGGGAGCTTAGTTGATACATATGTGCAAGAAATTACTTACAGTACAAGAAAAAGTGCTCCCATAACCTATATGATCGTTAAAGAGCGAGGTGTCAAAGACCTCAGCCTCTCTAGGGGCCAGCATATTGAGGGCGGCGCCCATCTCCTCTCCTTCGCTGCTTTACCTTCCCTGACCCTAAAGAGGGCAGGCACCCATTTACAGCTGGGTGAACTGGGCGGACTGTACTGAAGCCAAGGCACACAAAAAGTCACCCATCCAATTGGTAACCACGCTCGATGCTGCTGAGGGAAATCGAGTGCTCTGACCATTGTACTAAGCCATCCCACCCGGTTAAGCAAATGATTGTAGTGTACAATTAATGAAGTTGTACAACACACAGAAAAGGGTTAAAACGGACAACGACAATACAAATAAAAACTAAACATAAAAAATGCTTCAGTAAATTATGACGTAGCTATAGTTATTGCCATAATTATAGGACTGTTGAATGAACTTGATATAATTATGCATGCATGCTTGTTTGCGCGTGTAAATGCATATATGTGTGTGTGTGCGTGTGTGAGCGCGCGCGCGCGCATGTACGTGTGTGTGTGTGTGCATGTGTGTGAATGTGGTGGGGAATACATATGCTTTAATGTTTGTTCATTTTCGTTGACAGGAAACATAGTGAGCATTTCCAGCTTATCAGCTTTAGAGGCGGTAAGTAGTCAAATGAGCTCCCTCTCTGTCTCTCTCTCTTGTGTCTAACTCCTCTCCTCTCTTCTCCCCTCTCTACACACCAACACACACACACACATACAAATTAAATGTGTGGGCAATTGAATTCCAGAACCCCTCAATTTTACCAGGTAGCGGGAACGATACATGTGGGTATTTTCGTTCACCAAGCTACCAAAAATTTAAAAAAAAAAGGGGGGGGGGGGGTGCGCTGCTCTTTGGGACACGCCTTCCCTGGGAAGCAGCCGGGAATTTCACGCAGAGAAAAATTTCGTGACTTAAAGTGGAAAATGAAAAAAATAAAATAAAATTAGCTGGTTCTTTCTTCAAAGAGCTGACGGGCAAGATAACTCTCGCTGCCAGGGGGGGTAGGGGGGGGGTGGGGAATTCTTAAAACGATTTTCTTCAAATAATTGGGAAAAATCCTCATTAGAAACAAATGTGTGTTCACCTCGCTTTCACTTATCCGGGGCCCGTTAAACACCCCCACTAAAAATTTTTTCGCAGCCTCCTCACTCCCGCTTTTTTCGCGACTTCTGCTAAGTCGTTCCGTTCCCATCAAGGCCGGCCACTCTTGATGTTGCCTGGTGTGTTACTCCCAGTTTAAAAACTGTAGTCTTTCAGGGATTGAATCCCTTGTAAATCTTTCCGTCTGCTTTCTTCTGAATATTTTTTTTTTGGGGGGGGGGGGTGGATTTGATTTGATTTGATTTCGATTTTGAAAATGATGTCATTCTTTTTATTGGTTTCACATACACCTAGGCATCTAAAGGGTATGCAAGATGTTCAGCACATGTTTGCGCACGGAACGTCGGTTTATAGTCTCATTCGAAGAAATTTTTAAGTAAAATGGAGTCCGTTCGCTGTTAGATGCAGGGGAAGTAATCCCCCACATCCCACTGAAAAACATAACTTTCGTTCCTGGGGAAATCCCGGCGTTTTCACCACGGGGGGCATTTTTGCGGGGCACAAAAATCCAGGTTCCCGTGGCAAACCAGCAAAAACATTTGCGCACCTTTTAAACCCGACCCGCTTTCAAAAGAGTGGCCGTTGGTCCCGGTGGGAAAAATAAAATAATAATGTTGGAATTTATTGGGGAATCTTGTAAAGAACAAATCAAAGCGTCAGTTTTCATTTCATCCATTTTAAGTCACGGAGTTTTCTCTCCGTGAAATTCGGGTGCTCCCCCCCGGGGAGAGCGCGTCGCCACAAGAGCAGCCCCCCCATTTTTTTTTTTTCGAAACTGTATTTGTTCCCCTATCGAGGGGCTTTTTTCTAAGAATTTTGCCAGGGACACCTTTTTGTTGCCGTGGGTTTCTTTTACGTGCGCTAAAAAATTACGTTTAAGGGGAAATGATGACAAAATTTACAAAACTGTTACACAGGGGACTATTATGTAAAAAGCCAGAAGCTTTTTCCCTTTATCCCGAATAAAAAAAAAATAAAATATGTGTTGGACCATTCCCCCCCTTCCCCGCCCCCCCCCCCTCCAAAATTTTTTTTGTAGGTACCCGCTTCCCGCTTGGGGGGAGGGCGTCTAAACACGCCCCCCGTGGCATCTGGGTTTTTTTTTCTTGTCACCCTTTCCCTACTGGCACATAATAGCCACTTTTCCCGAAAGACATAAGGGTTTTCAAGTAGAGCAAAAGTGTGAGGGTTTGACACGAGGCTTGGGTTTTTATTGTTTCTCCGGGGACTTTTACTTTCAGTTCGTTTTTTTTAGTAAACGGGGAAGGAAGAAAGGACAGGGGGGAAACGAACCGGAACCTCAGGGTTTACTTGTTGGGCAGGCAAAAACCCTTAAACCACCCTGCCACCCTCCCCGTGTTGCACTAACGATTGTAACAGTGTGCAGTGTGTTCTGCCGGCCATAGGTATGGGAAACCTTAGGGGGTTGGCAAGGGGGCACTGAAGGCTTTTACAAACAACTGCCCTGGTGAGTCTGTTTGTATACTTGAAGGAAGAAAGGAAGGAAGGAAGGGAAGGAAGGAAGGAAGAGAGCAAAAAGGGAGAGAGAGAAAAAAGAGAGAGGAGAGAGAGAGAGAGAAGAGGAGAGAGAGAGAGAGAAGAAGAGGAATGACAATGACAATGAAAATGACAATGACAAATTCTTTTATTTCGGGTAATGAAAAAAGCACTTTGTGCTTTTTTACTCCAGTCCAGACCGTGGGATACACTCAAAAAGAGAGAGAGAAAGAAATAGGAGGGGAGGGAAGAAAAAGGGAAGGACGGAAAAGAAGAAAAAAAGGAAGGAGGAAGGAAAGGGAAAGAGAGGGGAGGGAAGGAAGAAAAAAAAAGAAAAAAGGGAAAGGAAGAAAGAAAGGAAAGGGACGATGGAAAAAAAGGGAATGAAAAAAGAATGGGAAAAGGAAAAAAGAAGAAAGAAAAAAAGAACAAAAAAAAGGAAAAAGAAAGAAAGGACAAGATGTGGGGGGAAAGGAATGACGAGGAAGGGAATGAAGTAAGGAAGGAGCATATAAAGGAAAGACGAAGAAAGATTAAAGAAAGGAAGGAATGAAGAAAAAAGAAAAAAAGGGAAAGGAAGGATGGAAGGAAAAAAGACGAAAGGAAGGATGGAAGGAAGAAGAGAGAAAAAAAAGGAAAAAAGAAAAAAGGGCGTTTGGGAAAAAAGAAATGAAGAAAGAAGGGGGAAAAGGAAGAATAAAGAAGAAAGAAGGAAGAAAATAAAAAAGGGAAAGAAAAAAAAAAGAAAAAAAAAAGAAGAAAGAAAGAAAAAAAAAAACAAATAAAGAAAAAAAGGCAGGTTGTGGGGGGAAAGGAATGAAGAGGAATGGAATAAAGAAAGGAAAGGGAACATAAAAAGGACGAATAAAGAAAAGATGAAAGAAGGAAGGAATGAAAAAGAAAAAAAGAAAGGGGAAAAAAAAGGGGAAGGAAAAGAAAGGAAGCTCAGAAAGGAAAGAAATATTTAAAGAACTTAAGGACTGAAGAAAGGGAAGGGGGAAGAAAAAAAGGATCAAGAAAGAAAGGAAAAGAATCAAAAAAGAAAGGGTGGAAGAAAGAAAGAAAGAAAGAAAGATGAAAGAAAGGACAAAAAGGAAAGAAAAAAGAAAGAAAGAAATTGAAATAAAAGGATAAAAGAAAAAAAAGGAATAAAGAAAGGAACAAAAAAGGAAAGAAATGAGGGAAGAAAAAAAGGGAAACCAAATTCAGGGGAAAAAGTCCTGGGGCGCGGATTTGGCTACCTATATTACGAACTATTAAAAAAAAAAACACAAACCAGTTTATACCGTCGTTTTTCCACCCAGTGTGCATCTGCGGCACAAGCGAACCAGGGGTTGGATGGTAAAAAGGGTGCATATTCTGAGTGATTTTTACCCCCCCCCCCTCCCAAACACACATATACACACCCACACACAACACACTCACAACCCCCCACACACACAAAACACCCACCCCAAAACCAAAATTCCCCGCCGCAGCACACACCGGGTCCCGTTGCGAACGCACGCAAAACCCTCTTGCGCACACGTGAAAACCCGATCCGCTTTTTAAAAAGGTAAGCATTGCGTCCCGGGGGACGGATGACAGCATTTAAAAAAATGCATATCCCGGGGGACTGGATGTAAAAATTTTAGATGATGCTTTTCCCATTATCCTCAAATAAAGTAAAAGAAAGAAAAAGAAAGAAAGAACACACCCCCACACACACACACACCCCCAAAACCCAACCACCACACCCACCACCCCCAACACAAAACAAAAAACTTTATTTGGGGACGGGGAGGGGGGGAAAAAGGGTTTGGGGGTGGTTGGTTTTTTGTTTGTTTTTGGGGTGTTTGGGGGGTTTGGGGGGGTTTTGTTTGGTGTTGTGTTGTGTGTGTTTGGTTTTTTGTTTTTTGTTTTGTTGGTGTGTTTTTGTATTGTGTTATTTTTTTAGGGTCACTGACAAGAACAAAAAACCCCTTTCCCCCTTTTTTGTTTTTTTTTTTTTTAACCTCCTCCCCCTTTTCCCCTCCTCCTCTACTATTTAAACTACTCCTCTCTTCCTCCTCCTCTACTCTCTCTAATCCTCCTCCTCCTTTTCTACAAATTTCCCCTCCTCCCCTCCTCCCCTCCTCCTCCTCCCCCTCCTCTACTCTTCCTACTACCCCCTTTCTCCTCTCTCCTCCTCTCTCTATATACTACGCGCTGCGCTGTGTTGTGACCCCCTCCTCCTCCTCTGCCCCCTCCCTTTTTTCCTCCTCCTCCTCCTCCTTTTCCTCCTCCTACACACTCTTTTCTCTCTATCTCTTATTACATTACAAATTTTTCCCTCCTCCTCTTTCTACCTTTTTTCTCTACTTCTTTTCCCTTCCCCCCTTTCTCCCTTTCCCCTCCTCCTACTCCTCGCTCTGTGCTGCTTGCGTGTGGTGCCGCTGTGCTGCTGGGTGGCTGTTGGCACTGTGCTTAATGTGCTTTTGTTTGTTTCTGTGTTACTGAAAGAGTTTTATTCTTTATATAGGGCACTTAAAAAATCCTTTTGTTCTTTCCCCCTTAATCTGCGTGCTCGTTTTTTGGGGTTGCGTGTGTGTATTTGTGCGTTGTGTTTGTGTTTTTGTGTTGTTTTTGTGTGGGGGCGCTTTTGCGGGATGCTTGCTTTTTTGGGTTTGTTTTTGGGGGAAAAAGGGGTCGAGGGTTTCCCTTAAAACTTTTCCCCATAGTTTTTGGTTGGTAGTGGGTTGTGTTTGATTTTTTTTGTTTTTCCCGGCAATTTTTCTTGTAAAATTTTTTTGTTTTTTTGAAAGGAAAAATTTTAAAAAAGTTTTTAAAAAAACAAATTTGGTTTCGTAAAGGGGGCGCCCCAGGACCTCATTCTTAACATATTTTTCCGCAATTTTTCTTTGAAAAAAACTTTTACTTCCCTAATTTTAAAAAGAAAGGTTTTCCCTTTAAAAAGTGGTCGTAGGGGGAGCGAGGCCCGCAAAACCCTCACCCTCAAGGGGGGTAACACGCCCCCCTTCCCTGACTTTTTTCTGACCCTGGGGGATACCCTTTAAGTGGGTGAACAGGGGGTGTCTAAGCAAAGGGGAAAGGTCCCCACCCAAGTGGTCCCCTATGTTTAAAGGGGGGAAGGTTGTTTCCCCTAAAGCATTTTCCGAAAGTGAAGCGGTTTGTTTTTTTTTTTTTCCTTTTTTGCAATTTTTAAAAGGGAAAAAAAGAGAGTTTTTAAAAAGGGCCCCGAAGAATTTTAAATAAGCGATTTTTTAATTTTTAATTTTTTCCGTCAGGTTTAAATCTTTCCCCCCCTTTGCGAGAGCTTTTTTTCGGCAAAATTTTTCCATGGACGATTTTTATAGCTGGATTACCAATGTCCCTTTTAAAAGGCCTCAATACTGTTTGCGGGTTTTTGTTTCTCCTTTTTAAAAAGATCTCGTTTCCCAAACGCTGCTGAAAAGCTAAAACCCCATCGCTTTTTGTTTTTAAAAGGGGGGATAAAATAATAATAATAAAATAATAATAATAATAATGATAAAAATAAAAATAAAATAAAATAATTATGTTTTATATAGTCTAAATTTTTAAAAAAGAACAAACGAAGCGCTTGCACTAATCTTTACACGCATGCAATTTCCTAAAATGAAATAAGTTATTTAAAGTTTATGGCAGCACCACCACACACACACACACAACACACACACATACGCACGCACGCACGCACGCAGCAGCACGCACGCACAACTACACACACACACCTTGGCGTGTGAAGGAGATGAAGGTGCTGTTAAAAATGGGACGATATGGGGGGAAAACGTGTCGGTGGAAATAAGTGCTTTTTGAGGTGGATTTGAAGGTATCAGTAAAGGCTTTTGGCGAAGTGAAAAGGAGTTCTTCCGGTGGAGGGACCAGAAACGAGAAACCCGCCCAGTGCAGACGATAATTATTTCCCCGTGGGGAGTCGCGGGCCTTTTGGGAAAAAAGGCATCCCCCCCTTCTGGAAACCCGTGCTAAAAAATTCCTTCTTTTCATCCCTTTTTTTTTTCGTCTTTTTTTCTTGTCTTCCTGTCGCCCCCTTTCTTGTCTGTTTTTTGCCTTCTTGGCCCATTCTCCAGCCTTTTTTTCCAAAAGCTTAAAGCAAACATTTCTCCCCCACCCCAATGCGAATGCGAAAGGCCTGATTGTCAGGCGTTTAAAACGGCACGCGACGGTTTTGTTTTTAAAAGTAGATAACAGTATGCTGTTCGCTTTCGACAGAAAAGGGGGCGGGAACTACCTACCTCTTTCTATTCCAAAACGGTGCGTACCGTTAGGTATTGTCCATCCTTTTTTACTTTTTAAATGTCTGACAAAAGGTTTGTTTTTTTTTTTTTTAAATCATAACAAACGGTGGTGTGTGTGTGTTGGTGGGTGTGTGGTGTGGGGTTTGGTGTGTGTGTGTGTGTGTTGGTGTGTGTGTGTGTGTGTTGTGTGTGTTGTGTGTGTGTGTGTGTGTGTTGTGTGACGGGCCTGGATGTGTTAAAACAGGGGCATTCGCAATTTTGGATGGGAAGCTGGCAGATGAAAGGGGGTCAATTTCCTTTTTAGTAGTAAAAAGCGGGGTTTGTCTTTTTAGAAGCGAGAGGGCAGAGAGCAAGCAGCAGAGAGAGAGCAAAACAGAGAGCAGTAGAGGAAAGAGAGAGAAGAGAGAGAAGATTTTTTAGTAGTATATACTTTTTTTGGTTGGGGGAGGGGAACGAGGAGGAGAGAGAGAGAGAGAGAGAGAGAGAGAGGGGAGAGAGGAGAGAGAGAGAGGAGAGAGAGAGAGAGAGAGGGCACAGACAGAGAAAACCCCAAACGGCCCGCCAAGGGGACAAGAAAGCAAAAAAGGGGGGAAGAAGAGAGAAAGAGAAAAAAAAAAAAGGAAGGAAAAGGGGAAGACAACGACAAAACGGGGGAAGAAGCCCCAGAAACACAAAGAGACCAGGCGGAAAAGCGGAACCGGCCCCCCCCCCCTCCCCCCCCCCCCCCCCCCCCCCCCCCCCCCCCCCCCCCCCCCCCCCCCCCCCCCCCCCCCCCCCCCCCAAATCCCCACCCCCTGTTAGCCCTTTGGCAAAGATATGTTCACAGGGAAAAAAAAAAGCCAGACAGATTTATGTTTTCCACTCTTTGGCAGCCCTTTGAGGTTTCCCAAGAGATATTCTGCTATGCGCTTTAAAAAAAGAAACAAGAACAAAAAAAACAACCTAACTGCATAACGACTTTGGGGTTGATGTTAAATAGCACACCATGTTCATGCGGTTTTTTTTGTTTTTTTTCTCCAAAAATTTTTTTAAAAGTTTTTTTGTTTTTCCTCCCGGCAAAAAAGGGTCTGCTTCCCCCCCCCCCCCCCTAAAAAGTCAAAAGGGTTTTCAAGTGCGCGAAGGTTTTTGCTTCCCAACACAAGACCTTGTTTTATAGTCTCATCCGAAGAACTCTTTGGGGGAAAGGAGTTTTGGGACTGATATTCACCCCAGGGGAACAAAACCTCGAAGGGTGTCTTGGAAAAAGCTCGAAACCCCCCGTAGCACGAGGTCAAAACTTTTAAAATAGGCTATCCCCATCCCACTATATTTATTTTTTGCCCCAAGTCACCCCCCCCCCTAAAAACAACAACAACAACAACAAAAACAAAACCCCAACCAAATGATACTTTTACAGATGATTTCCCTGTCCCTTTGGGCAAGACTAAAACCGAGGTCCCCTGTGCGAACCCGCAGAACATTGCCGCCACGTTAAAAACCCCCTTCCGCTTTTCGGAAAAGAGGCCCTTGTTTGCCGATAAATGGATGAAAAAATTTATAAAACTATTACCACGGGGGGGATGAAAAAAAAACCCTTAGACATGTGGGGTGTGTGTGTGTTTTCATTTTAATTTGTAAAAATCTTTAAATTTTAACTGGTTTATGTGAAAGTAGGTTTAAAAAAAAACGCTTTGATTTGTTTTTTTTTCAAGATATAGCGCTGTATAAATTATGTCTTTTTCTTCTTCTTCTTTTTCTTTTCTTCCATTTTCCCGAAATAAAGGAAAAATTTAAAAAAATAAAATAAACTCCTTAGGAAGTGATTGATGCTCTGCACCCTTTTTATGAAAGGGTTTTTGGTGTTTGGTTGAAAAATGCAGACCCATCCTCCTCCCAAACAGAGGATGCAGCTGGGGCATGTTCGCGTTTTCCCCTTACAGGTCCTACCTTCTGCAACAGCCCATAAGATTTCTCGTGTACCCAAAAAATGGCTTTCATGCGTTCACAACAGGGCCTGTGTGTATTCCATCCGAAAGAATCCGAGAAGATACCAATTGGTGACGAAGAAAATAATAATAAAATAATAAATTTTGTGAAATTTTATGATGATGATGGTGATATATGGAATTTATGAAGCGTGAATCTTTTAAAACAAAAACCCTGTCCAAAAGGAGCCCGAGCGGGATTGGAACCCCGTCCTCAGTTACCACCATCACAGCGCGAGGGGCTTTTGCGGGGTCGTTAAACGGATTTTTCGTCCCTAACTGATTGGGCGTACTTTTTAAATGCGCGAACCTGGTTTTTAAAAGAACTTAAAAATTTCTGTGAATTGTTTTCTATCGGGGGTTTTTTTCCCCAAAAAAATACACAGTAAACACGACTCATAACAGGAAGAAAAGATATTTTTACATAAAAACTCAGTTGAACGATACGTAAAAATAGCACTAAATAATTTTTTCCCGGGGGAAAACTGTTGTTTGACCAATTTCAAACATCACCCAAGTGGTAACAAATGGATCAATTTGGAATTTCAAATTCAGTCTGTGCCGGGGACCCCTTTGTTTAAGGAAGGAGAAGGGGTTCGTCCCCCTGAATAAGGGTCCCCCGACCTAAGAGGAGGCAATTTACTTCTCCCCTTAGCCTGTTCCCTTTTCCCTAAAACCCTTAACAACAAAACATACCCCGTTCCAGCTCCTACGCTCTTTTCCCCCTCTAAAACAGGAAACCGTGAACCCCTTTTTTTTTTTTCTCTCTCTCTCTCTCTCTCTCTCTCTCTTCTCTTTCTCTCTCTCTCTCTCTCTCTCTCTCTCTCTCTCTCTCTTTTCCTTCAAATTTCAATGGTCTATCAAAAACAAAGTGCCAAAACGCCCCTAGGGAAGGGGGTGGGAATCGGAAGAGGGCCCCCGCAGTCGCATCCTGGCTTCCGACCCAAGTGGGTTCATACAGGAGAGACCTTATGGTGGCGGGGGTGGGCGGGGTTTTTTTGCCTGGCTATTAATCCCAAAAATTTTTTGTAGATGCGTGCATGCACAGCATTGCTTCATAAACCATGGCAAAACCGGAGGTGGTGCCCCCACTCCCGAGACTCATGTACCTAAGGTTATTTAGATGATTGTCGTTTTTGTTCTGGTGTTGTTTTTGTACTTTTTCTTCCCTGCAATCGCTTTAAAAAACATTTTTTTACCTTTTTTTTGTAAGCCCTGTTTTATTTTTTCATCTTTTTCTTTTCCTTTTTAAATAAAAAATCTTTTTTTATATTGTGATTTTTTCCTTTATTTCTTAACCATCATTCTCTTTTTTTTTTTTTTTTTAAAAATTAAAAATCGCATTGTTTCCCGCCATGAACCTTTGTTTATTTCATTTGGGTTTTTTATGTTAGCGAGTTTTAGACTTTAAAAGGGCCGGGGTGCTTTATAACAAAGCTTTATACAAAGTTCCTGTAATTATGTATATTTCATGTCTTTCTTTGCTACGTCATAAAACTGAAACAAAAATAACCCCTTTTTCTTTATTTTTTGCGAATTTAGGAGAGACGATTTTTGTTTGTTGTGAACAAAATTAAACCTATGCTTTATTTGTACCGGTTAAGAAGACATTTTCAATTCGATCTTTAAAACAAAAAATTAAATTTTTTTTCCTTTTTAAGAGAAGAATGTCGGGGCTCATGTCTCATTTTCCCGGTGACCACTTTAAAAGGAATTTTGTTTTATACAAAAAAGGAAGAATTTCGTTTGCATCTATTCCTTTCTTTTTCAGAACAGTTTCATAGCTTCCACCACTCCCGTTCAAAATGGGCGGGTTTGGGAAAACCCTTTCTTTTTTTGTGGGATTCTAGCTGCTGCCTTTTTTTTGTAAGAATTCCTATTCCCAACTGGGGAAACAAGCCCGTTTTAGGTGTGTTAGTTAAATTTGCGTTCTTGAAAAACCTTATCTTTAGCAATTTAACTTCTAATTTTATCTGTCATTTCCGGGTACATCATCGGGAAAAAAGTAAAAGTTTTAACTGACTACATAATATTTAGCTTTAAACCCTGAGAATGTTTCAAAACATTCAGCACTTTATCAGAGTTTTAGCATAAATAGTTACCAAAATAACTTGCAAACATTTAAAATTTAGTTTTATTAATTTGTTTTAGTTAAATATTTTCGTTTAAAGGATGTTCTTTGTAAAGGTATTTCTGACAGTGGCGCGAGGAACACTGGTCGCTCAGATAGCTTGCGAACTTCAAAGAGTGTACTAGGTTTGGACTCTGTTAATAATCAGATTAAACAAGAAAGTTTGAGTCAGTTATCCGTGTAGGTTCTTAATTAATTGCTTGAGATGATAAAATTTGGAAAGTCAATAAATGGGGGGATTGGGGGTATTAGGAATTTTGTGTTAAAGTCGCCCAGAGAGGGAACTTGAGTAAAGTGTTTTTAACATTAGCATGCCTATTCTATTAGATTCGTAAAAAACATCGGTTGTGGGACCCTGAATGACCCCATTAATATAATGTTTGAATGTTTTGTTTTCGACCCACCGTTTGAATCGCTGAGTGCGAATCAAGGTTCTTTACAATATAAGTTGGGTGTTTTTTTTAAAGTTTCCCCCCTAGTGGGCCATGTGGTCTATTTCACGGAAAATGGTGGGTGAAATTGGTGAGGGAATTGAACTTTTGTTGTCTATTGAATTTTAACTGGAGGGCCATTTTGGGGAGCCACGGTTTTTTGATACGTAAAACATAAAATTGTGGTTTCGGATTTTTCAGTTCAGTTATTTTTGAACTTTTGTATTTATTGCACAATTTTTAAATCAGTGGTAGGGGTTTGGTCCTGGATTAACTTCTAGTCTCCGCACAAAAAGCAAGAGCAAGCGCAAACATGAATAAAAGAGAACCCTTTTTATCCCCTTTGTTAGAATAAAAAATCTTAAAGGGGCGTAGGAAAAGGTGTTTTTGAAAAACTTTGTGATATCAAAGGGAAACAAGGAAGTGAGTCAAACCCACAAAAGTTGTGCTCAGCGTGGTGGAGGCATACAGTAGTGAAATTTTTAGGTCAGAGATCGATCAAGAAAATGTTTTGGTTTTTTTTTTTCCCAAGGCTTTAAATAATGCTGCAATCCCTTTCGGGTACATACCTAATTACGCCTTTTAAGTTGCCTAATCAGCAGCAAAAAAAAAACAGGAATGTGTCAAGGACCAGCATAAACAAATGATTGGATTTGCCCGTTTTTAAAAAATGATAGGAAGAGATTAAACCCCTTTTAAAAAAAATGAAAGCAAAAAAATTTTTTCAAAAAAGAATGTTAAAATTGGAAAACGAAAAAAAAAATCGCAAGCTTTTTTACCTAACAATTTTTTCTACGAGGAAACAATTTAGCGAAAGTAAAAAAAAGTCCCGTTTTTTTTGTTTTTTGGTAAAAAAATGGTTTTTTGTTATTGTGTGGGGTTAGTAAATGTGTGCAAGTGGAGTTTTAGACACACTGAAATTATCCCGCAAGCATCTAAATTTGGTGTTACTATAATTCTATTTTATATTTTTTTGTATCATAAAAGCTTTCTTTTTAACCAGCTTTGTCGTTGTAACGCCCGATGAATATCCCGAATAAAATTTTTTTTTAAAAACGGGACTTTTACACGCCTTGTATTTAACAAAATAAGGATTATCATGGGAAAATTTTTGTTGTATTTCTCTGATTGTTGTACATTTTACCTGGAGGGGCGATAGCTCAGTGTTTGAAAACTCCCTATCCCCAAGGGAAAAATCAAACAGCTTTGGAATGATCCCTCGTGGATGGGTGGGCCATTTGTGAGCCTCAGATTGTAAGTCCCCAGTTACCCACTTAAATGGGTACTTGCCTCTTTTGGACGGGAAGGAAAGCGTGAGGGAGAGGGGATAGTGGTTGCCCATATCATGCTGGGCCCTGGAGAAGCTGACTCAGATACCTCGCTCTCCAACGACTGCATGGTTATAAGAAAACCTTTGCTTTACACAGTGACTTCTTATCTGTGTTTGTGTTATTCAAAAGCTGAATTACACATGATTTTTGTTTTTAACAATTTATGGGTATTACGTGTTTTAACTTTTTTCTTTGTTGACAGAATGCTAAAAAATGGGCCAAAAATGTGTGTGTGTGTTGGGTGTGTGTGGTGTGTGTGTGTGTGGGTGGTTTTTGTGGTGTGTTGTGTGTGTGTTTTTGTGTGTGTGGGGTATGGGTCAAGTCAAATCAAGTCAAAAACCTTTTAAACTCTCATGAAGGGGAAATTTCAATACCGCGGCACATTTTATCTATAAAATACTCACCAGAAGACACAAGAACAAACGTTTTAGATTGTATAAAATTCCCAAAATAGCTTTTAAAAAAATTTTCACACACCGACCCGGTGCACGCACACACACGCACGCGTACACACACACACCACCACACACACCACACACACAACACACACACACAACACCCCACACACCCCACACACACCCCACACACCCACACCACACAATACCAAAACACATTTGGGAAAACAAGTTGTTTTAAAAAACCCTTTATTGGAAAAGACAAAAATTTTTTTTTTTACGCATGATGCACCGCGACTCGACACACACCCCTACACACCACACACACACAACCCAAAATATGAACACAATTTTTTAAAGGGGTATTGACTAGAAAACACACATCACAAACCCCGTCCACCCGCACACCATTGACCATTGTTTAAATACGACATAAACTTACACCAACACACACACACACCACCAAACACACACACACACACCCCCCAACACACACCACACACACAAACACAACACAACACACACAAATTTTTAAAAATTTTGAAAATAAAAAACAAGATACGGGGTTTTATTTTCTTACCCCACACGAAAATCACCAGGAATTGACAAACGGGGGGGTATCAGAGAATGTAAAACTGTTTGGTCAGTGCTGTTTTGAATTAGAATCGAATGACACGGAAAAAAAAAATTCTTTTTTTTATTTGTTTTTCTGTTGGAACACTGAAAGGGTGTCCTGAAGGCAAACTGAAATTCGAAGACTAGCGGGGAAAGGGTCAGCCAAGATGGCAGTCGCTTTGCACAAGCTGCGTTTCACAGTAGGCTTGGAAACTCTCTGTTTTTTCTCAATTGTTTTTTTAACAGATTCTAACAATTCTCCCAAAATATTCTTGTTTTTAACACTAAAGGTTGTTTTACCAAAAGAGAAAGCAATACTTAGAACACTCTCTTTGTAGGGGTTGTAGAACAAAGAAATAATCTTTTTGCCAACAAAAAAGGTTTAAATTCCTTTGAAAAAATCGTTTTTGTCCCTTTTTGACAATAGCATCTGTTAGCATCCCATTTTTTAAATTTTGACAAAAAAGTTCCAGATACTTGTACTTTGAAACATTTTTTAAAATCTTGCTATGGATGTAACTTTCAGAAGTGTGACCCGATCTTTTTTAAAACGATAGGGATCTTTGTTTTGAAAAAATTTAGCTCAGATAGCCCCATCACACCAACTGACGAAAAAATGAGGGCGGACAATGGGTTTTTGGGCAGTCCAGAGAAGAGAGACAAAAGAGCACGCAGCGGCAAATTTCACAAAAAAAAATTTTCAAGCTGCTTCTGCAATCATCTGTGTATAGAAAAGTCAAGGTGGGGAAGAAGCATCCCCGTGGAGAACCCTTAAAGTAAATCTAACCCGGAAAATATTTTATTGGCAAAAAACACTGCGGTCTGTTATTAAAATTTCCATCACCAACGAACAAGTTGATAGTCTACATCAAATTTTGAAATATTTTGTGAACAGAAAATGAGGTGCATTGATTGAAAGCAAACTAAAATCAGCAAACTTTTTTCTGGCATGAGAGTGGGCTTTTAAGTGGTTTTACAAATTTTTAAAAAAAGAACATTTGGGACCTTCGACCCCCGTTTGCCTGTAGGAAAACTGTAGAGGGGCAAGATCTTTTTCTGTATTGGAAAGAAAGAGGTTTTATGATTTTTCTAATGCTTCATCACAAATGATGTGAGGGCACAGGTCTTAAACGTTGGCCCAAAGGGTTTGGTTTCTTTTGGGGAAAAGGGATTACATTGGAAGTCTTCCAAATAACTGGTATCGGGGTGTCCAGAAGTTGGGAAAAGGGGCGAAAAACCTGCAAGCCATAGGGAAAAAATTAAGGGTTCTGCTATATGCCATCTGGTCCGGGGGATTTTTTTGTATTTATTTCCTTGAAGTGTTACAAATAGCGTTTTTTAACAATTACGCATTTCAAAAGGGCGAGATTGCTTCGGCCCTTTATTTCATCCGAATTTTATTTATATATATATATTTTATATATTATATATATTAATATATTAAAAATTTTTTATATATATATTATATATTATTATAATATATTTAAAATGATCTTGTTGTGTGTATTGAGACCTATACAAATTTTTTGCAGAAAACTTTTCTGGCAGCCTTGATTCACTAGGAACACAAAGGGGGTCTAATAAAAGTTCAAAAATTTGTCGTTTTTACCACACAAACACACACACAACACACACACAAAAACACAACACACACACACACACAACACACCTTACACACACACACCAACCACAACACACATTATAAAATTTTAATGTTGTGGTGGTGTGTGGGGGGGGGGGGGTGGGGGAGGGAGCCCAAAACTATTGTTTTGCATTGAAGAGTCCAGCTCTATCTCGTGGTGCCACCAGCAAATGCTAACACAAAGGGGTTAATTTAATATTATTATTTTTTTATTATTTTTATTATATTTTTATTATTATTTATTAATTTTAAAAAATAAAAAAAAAAACCCCAAAAATTAAAAAATTGAGAAAAAAAAAAAAAAATTAAAACTCCTTTTTAAAACCCCCAAAAAAAACCCCCTTTTAAAAAAATTATTAAATAAAAAAAAAAAAAAAAAACAAAAAAAAAAATAAAAAGAAAAAACAAACAAAAAAAAAAAAAAAAAAAAAACCCAAATTAAAATTTCAAAAAAAAAAAAAAAAACATTAAAAAAATATTATTAACAAAACAAAAAAAAAACAAATTTCCCGCAAAACTTACAAATGAAAAAAAGACAAAAGAAAACATTTTGGCCCGTTAAAAAAATGCAAAAAGAAAGGAAATTAAAGGGGACTAACCAATTTTTTGTTGGAACAAAAGGGGCCGGGTGTGCCATAAAAAAACCCCCCCCGAGCTTTTTAAAAGGAATGCAAACAAAATGGTTTTTATCCCCTTAGCAAATCCAAGCACACACAAAACCAAATTAAAACCCCAAAAACTAAAACTTTAAAGAACAAGACATGTTTTAACCCCCTTCAGTTAAACCCCAAAGACAAATCATTCAGGGAAAAATTTTTCCCAGGAAAATCAAAAAGGTGGGGGGAAAAAATTCAAAAGGACCTTTTTGGGCCAAGCCAAAAAACAAAGAAGATCAAATTATCAAATGCACCTTTTTAGTTCACTTCGGGGGAAACTCTGGCGGAGCAAACCCCTTTCCCGCAAATTTAAGGGAAAAGTCACTGGTTACCATTTGGTGGGTGACTGTTTGCGGCCTTTGCCATACAGCCCCCAGTCATATTTAAAAATTTTTGTTAAAGAGGGGGAGAGGGAATGGGGGTCCCTCAATACTGGAGTGAGGTTTCTGCACCCCCCTCCCCCATAATTATAGGGGGACCCACCCCTTTCCTAATATTCAAAACCGTCCCTTTAAAAAAAAAAACATTTACCTTTTCCCCTAAAGAACTACAATTAACCCCCTTTTGATACAAAACAAATCAAAAAAGCACAAAAAATTACGTTATATTTGGGTTTTAAAATTCCAAGTAGCTTTAAACAAAAAATCTCCACACAAAACACAAAAACAAACAATGGGTGGATGGGATAGAGGTGGTTTGAGTATTGCCATTGTGCTCTTTATCTATGAATCCCCTTCAAGGAAAATTTTTTCCCCTGGGGTTAACATCAGTGATGATTCAAGTCCCCAAAAAGTCCTTAGGATGAGGCTATAAACCAAGGTGCCCTGTGTGAATGTAAGCAGAACATCTTGTGCAAACATTAAAACTTGTTCTGCTCGTTGGAAGAGTAGAGCATTATGTGCTGTTGGGAAATAATGATAAAATTTACAGAACTCCATACATAAGGGAATTGGATGTAAAGGACATGAGAGCTTGTTACACTATCCTCAAAAGAAATTAATACAAATGCACACACACATACACACAAACAAGGCTACACAAATACACACCCCAAAACCACACACACAAACAACACAACACCCCACACACACACACACACACACCACACACACACACACACACACACACACACACATACAAACACATCCAACTCCAGCATGTTACTGTTGAAAGAATCTAGAGGCAAAAATAAGTCTTGCCCCAACGCATACATTTTTTGGAATAGCTATCCAAATCTATTGAGGAAAGTTTGTGGCTTTTATTCACTGGTCCATTTGGACATTCCGTCAGTCGGGCTTAGAGATCGCCCCCAAACGCCCCCGACTGACTGCTTTTTTTTATGCCTTAAATGACTTCGATAGATTTGGGGGGCTTTATTCCTAAATGCCATTGAGAAAAAATTTCAAGGGTTGGTTCAGGCTACAGCAAATTTAGGGTGTACGGCTCTTGCCTTTGGGGTCATTTTTTTCTGTGTTGGCAAACACTCGTTTTGCATCTAATGGACTGAGAACTACTCACAGGAATGGACGTATGTCTAGGGATGTGATCATATAGAAAGTGGTACTCGGGTTGCATTTTGGGGGATCGGATTTTTGTCTGAAGTCATTTGCGAATAGAAGAAGGGTCATCGGGTGCGTTTTGGCCAATCCCTGGCCGGACCCGGCAGAAAGTGGAAAATGGTCCGAGACCGATTGACATGCCCAAAAAATTTTCAAATAAGATTTCGAGAGCCCTTCCAAATATTCCAATTACTGATAGCATTGAGCTTGGTTTGTGCTACAGCCATTTCAAGGTGTGACAGCTCTTTCTTTGGGGTACTTTTAGGTGCTAGCTGGCAAAGGCTCGTTTTTAGCTGCTGAAATGAACTGACAATAGTAACAGCGTGCATTTTTCTGATTCATTAAGAATCATAATGAAGCAAGCACTTGGGGTTTGGTTTGGGTCTGATCCTTAAGGCGTGGACCTGAGGGCCATCGAAAATGGGGGCAAGGCAGATTGAAAATGCCAACATGTAAATCAATTTGATTTGGA
>CM054143.1:9442287-9457076 GCA_028751875.1 Rapana venosa | reverse complement strand
TCCCCAAAGGGGGGGGTTTTTAAACCTTTTTTTTTACTAATTTTTTTTAAAAAAAAAAATTTTTAAACTTTTTCCTCACCCGAATAATTATATTTTGGGGGGGATAAGAATTCTTGAAAAAACCCAGGCGGGGCCCTTTCTTTCTCTCCTTTTTTAACCCCTAGAAATCTCCCCATAGAGCAACAACCCCCGGGTTTTTTTTAAAAAAAAACCCAGGGGAACATTTGGTTTTTTTAAAAAGGGGGGTTTTTGGGGGTAAGGTATAAAATTTGTTTTTTTTGAAGATTCTTTGTTTTTTAAAAGGGGGTTTTCCGAAAAAGGGTCCCCAGTTTTTTGGGGTTGTGTGTTTTAAATTTTGGGCCTTTGAAAAAACAAAAAATTGCTGGGGTTAAAAGTGCAAAAAATTTTCTTTGGGGAAAATTAAAAGGGGCCCCCCTTTTTGGGGGGGCAGTGGGTGAAAAATTAAATTTTTTTTGGGGGGGTTTTATTTTTTTGGGGTTTAAAGGGGTTATCTTTTTTGGCCCCCCGGGGGGGGGGGGGGAAAAAGAATTTTTGGGGGGGAAAAAGGGGGATATTGGGGATTTGGATGGGTTTTTTTTAAAAGGGGGGGGGGGGGTTTTGATTTTTAGGGGGTTTTTTTTCCCCCCTTATTTAAGGGAAAAAAGTTTCCGAAAACAATTTTTTTGGAAAAAAATTTTCCAAGAAGCCTTTTTTTTTTTGGGTAATTTTCTGAATACCCCCAAAAACCAAAAGGCGTGGGCAATTTGGGGGAAAAAACCCCGGGGTTTCAAAGTTTTTTCCCAAAATAGATCATTTTGGTTTTTCCCAAAATTAAACCCCCCAAAAGAGAAAAAACGGGGGGGACCAATTTTGCGTTTTTTGTTTAATTTTTAAAAAAATTTTTTTTATTTTAATAAACTTTTGGGCTTTTAACGTTTGTTTGCAAGGTTGGGTTGTGGTTTGGTTTGGTTTTTGTTCTTGGGGTTTCTTGTTTTGGGGTTGCTTGTGCTCCATACTCTAAGGGTGTTTAAACCAAATTCCCCCAGTTTTACCCTTATTAAGTAAGACTGAATGTTTGTTTTTGGTGGTGCTGTGTCTTTTTTTGTGTTTCTAAACATCTTTTTTTCTAATGTTTTTTTTTCCCCGATAAGATTTTTGCTTTGCTTTTCTAAGTTTTTTTCTGTCGATTCCATTCTGCAACCCCTTTTCCAGCTTTAACTCTCCCGGTTTCTTTGCAGGTTTACTTGTGAAAAGGGGGGGTTTTTCTTGGTTCTGGGATTCTCCTTGCTTCCTGTTGGTTTTTTGTGTGTTCTGTTCTTCCCTTTCTCTTTGGTTAAATTTTATTTTTTAATGTTATCATATAGCACACTGGGCTAAAAAAAGAGAGCCAAAAGGTAATACTTCCAGCCAAATGTCCCAGCGTTCTAGACAAAAAGGATCTTGTGAAGGGCTAGCAAGTCAGCTTCTGGTCCCATTAAAACCCTACTTGTTGCTTTAGCATATAGACCAATAAATATGCCCTAGGCTTTTCACCCTTTTTGCTCCCCAAAAGAGATTTATACCTATTAAAATACTTATAAAGTCTTGTGGTATAACTGCTCCCCTGTTCAACGTAGTTTTTCCTAATAAATCTTTGTTTTTCCCAAGCAGCAAGAGAGTCAACTTTCCCCTTCTTATACAGTAGACTCTTCTCATCTGTTATTTCTTCTTTGACTAGAACCAGTAGATGTCATCAACCAAAAGTTCGTCGCAATTCTTGTTGTCTATCTTTATCAATATATTTTGTGGAAAATAATTATTGTTTATTCTTTGACAAGTTTGTTGATAAGGTTTGTTAACAATGTTGTTGGTGGGGATACTTGTTTATTTCTTGACAATTTCTTAATATAGTTCTTGTTTTAGTCTTGTTCCTAGTCTTGGCAGGTTCTTGGTAAGATCTTGGTAAGTTTCTTGATTAAGTTCTTGTAAGTTGTTTAACTAAAGATCTTGGTAGTCTTGATAAGTGTTGATAAGTTGTTAATAGTTCTTGACAATATATTTTATTAGTTATTGATAGTTGTTATTAGATATTGTATTAGAATAAATTCCCATATTTTTTATAGTTTTCCTTCAAAAACAAATTAGTATTACATTTCAGTTTTAAGTGAGAGATAGGTAAAAAGCCGACTTAGAGATAAAGTGCTTCGTTTTTTATAAATACTATGCAGTTTTTGTTCAAAAAGTTTGCCTGGGTTTTTTATAAAAAGTAAGTGGTTGGAGCTTATATGTCGGCTTTTTACCTATCTCTTGAGATGTATGCGTAGCGACCCGGTTCCTCCATCATTTTGTGGCTGCTGCATTCTCGGGTTTTTTTTTCTTAGGGAATGTGTCTATCATGAACCTGTAGGTAATGCTGTATTTTTCATTTTTTCGGTTGGTGGTGTGTTGGGGGGTTCATTCCGTCCGTTTCCTACCTTGGCATCAAAGGCTACTCTCTACTGGAAGGTGGTGGACCGGGTTTTTAACGTGTAGTGCAAGACGTTCTGCCTGGTTCGCACACGGGGACTTCGTTTATATGCTCTACATACGGCAGGATTTTTAGGAGAGTGGAGTCTGGACTGATGTTATCTTCTTGACGAAAATCCTCTTGAAACGTGATTGGAATCCCGGTCAGCAGATCACGAGCCCCGATTCGCAACACAACACGCTTCGCTTAGCCACAGGCTAACCCATCCCGTTTGTTTGTTTGTTTGTTTGTTTGTTTTGGTTGGTAGTTTGCGTTTGGTTGGATTGGTTGGTTGGTTGGTTGGTTGGTTGGTTGGTTGGTTGGTTGGTTTTCAAAGCTTTTGTGACTCTCACCTGGTTGTACATCTGTGTCCAAGTGCATCCGAAAACCCCATCGCTGGCTTGAATTCTGGCAATGTCGCACTGCACTGACACCGTTTTGTTGATGATATTAACATCAACTCGACAGTTGGATGGAGGGGATGAATATGGACACAACAATCAACAACATTGATAGTAAACTACTAAAACTACTACTACTACTATTATATAATAATAACAATTTAAAATAGTTAACAAAAACGACATTCCCGACACAATAACAGAATTAAAACTTCAAATGCCTTTTATTTATTAATTATTTATTATCTCTCCATTCTATCAATCCATCTATCTTTCATTTATCTATCTATTATCTATCTATCTATCTTATCTATCTTTACATATATATTAAAATATCTATTTATTCATTGTATTTATTTATTTTTTCGAAAGAAATGCCATAAGCGCTCGTGTGTGTGTGGGTGTGTGTGTGTGTTGTGCTTTTATTTTTTATTTTGTTTGTATAGTCCACTGAATGGTATACGATTTTATCAATTTTTTTATCCGTTCTAACTGATGAACACCAAATATTCCTAAACTTCAAGATAGGCGGAAACAGGTTTTATCGTAGTGCGCAAGATGTTCTGCGTTGCGTCACCCACGGGTCCAAAGGTTTTATAGATAATCCAATGACTTGTTTGTGTGTGTGAGGGGGGGAGGGGGGGAATGGGTGAGAGCGAGAGGGGGGGGGGGCGATTTGGGCACTGATATGAACTTAAGGGGGGAAAAAATTCCCCTTTGAACGGGATTTGAACCCTGGGTCAGCAGATCCAGAGTGTAAAGCCCAACGCTCTAACCACGATTCTATCCTAATGACGCTCCCCCAGGAAATGAGTCACTTAGCACCTGACCCTCTTTACCGCTAAGAGCCATTTTGAGGGAGGTGGGGGTCAGGTTGTCGAGTTGAGATGTTGATTGATTTAAAAAAAAAACTATAGCCATTCTTCTACCTTGAACTGAAGTATCAAGCCATAATTGTGTTTCCTTTTGCTGATTAAACGTGTCTTTAAACTTCCCAAGCCCTCATTCCGACCACCTATTACGATGTTTAACTCGCCCGTTTTTCATTTTGTCACTTGGGCCAGAGTATCATTTGAATTTGTGAAAACGTTTCACACATTTGTCCGATTTTCAGTGTGGTGGGGTTGGGGTGTTTTTGGTATTGAAGAGCCTTTATTGCAGATTAACAACATGTCAATAACTAGAAGTTGACTGCTTTCTTTCTTTCTTTATTTATTTATGCATTCTTTTATTCATTCTTTTCCTTCCAGGATAATGTAGGATAAGCATTCGTGTGCTTTTGTTTTTCCCATCGAGTAGTCCCCATGGGTATGCAGTTTTGTCAATTTTTCATCCGTTCCCACCAGCACACAATAGCCTACTCTTCCGAAAAGCGGAACAGGATTAAACGATGCAATGCGACTCATTGTGTGGTGGAGTGTCACGCCCCCCTCCCTCTCCTCCCCCCCCCCCTCTTTATGGATTGTTAAAGAGGCCAAGTGGTGAGTGAGGGTGTTTATTTATGTCTGTTTGGTGCCAACTGCTTGATGAGCACGCACCTCCCACTAACCATTTTCTTCCCGATAGGCCTTTTGCCCCATGGTACAACCATGATATCTTGGTGGCAAAGCGCAAACGCCGACAACTAGAAACGGCAATGGCGAAAAACTAAAAATGAAATAAACAAACAGCTTTTTCAGAAAACAACCAACAAAGTCAAAACTAATTCCTCTCAGCATGGACATAATCTACTACTCTGCTCAAAGATCTTGATGGCCACGTCATGAAATCTCTTTTTTCCCTCACCTCAACTCTTCTTGGATCTGCAATGACAAGTTCCTCTGCCTAATATCCACAGTCACTCTGAACTTCCCTGTATCATTTTCCTCGTTCTTATCTGACAAAGTCCGGAAATTCGCTCCAGACTGGATCAGGCTTCCTTTCCAACCTTTACCTCTGATCCCCCATTCACTGGCACTCCTCTCCTTTCCTTTTCAGCCAACAAAGCGACGAGAATTCCGGAACATTTTAAATGAAATGACCATAAAATCATTGCGATCTCGATCATTGTCTGCTGTTCTTTTCAAAACAGTTATGCCTTCTGCAGCTGATACCAACTATCACAAAAATAGTAAACTCATCTCTTCTATCAGGATTGTTTCCATCAGCCTTTAAAACTGACAATTATTACAACTCTACTCAAAAAAGCACGACTCGACCCTTAACATTCTGAAGAATTTTACAGGCTGTTCTAACCTACCTTTCATCTCCAAGGTCCTTGAATAAGTCGTTCTGAAACAACCCTCAAACAGCCCTCTTCATTCAAAATAGTTCCTTCCCGCATTTCAGTCTGCCGTATCGCTTCAACCACAGCACTGAAACCACCCTAGTCCACACGTTAAAACATGCTTCTACACGCTTCTGTCTCAGGGAAATCTCTCTTCTCACTGCTTGTCGACTTATCTGCAGCATTTGATACTCATTGATCACTCTATTCTCTCGGCCCGTCTCCAAATAAAGTTCGGTATTAAAGGTGGCCAGCCATCACCTGGTTTGCTTCATACCTCACAGACCGATTCATGACGTTGCAATAACAAGATTCAAATCTATAACGTGCCAAACTGTATGCGGAGTCCCGCAGGGATCAGTTTGGGGCTGTGCTTTTCCACTCTCTACACCTGCTCCTACTGTCATATAATTAAACCGTCACCAGATCAACCTATCATTTCTACGCTCATGTCTCAGATTCAAAGCAGTGTTACTCCTGAAAATCTTCTTCTCTCTAACAAAACTTGTCACACTGCCTCAAGATATTCAATACTGGATGATAAAAAAATTACAGATAATGCAGATAAAACGGAAGCCTTGATTGTTGGATCCAAACACAAACGCTCGTCCATACAAAAGCTTCAATAGAATTTGGCAATATAACAGTTCCCTATCCACACAGTCAAGTTTCTTGGCGTTGTTTCGACTACTCGCTTTCTATGCAAAAATTCATCACCCAGACCCTGTCAGTCATGCTACTATCAAATTACGGGTATTAGTGCATTCGAATGTACCTGTCATGAAGCAACATACCAAATTGTTCACATCTCTCATCTTTCAGGTTGTGTACTATTGTAACTCTCTGTTGGCTGGTCTGCATGCCTTCATCTATTACTCCCTTCAACGAATTCAAATCTCTGCTGCTCGACTTGTTCTCAAAAAAGAAAAAACATTGAGCATACTTCTCCTTCTTCTGGCGATTTTCCACTGGTTGCCTGTGCCACATAGAGTCAAGTACAGATCTGTACCCTTGTTACAAATGTCTCATATAACAGCACCATTCCTACCTCTGTGAATGTCTTCACCTGTACCACTCCTTCTCGTTCCTCGCTCTGCTGCGGAATACCTGTGCTTGCATTACCTAGACTTTCAACTGGTCCACCGTTGGCGTCGCTCTTTCTCTGTTTTCTGGTCCAGCGATCTGAATGGACCTCCCTCTCATCCCTTCGCGAAATGCCTACTTACAACACTTTTAAATCCAGCCTTAAGACATACCTATTTCAAACCTAAGAACTTACCCCTAGTTTCATCTCATTTTATCTGTCCTTGCCTTCAGTGGCCTAAATTGCATCACCCTGCTGGAAGCATATAACGTGTGTGTGTAGTGTGTGTCTTTATGTGGTGTGTGTTGTGTGTGTGTGTGTGCGTGCGCGTCTTTAATGTAACTGTGATGCGACGCGTTTTTGTGTTTGTGTGTATGTTGAAACTTTTTTAACTATTTATCATTGTTGGTTGCATGCTTGTAGGAGTGGAATGGATGCAAGCGCTTTGATTTGTTGTTTTCTACAAGATATAGCGCTATATAAATTCCATTTATTATTATTATTATTATTATTATTTTCGTGATTGTATACATATTCATGTACCCTCCCTCCTCCCCCTCTCTCTCTCTCGCTCTCTCTCTTCTCGCTCTCTCTCTCTCTCTCTCTCTCTCTCTCTTCTCTCTTCGCTCTCTCTCTCTCTCTCTCTCTCTCTCTCTCTCTCTCTCTCTCTCTCTCTCTCTTCTCTCTCTCTCTCTCTCTCGCTCTCGCTCTCTCTCTCTCTCTCTCTCTCTCGCTCGCGTCTCGGGAGACGGGTAGATAGTGGTTAGAATACATTGCGCTCGCAATCTGAAGATCCGGGTTGATTCCTTACAAGGGGATATTTTCCCCTGGAGTTAACATCAGTGCAGATTCCACTCTCCCCAAAAGTCCTTCAGATGAGACTATAAACCGAGGCCCCGTGTGCGAACGCACGCAGAACATCTTGCGCACACGTTAAATCCTGTTCCGCTTTTCGTAAGAGTAGGCCGTTGTGTGCCGTTGGGAACAGATGACAGAATTTACAAAAACCGCATGCACACGGGGACTAAATGTAAAAAATGAACATAAGTGCTTATTCTATTATCCTCGATATAAAAGAACAAAATAAATAAATAAGTACATCTCTCTCTCTCTCTCTCTATCTCCTACTTCTTCTCTCTCTCTCTCTCTCTTCTCTCTCTCTCTCACACACACATACAACACACACCACACACACACACACAACACACACTCACACACACACACACACACACCACCTTCGAAAGTTTTGAACACCAACAAACAACAAACCAAACCAAAAACAACCTCCCCTCCAAAAAAAAAAAAAATTAAATAATAATTATAGTAATAAATAAATAAATAAATTAAAAAAATAAAATAAATATATATATATATATACATCACCACATCACCACCAACACTTACAGACGAGGCGTATTATGCACATGGTGCCTTGGGACCCCAGACCACAATTCACGTTGAGGATGTTTTCCGTATACTTCTGCATATTGATGTAGGCGATGCTAACCGTGGAGTTGGGCCGCGTGGCCATAAACCAGGCCTTGCTCCACGCCCGGTTCGAGCAGGTGGTCATGCTACAGGTGGCTACTGTGTTGTAGTTCCAGGGAAAGCTGTAGGCGTTGGATTGAGTCTGCCACGAGTAGTCGAAGTAGTCGGGCATGGTGTAACGCATGCTCATGTTGCACAACATAGCTACCTGGGCGTGGTGGAGACTTACGTCCAAAGTCACCTGTCCGCCGCAACGGAGAAATTGCACCTCTGCAATGAAAGGGGAAGACAAAAAAAAAAAAGCCACCCGAAATGATATAATGGTGGTTGTTGTTGTTGTTGTTGTTGTTGTTGTTTTTGTTATTGTTGTTATTGTTGTTGTTATTGTTATTATTATTATTTTATTTTATTTTTAATTTTATTTTATTATCGTCATCATTAATATCATCATTAATATCATCATCATCATCATCATCATCATCATCATCATCATCATCATCATCATTATTATTATGATTTTTATTAATTATCATCTTCATCATCGCCATTATTAATTATTTTATTTTTTTGTTATTTATATTATTAATAAATTATTATTATGTATTATTACGAATCTAGTGGAGAAAGGGAGAGAACGAGAGAGGGGGGGGGGGGGCGAGGGGAGGGGGGGATGAGTGAAAGGGGGGGGAGTGGAGAGGAGAGAGAGAGAGAGAGGCGATGATGATGAGAGAGAGAGAGAGGAGAGCTCTGAACTCTGAACGGTTTTACTACATTCAGCCTTAGGCCACAATACACTTTGGAGGGCGCAAATGGAATGATGCATGGTTTATATATATATGTATGTGTGTGTGTGATGCGGCGGGTGGGTGGGTGGGGGAGGGGGGGAGGGGGGAAGGTCCTCACCTGAGGCAGTACCAAAGCGGTGATGTTGACATCATCCGCTGCTGCCACTGTTCACGTTGAAAACTCTCGTCTGAATACACCGCATGAGGCTGATTAAGTGGTGAGAGTGAGGAAAGGTGGACTAGGTCGAAAACTCGCCATTTATAATGTTGGTGACTTTCGAAGTTGTTTTGCCGAGGAAGGGGATAAGACTAGTAGAATAGATAGAATAGATAGATAGACAGATAGATGATAGATAGATAGATAGATAGACTGGAGTAGACTTAGATAGAGAGATAGATTGATAGAAAGATTGATAGTAGATAGATAGATAGATAGATAGGATAGATAGATAGATAGATTAGATAGATATATAGATAGATAGTTAGACAGACAGGGGGGGGACAGACAAAACGATTCATACATACATACTATCCAGTACATACTTACATACATAAAAATGGTACATACATAAAAGATCGATAGACAGAAGACAGACGGACAGACCGACCGGCTTGACGACGGACGACGGACGACGTGCAGACCACACAGGACGACAGATCAACACAGGTGACAGAAAGGTAGATAGATAGACAGACATACATACAGCGACACGGAACAGACAGACATGGTAGACAGATAGATAGATAGATTGATAGGTAGATAGATAGATAGTTGATAGATGGATAGATAGATAGATTGATAGATAGATGGATAGATAGATTGATAGATAGATAGATTAGATAGATACATTCGGGGTGGGGGGAATAGATAGATAGATAGATAGATAGATAGATAGATAGCTAGATGACTGATATCAGGTTTTCTGGTGTAAAACAATATCACAGCATGCCTCGCGATAATGGTATGTTGCCTTGAATTGCATGACACATTTACATCCACCCCCAACCCCAACCCCCCCACCCCGCCCCCCTCCCCCCCCCCCTTCCCGCCATCCATTGTTTAACGATCATTGTTTACCTACGTTTCTCTTTCCTTCCTGTTGCTTTCACATTCTTATCCTTACCCCCACCCCACCCCACCCCCAAGGCTAAAAAGGGCTATTTTTTAATTCCCGTCTCCCTTTCCTTAACTCTTCTTCCCCCTGGGTTTGGGGGGTGGGAAGGTGGTGGGAAATTTTAAAGGGGTTGTTTAAGTTGTTTGGGGAGATAGTTTATAAAAATAGAATTCGTGGTTAATAAAAAGACTAATAAAAGAAATAGATTGTAAATTTAGAATGAAATGGAAATAGGATGATAGAAAAAATTTAGATATTGGGAATAGGAGAAAGTTTCCAAGATTTTTAAAAAATATTATTTACATCAAAAAAGGAATACAAAAATCGATAGAAACCAAAGAACCCCCCACCCCCCCAACCACGCACCCAACCCAGACCACCAGCAAAGGAAAAAACAAATTCACACGAAAGCAAAAAAGAAGAAATATTTAAAAAAATTAAAAAAAAACCCTTTAAAAAGGGGAGGAAATAAATTTAAGAAGCCAGGTAAATGTAAAAATAAAATAACCAAAAAATATAGTTTCGTTTTTGACCCAATTGACCTTGGAAATTTCCTTGAATGCCACTTAAATTTACCCCCCAACCCCCACACAACCCCCCCTCCCCCCCCCCTTTCCACCCCTTTTTTGAATTTTTTACCTACGTTTTTTCCCCCGATTTTTACCATTTTCCCCCCCAACCCCCCCCAAACCCAAAAAAGAAATTTTTAAACGATTAAAAATTAAAATCCTAACTCCCATGCAGCTTGCCGGGGATAAAATTTTTTCCATGCTTTTCATAATCCCAACTGAACTTTTGATATTCGAGTAAGGGGTTGTTCCTTTCACAGAGAACCAAGGGGGGCCCGTTTCATTTTTAAAGGAACTGTGTTTAAACGTGGGAACCTTGTCCCTGATCGCTTTCCCGGGTTTTTAATTGTCCGGGGAATGGGGAAAATAGGAAAAAATGTTTTTCCCCAACAGAACGGAGACCCGACCGGGTTACCGGTTTCCCCAACCACTCACCCGTGTCCCAGCTCAATAAATTACTGAAATTTTTTTTAAAAACGCCTTTGTTTCTTCTAATTTTCATTTGGGTTTCCCCTCTTCATTGAACATTATTCCCCTTTTTTTTTTTCCAAACCCCGCTCTAATCTCCGTTGTTTTTTTATTTAGTAAATTGGTTTTTTTTTCCCTTTCCTTTTAATTATTTGCCTTCAACGAAGTTCAAATTCTAAATTCTTCAAGTATGTTTTTTAAAAATCGGGAAAAAGGTTTTTCCAGTTTTTCATTGAGGGCAAGAAAAGGGAGGGACCCTTTTTTGTTTCCTTAATGTTTAAGGAGCTATTTTATTTGGGTTTGGGGAAAATTTTCCGGGTTTTTTGGGCCAAAGGGGAAGTGGGCAACCCACCCAAATTAAGATTGAATTGCCCAAAGCCATATCAAATTTAAAACCTTTTCTCCATGGACTTTTCTGGGGAATTTTTACATTCCCCCTTTCTTCAGATAAACTCGGGAAATTTTAAGTAAGTAATTGTTTTTTCCCACGGGCCCCCATAAGCGGCTGTCCCGTTATTTAAGAAAGTTTTTACCTCCCCACAGGGCTTCCAAATTTCCCGCTATTAAAATTTTCCGGGGGTTGGAAAATGGGGCTTTCCAAGAAAACCAACCCGGGGGCCCGCCCTCTGTTCCTTCCCATCCTCCACCCCTTCCCAATAATTATTTCTGAATTTCCTGAAATTTTTTAAATATAAAATCCCTTAATATTTTCCCTCCTAACCAACCCAAAGGTTCCCCTTTCTCAAGGGAACCCCTTTGGCTTTTTGAATTTTTTTGTTGTTTTTCTTACTTTATTTATTTGCTAGTTTGATGGTATTTCATTTTAACGTGGAAAGTTTATTTTGCTCGCAGAAGTTGCAGCTAATTTGAAAGAGTTTCAATAGTTAAAACCAATAACAAAGCGATTTTCCCGGTTTAGTGATGTTCAAAAGAAAGAGTTGCTATTGTTTGGAGTTCGTTAACTTTGTAAGAAGGGTTTACTTTGGTTGCACGGCTTTTTCCGTTGTTGGTATGGTGTCGTTTACCCTGGAGTTTCTAGCAGTTATGGTTAGAATTATTTTTGTTTGAAATTCAGGGATGAAAAAGAATTGTGCTTTTTGTCGAGTCTCAGTTGTTAATTTTGGAGAATTTTGTATTTTCCCCATGGCACACAAGGTACTTTCCAAAGGGAAGGTTTTAAGTGTGGAATGTTGGAGGTGGGGTTTCAGGGTTTCGAACGGGAGTTCGATATCTCAGTGGATTTTAGGAAGGGGTGTCGCCGATGTTAAAAATAGTTCTTTACTCTTTAAACCCAAACATTGCGAAATTGGTGAAATGTTGTTTAAATTGCTTTTGGGGGGTTGGGATAGTACAAAATAAAAACAGAAACGGGACTGTAAAAAGACTAGATGTTTTCATGATCAAAAAAAAATATAAAAATATTTTGTTTTATGTAGAAGGGAAGCAGAAGCGCAGAGAGACATGGTGTTTAGATTAGTGAGTATAGATAGAGAGTATAAATTTTTATCATTGAGATTAAAATTTTTGATAATTTAAAAAGTAAGGTAATATTAGCACTGTATGTAAAAGAAAAAGGGTTGGTGGGTTTTTTCCAGATTGAATAGAATAGTTTGGTTTACTTTTCCCTTTGTCGTTAGGGTTTGAAAAATTTTAGTGCTAGGGGAAAAGTGAGGTAAAAGGACAATTTGATTGCGAAATTTTAAAGCTTGGGGTATTATTTCCAGTGCATCATCCATGATTCTTCTAGGAAGGATGTTGAAAAGAGGGGTGAGCAGTTAGACAGCCCTGCCTTACTCCAACTGTTGTTCGATACCCATTCTCAATGTTGTTGTTGTTGTACTCGTTATGGTGGCTCGCTGTACAGCGTGTTTGATGACTCTGATCAGGTTTTCATTTGATGCTGTACAATTCATGGTTGACCACAAAGCTGCATGCCACACCCTGGTCAAATGGCCCTCGTAATCGATAAATACGTGGTATATGTCTTCTCTGATGTTGAACGTACCGCTCAATAGTATTCTGAGGTTGATATCTTTTATGTTGTGCTGGGCCCTGCTCGAAACATGATTGTTCTCAGCAATGATGGTCTCTGCTTGTAGCTTCAGTCTATTCAATAAGTATCTGCAGCAGACCGTGCTTGGGTGGCATATTGAGGCTGATTGTGCGGTAATTATGGCATTGTTGTAAGATTCCTTTCTTGGGAGGGTGATGATTGAGTGGACTTTGTCCATGGGTGTTGGCCATTGTCCTGGTCTGCCAGTCTTGCTTGCAGATTCTTAGTAGGGCGTGTTCATGCTTCCCCTCCAGCTTGGGACAACTCAGCTGGAATGTTTTTTGTCAGCCCCGCTGATTCCCCTTTTTCAGCGATCTGAATGCTGTTTCAACTTCTTTCTCAGAGGATTGGGATGACTGGTCTGTGGTCTTTGCTAGGTCAGGTCAGAGACTCACCTGCTATGGTAACCAGTAACCCAGTACCACCTGCCACATGTGGGGAGTAAACCCATACAAAAAATACCGACCTGGAGAGGGATGGGTTCCGCCTGGTTTGATTTCCCCAAGACACACCCATGATAAAGACAGCAAGAATTTCCAACCGGATCGGTCGACACCCGGGTAAAAAGGACCGCGCCTTCTGTTTGCTCTTAGGACAGAGGTCGAAAGTATGCTATGATGTAAAAAACAAGCAAAATTCGTGTCAGAAAAACACCATCATTGGCTCATGAAGTACGGACACTAAGAGCTGCAGGCAAAGTGGAAGAAACTGACCACATTGAGATGTCCATGATATCAATGGCACATCCTTGGGCTCTGCGAAGTCAGGTGAAAAACATGGGAGGATAAAAACGACCAGGAAGTCCACAATTTATACTTCAGTGGAAAACAGGAATAAAAACCATGAAACACGGGCGTGGGGTTTCTCGTTCACAAAGGGACACCCTTGTGAAACACCGTCATGAGCTGTCAGCCTGTGTCCAGCAGGACTTATTACCATCCGCCTGGAGAGCAACCCCTTTAACATAACTGTAGTACAGGCAATACGCACTCTCAGACTGCCACAGATGAAGCCATAGAAGGAATTTTATGACCAGCTACAAGAGGTTCTGAATCAAAACTCCAGGAAATAGACTTCCTCGTTGTGTCAAGGTGACTGGAACGCCAAGGTAGGAGAAGATCATGGAATGATTGGGAGGGCGTATGTGGGCCAAATTGTATAAACCAATCAAATGAAAGAGGCCTTGAGACTCCTGGAGTTTGCCAGTACAACACTCCTAGCTAGTGAATTCACTTGGCCACACAAAGAAATCCCAGGAAAATGGACATGGCATAGCCCCCCATAATGGAGAACACCACAAACCAAATAGATTACAACATGGTGAAAGACGGTTTTCTGTCTAGGTTATCATCGCACAGGACACGAAGTTTTACAGGAGCAGAAGACAGAGGGAGTGATCATGATAACCTTGTGATGATGACTCGCTTTCCGACTCGTCTAAAGAAAATCCTCAAGCAGAACAACATTCAGGATCAAATTTGACCTTCGAGAAGACTGAAGGCCCAGAGGTAGTTGAATTTTTTCAAGCAAGGATAGGTGGAAATTTTGCAGAGCACTCACTGTGATAGACTCAGAATAGATACACTGACGAATAGTTGTCAATAAGCAGGTGACTGAAACAGCAGCGAGCTTCTTGGAAACAGGCGACCAGTCAAAAAACCATGGGTCAACCTAAATCCTACCCAACTATGCGACAAGCATTAGAGGGTTGAATGAAAAAGAAAAATGAAACAATAGAAAGAGTCAGAACATTTATAGGGCAGGCAACAAAAGATATCAGGGAAGTCATGACGGAGGAAAAGAGGGGGAAAATGATCGGTGAACAGTGCCAGACATTGAGTGAACATCCAGAAAAAACAATAGCAAGAACGCATATCAGCTGGTGAAAGACCTGCTAGCACAAACAGGGAAAAGGTTTAACAATCAAGACAAAAATGCGGAAATGTCTCACTGACGACCAGGTTATTCTGAACGATGGACAGAATACTGCTCCTACCTGTATACTATAGAACCACAGAGATCCAGAAGTTCTTTACTGTACCCGAAAGCAAATACAGATGCAGACAGATAAAGAA
>CM054143.1:9413173-9436787 GCA_028751875.1 Rapana venosa | reverse complement strand
TTCTTGGGGAGGGTGATGATGAGTGACTGTGTCCATGTTGTTGGCCATTTTCCTGTCTGCCAGATCTTGTTGCAGATTCTTAGTAGGGCGCTGATCATGGCTTCCCCTCCAGCTTGGACCAACTCAGCTGGAATGTTGTCAGCCCCTGCTGACTTCCCCTTTTTCAGCGATCTGACTGCTGTTTCCACTTCTTCTCGGAGGATAGGGTGACTGTCTGTGTCTTTGCTAGGTCAGGTCAGAGACTCCCTCTGCTACTGGTAACCATGTAACCCAGTACCACCTGTCACATGTGGGGAGTAAACCCAATCAAAAAATCCGACCTGGAGAGGGATGGGCTCCGCCAGGTTTGATTTGCCCAAGACACACCCATGATAAAAACAGCCAGAATTTCCATACCGGATCGGTCGTCGCCCGGGTTACCAAGGACCGCGCCTTCTGTTGCTCATCAGGACAGAGGTCGAAAGTATGCTACTGATGTAAAACGCAGCAAAATTCGTGCCAGAAACAACACCATCATTGGCACATGGAATGTACGGACACTAAGAGCTGCAGGCAAAGTGGAAGAACTGACACATGAGATGTCCATATATAAATGCCACATCCTTGGGCTCTGCGAAGTAAGGTGGAAAAACATGGGAGAAACAACGACCCAGGAAGACCACAATTTATACTACAGTGGAAAACAGGATAAACATGAACACGGCGTGGGGTTTCTCGTTCACAAAGACACCGTGAACACCGTCATGAGCTGTCAGCCTGTGTCCAGCAGACTTATTACCATCCGCCTGAGAGCAACCCCCTTTAACATAACTGTAGTACAGGCATACGCCCCTACATCAGACTGCACAGATGAAGCCATAGAACAATTTTATGACCAGCTACAAGAGGTTCTGAATCAAACTCCCAAGAAAGACATCCTCGTTGTGCAAGGTGACTGGAACGCCAAGGTAGGAGAAGATGCATGGAAAGATTGGGAGGGCGTTTGTGGGCCACATTGTAATAACCAATCACATGAAAGAGGCTTGAGACTCCTGGAGTTTGCCAGTAACAACCACCTCCAGCTAGTGAATACACTTGGCCCACACAAGAAATCCAGAAAATGGACATGGCATAGCCCAAATGGAGAACACCACAACCAAATAGATTACATCATGGTGAAAAGACGGTTTCAGTCTAGCGTTAACATCGCACAGACACGAAGTTTTCCAGGAGCAGACATAGGGAGTGATCATGATCTTGTGATGATGACTTTCCGACTACGTCTAAAGAAAATCCACAAGCGGAACAACATCAGGATCAAATTTGACCTCGAGAAGCTGAAGGACCCAGAGGTAGTAGAAATTTTTCAAGCAAGGATAGGTGGAAAGTTTGCAGCACTCACTGTGATAGACTCAGACATAGATACACTGACGAATAGTTTCAATACAGCAGTGACTGAAACAGCAAGCGAGCTTCTTGGCAAACAGCGACCAGTCAAAAAACCATGGGTCACACCTAACATCCTACAACTATGCGACAAGCGTAGAGAGTTGAAGAAAAAGAAAAATGAAACAAAAGAAAGAGCAGAACAATATAGGGCAGTCAACAAAAGAATCAGGAAGTCCATGACGGAGGCAAAAGAGAAATGGATCGGTGAACAGTGCCAAGACATTGAAGAGAACATCCAGAAAAACAATAGCAAGAAAGCATATCAACTGGTGAAAGACCTGACTAGCACAAAACAGAGAAAAGGTTTAACAATCCAAGACAAAAATGGGAAGTGTCTCACTGACGACCAGGATATTCTGAACAGATGGACAGAATACTGCTCCGACCTGTATAACTATAGAACCGCAGGAGATCCAGAAGTCCTTAATGTACCCGAAAGCAAATACAGATGCAGACAGATAAAGAAAAGAAAATAATGGGTGGCGCTGCCCTTGTGGCGATGCGCTCTCCCCAGGTGAGAGCAGCCCACACACACATACACACCCCCCACCCCCACCTCCACCCCCCACACACACAACACAAACATACCACCCCACCACCCCCCCCCAAACCCCCAACCGCCCAAAAACCCACAAAACACACACCCCAACAAACAAACCACACACACACACACACACACTCATTTAAATTTTCCCCCCAAAACCCCCAAATTCCCGGGGTTTGGAACCCACGATTTCCCTTTGGGCCCCTTAGGATTGCAGGGAACAGTTTTAACCCAACGGCTACGGCGTAGCGTCAGTTCAACTGCTCTTCATTTAAATTTTTCCCTTGGGTTTTTGGGTTTAGCTCAGTGACAGAGCACTGCTTTCTTCCGGGTTTTAGGTTTAAGCAGCATTAAAGCGTGGTTACCCTTGAATGGGCGACCGTTTGCGCCCTTGGCTTAAAGTACCGCCCCCCCATTTCACCCCGCTGTAAAGGGGTACCTGCCCTCTTTTAGGGTCAGGGAAGGGTTAAAGCACCCGGGGGAGAGGAGAGGGGGCACCCGCCCTTAGTAATAGGGCGGGGCCCCTTGGAAGAATTTGAGGTCTTTGATCCCTCACTCCCCCTACGACCGCATAGGTTAGGGGCCCACACCTTTTACTAAAACCAAAATTTTTCATTTCGGGCCATGCTTTCCCTGGCTAGCATACCTGGCCCCCAAATGCTTTCCCACCAATTTGCGGGCCCGTGGGAGGAATGGGAATTGTACAGTTTTCGAAGAAGCGGGAATCCCGAACTGTAGCGTTGCTGATATCGTTTCGACACCCTACAGTTTTTTTGAAGGCGAGGAACCCGAAAGCGTGCGAATGGGGGGATCGGTGGTCTGGGAGGTAACGGCACCTGTCTAGAAAGCGAAAAGTCCGGGTCGGAAGTGTGCGGTGGTTCGAATCCCGTTTGGCCCCGAAACTTTTCCCCCATCCATTAGCCCATGAGTGGTGGTATGGGCGCTAGTATTTCGGATGAGACGATAAACCTTTGATTTGGTTTTTTTTGGTTGGGATATAGCGCTAAAAAAATTTCCTTTTTATTGTTTTCATTTAATTATTATTTTTAAAAAACCGAGGTCCCGTGTGTTACACATAGTTGTTCAGCGCACGTAAAAGACCCCACGGCAGCTAGAGAGTTGCCCCGGGGCAGAATTTTTAAAAAAAAAGCCACTCAATGGGAAAAAAATTTTACAGTTGCGACAAAAAAAAGGGGTTTGGGGGTTTGTCTTGTGGCAACGCGCTTTCCCCCGGGGGAGAGCAGCCCAAATTTTCCCAACGAAAGAGAAATTTCGGACCTAAGGGGTTTAAAAATTTTAATTTTGTTTTTTTTAAAAAAATTTAAAATAAAGATGCATGTAACATGAAAGGGTATGTAGGGTTATTATGTATTTATGTATGTATGAAAGGGGGGCCATGTATGTATGTATGTATTTTGTACGTATGTAGTTTTGTATGTATTTTTTGTATTTTTATGTTTGTATGTATGTATTTTGCCTGTTGAAAGTTTGTATGTATGTATGTTATGTATGTGTGAAATGTATGTATGTATCTTTTGTATGGTGTGAATGTAGGAATGTTTGTTTTATGAAATTGTGTACATGTGTGATGCAGGGCATGTACAACAAGTACATACACATACACAAAAAAAATGGGTTATTTAGGAAAGAGTTTCCCAATTTGAATCTAGTTTTTTTTAATCGGGGTGGTTTTTTTGGCTAAACATTGAACTGGTCAAAATGTATTAAAAAATTTCTGGGGAAAAGCATTAAAGGCTGTTGCGGGTTTAAAAAAGATTGAAATTTCGGGTTTTAAAAAATTCTTCCAGCTTTCAACATTTTTAGTATTTTTGAAAAATTTAACCCCCCAAATCCTTTCCCTAGTTCTAAAATTTGGGGGTTTTTCGGGTATCAGGATATTGAAAAAATACAGGTAAAAATTTGAAAAATACCCCGGGGGTTTGGGCCCGAGATTTTTAAAAAATAATTTTTCCCTTGGCGATTGGGGTAGATTTTTCCCCTTTTTTTTGTTGACCTGTACCTTTGGTAAAAAATATTGGAAAAAAAATTTTTGGATATGCCTGTTCTTAGATACCCCAGAAAATTTCTACAATATGTTGGGTAGACAGGAAAAGCAGGGAGAATAAATTGGGAAAACCCCCATTTAAAAAATTTTTTTATGCACCCCACTTTTTTGGTTATGTTTGGACAATGAAAAAATTGTGGAAATTCCCCTAACCCTTTCAGGAAAAAATTTAAAAATTTACTTTAAAAAGATTGTACCAAAAAAAAGGGCCCTAACTCTCTATCAGCTACCCTGATACTTAGATTATCACCCATTTTTTTTAGAGCAAATTAGAATTTGAATTTAGAATCTTTAAAATTACCGTAGAGCAATTTTTTAGTGAGGTCAAACAGATTCCCTTTAAAGGGAATTTCCGTTATGGCAAACCGTTTCGGGACCCAAATTTGTCTCATTGTGAGGGCCCAAAACAAATTGAAGATGTTTGTCACTTTTTACTTGTATGCCCCCAAAATTTTTGCTGTATTGCGAAGGGGAAATTTTATTCCTTTTTATTATTACAGGGGTTTTTCCCTTTTGAAAACTGAAAGTGCGCTCCCTTTTTATGAAAAACTAAAACCCAGTTTATTTTTTAAAATTGGGGTTTTTTCTTTTCTTTTTTGTTTAGATATCAGAAGGGAAGGATGTTCACCTTACATGAAAGTATATATTAACTGGGTTTTTCCTAGGGGCCATTTGGGCCCCAAAAAAAAAATTAAAATTTTTTATTGTTTTTGGTTTTGTTAAATTTTTGACCCATACAATGATATGATAATTGGAATTTTTATAGCGCTTTCCTTTTTGTAAAAGCAAACCAAAATTTTAAACGCTTGCACACACACCCAAAAAAATTTTTTCACACACGCCGCACCGCACCCAAACACCACACACACAAAATACACAAAAGCCGCACCCCAAAGCACGCACACACACACACCCGCCACCTTTCCTTCCCCCAAAAAAAACACACCAAAACACAAACACACACACCAAAAACAAAACACACCTATCCCCCCGCCCCCCCTTACCCCCCCCCCCCAACCCCAAAACCCCACCCCCCAAAAAATACACCACACACACACACACACCCCACACACACACAAACACACAACCACACACCCACCACACCAGGGTGACGACATAGCCAACGGGTTGAAAACTGCGCTCGCAATTTACCAACCCCGGGGTTTGATTCCGTTTAAGGGGGGTATTTTTCCCCCGGGGGTTAACATTAATGCAGACTCCCCCTCCCCCCCAAAAGTCCTTTCGGATGAGAGTATAAACCGGAAGGCCCCGTTTTGCCAACGCACGCAGAACATTTGGGGACACGTTAAATCCTGTTCCGCTTGTCGAAAAAAGTTGGCCATTGTGTGTCGGTGGGAAAGATGACCCAAAATTTTTTAAAAAAACCCCTTTCACCGGGGGGGCTGGATGTAAAAAAAAAGCAAAAAAAAATTTAAAGGGGTTATTTCCCCTTTTCCTCGATATAAAAGAATAAAAGAAAAGAAGAAGAAAGAAAGAAAAAAGATTAAAAAAGAAAGAAAGAAGAAACTCCACACATACACCCACAATTTAAAGCAATTAAAGTAGTGTCTTATAAATTTTCATTACGAAATTTGTTTTTTTAGATAGATGGCTTGATAAAAAAAGGGAAATGCATTTTCTTATTCAATGTACCATCTGAAAAAAAAATTTTGACCCTTTCTTGACTTGACTTGACACACACACACTTTTCAAACAACCCCTTTCACACCCCACAAAATTTTCACCCCAAAACAATTCCACACAAAAACACCTACCCCAAATACACACACACGCAGCCCAAACCCCCCCACACAACCTGGGCAACTTACAGACAGTGCGCAGAGTACAATGGTTTTGCTGTAGTTGGGGGAGCCCGTAGAAAAAATGGTCTGACTCCGAAAAAAAAACCGCCATTTTTTTTTTTCCCCTTTCAGAATTTTGCTGGTACTGGTCGGCCCGGGTGGCAACAGGGTGGGGTTTTGGAGGCTGGGGCTGTCCCTCATAAATGCACTTTCTTGGGATTGCAGGAGGTAATTATGCTGATGATGTTTCTTCTCGAGGGGGGGGACTTCCATCTAAGGGGGCCTGTGTCCCTTTGGGGCAGGTCAGTCCTATTTGTGCCCCAAGCCGGACGTCGAGTTCGTGTAATTGCATGGAAAAATTGTTTCCTCCCGCACGAAAAGGAACGTAGCGTGTGTTGGGGAAAAAAAAAACAGGAAGATGGCGTTCGTTGGGGAAAAATAGGAAAAATTGCATTTTTGAGAAGAAAATTTAAAAAAGCGTTTGTTTTGGGAAAAAAAAGGTAGGTTTTTTTGGAAGACCCGGGAAAAATGGCGTTTGTTGGGGAAAGGGATGAAAGTAGCGTTGTTTGGGGGAAAAACTGAAAAATAGCTTTTTTTTGGAAAGACAGGAAAAATGGCGTTTGTTTGGAAGGGGCAGGGAAAAATGGCGTTTTTTTGGGGAAAGGGATAAAGTTGCGTTTTTTGGGAAAAGGAAAAAATAGCGTTTGTTTTTTGGGAAAAAAAAAGATAGCGTTTGTTTTTGGGAAAAAAAAGATAGCGTTTGTTTGGAAAGGCAGAAAGATTGCATTGTTGGGAAGACATGAAAGATTGCATTGTGGGGAAAACATGAAAGATAGGTTTTTTTTGGAAAGAAAAGGGAGCTTTTGTTTGGAAAAAAAAAGATAAACGTTTTTTTGGAAGAAAAGAAAATTGCTTTGGGTTTGGGAAAAAAAGAAAGATAGCGTTTGTTTGGAAAGGAAAAAATAGCGTTTTTGGAAAGGAAAGATAGCGTTTGTTTAGGGAAAAGGGAAAATAGCGTTTTTTTGGAAGACATGAAAGATTGCGTTTGTTAGGAAAGACATGAAAGATGGCGTTTGTTGGGAAGACATGAAAGATTGCGTTGTTTGGAAAGGAAAGATAGCGTTTGTTTGGAAAGGAAAGATAGCGTTTGTTTGGAAGACATGAAAGATTGCATTGTTGGGAAGACATGAAAGATTGCATTGTTTGGAAGACATGAAAGATAGCGTTTGTTTGGAAAGAAAAGATAGCGTTTGTTTGGAAAGAAAAGATAGCGTTTGTTTGGAAGACAGGAAAGATTGCATTGTTGGGAAGACATGAAAGATTGCGTTTGTTTGGAAAGACATGAAAGATTGCGTTTGTTTGGAAAAAAGGTAACGTTGATTTGAAGAAAAATAGCGTTTGTTTGGAAGACATGAAGAGTAGCGTTTGTTTTGTTTGGAAGACAGAAGATAGCGATTGTTTGGAAGACAGGAAAGATGCGTTTGTTGGAAAGCATGAAAGATTGCGTTTGTTTGGAAGACAGAAAGATAGCGTTTGTTTGGAAGACATGAAAGATTGCGTTTGTTTGGAAAGACATGAAAGATGGCGTTTGTTGGGAAGACATGAAAGATTGCGTTGTTTGGAAAGGAAAGATAGCGTTTGTTTGAAAGAAGAAGCGTTGTAAACAGAAAGATTGCATTGTTGGGAAGACATGAAAGATGCATTGTTTGGAAGACATGAAAGATAGCGTTTGTTTGGAAAGAAAGATAGCGTTTGTTTGGAAAGAAAAGATAGCGTTTGTTTGGAAGACAGGAAAGATTGCATTGTTGGGAGACATGAAAGATTGCGTTTGTTTGGAAAGACATGAAAGATTGCGTTTGTTTGGAAGACATGAAAGATAGCGTTTGTTTGGAAAGAAAAGATAGCGTTTGTTTGGAAGACAGGAAAGATGGCGTTTGTTGGGAAGGCATGAAAGATTGCGTTTGTTGGGGAAAGACAGGAAAGTGGCGTTTGTTTGGAAAGACAGGAAAGATGGCGTTTGTTTGGAAGACAGGAAAGATGGCGTTTGTTGGGAAGGCATGAAAGATTGCGTTGTTTGGAAAGGAAAGATAGCGTTTGTTTGGAAAGAAAAGATAGCGTTTGTTTGGAAAGAAAAGATAGCGTTTGTTTGGAAGACATGAAAGATTGCATTGTTGGGAAGACATGAAAGATTGCATTGTGGGGAACACATGAAAGATAGCGTTTGTTTGGAAAGAAAAGGGGGTTTTTAAGGGGGTTTTAAAAGAAAGGTGTTTGGAAAGGGAAAAATGCGTTTGTTTGAAAGAAAAAAATGCGTTTTTTGAAAGAAAAAGCGTTTTTTGAAAAAAGAAAATTGCCTGTTTGGGAAAAGAAATTCATTGGGGGAAACATGAAAGAGTTTTTTTTGAAAAAAAAAGGTAAACTTTGTTTGGAAAGAAAAGTTTGGTTTGGTTTGAAAGAAAGGGTTTTTTTGGGGAAGAGAAAGTGTTTTTGGAAAAAAAATGGTTTTTTAAAGAAGAAAGATGGTTTTTTTGGGGGAAAAAAGAAAGGGGTTTGTTTGGGAAAACAAAAAGATTGCTTTGTTGAAAAACATGAAAATGGGGTTTGTTGGAAACGAAAGATTGGGGTTTTTTAAAAAAAAAAGGTTTTTTGGAAAAAAAAAAATGGTTTGTTTTTTAAGGAAAAGGGTTTTTGGGAAAAGAAAATTGCTTTTGGGGGAAAAGAAAGATGGTTTTTGGGGAAAAAAAAGGGGGAAAAAAAAAATTTTGTTTGGAGAAAGAAAATTTTTTGGAAAAAGGGGTTGGGTTTTTGGGGAGGTTTTTTTTTTGGAAGACAATGAAAGAAGCGTTTTTTTGGAAAAAAAATGCTTTGTTTGGGGAAAAAGGGAAAAATGGCGTTTGTTGGGAAGGAAAAGGGTTTTTTGTTTTAAAAAAAAAAGCGTTTTTTTGGAAGACAGAAAATGTTTTTGAAGACAGGAAAATGCGTTTGTTTTAAAGGAAAAAAAAAAGTTTTTTAAAGGAAAAAGGGGGTTTTTTTGGGAAAAAAAAGTTGCTTTTTTTTGGGGAAAAGAAAAAAAGGGTGGTTTTTGGGGCAAAAAATTTTTTTAAAAAAGATGGGTTTTTTTAAAGAAAGAACGTTTTTTTGGGGGGCAAAAAAAGGGTTTTTGGAAGAAGAAAGTTTTTTTAAAAAAAACCCTTTGTTTTAAAAGGGATTTTGGGGTTTTGGGGGAAAAGGGGTTTTTTGGGGGGAAAGAGTTTGTTTGGGAAAAAGAAAGAGGGTTTTTAAAAAAAAAATTTTTTGGGGGGGGGAAAAGAAAATTGCTTTTTGGGGAAAAAAAAATGTTTTTTTAAAAAAAAGTTTTTTGGAAAAAAGAAAGTTTTTGTTGGAAGAAAGGGGAAGAAAATTTTTTAAGTGAAAAAACTTTTTTAAGGAAAAAAGGTTTTTTTGGGAAAAAAAAAAAAGGTTTTTTTTTAAAAAAAGATGCTTGTTTAAAAAAGAAATTTTTTTTGGGGAAAAAAAAAATTGGTTTGTTTGAAAGAAAAAATTTTTGTTTGTTTGGAAAAGGGAAAATTGCGTTTTTGGAAAAAAAGGGGTTTTTAAAAAAAGGGTTTTTTTAAGAAAAAAGATGCTTTTTTGGAAAAAGGGGAAAAAAACTTTGTTTGGAAACAGGGGAAGAGGGGTTTTTTTTTAAAAGGAAAGTGGGGTTTGTTTTTGGAAGGAAAAAAAGTGGGGTTTTGAAAGGAAAAGATGCGTTGTTTGGAAAAAGAAAAGGTTTTGGGAAAAAAGGTGTTTTTGGGGGAAAAAAAAGTGCGTTTGTTTTTGGGGGGGAAAAGGTTTTTGTTTGGAAAGGGAAAATTTGTTTTGAAAGAAAAAAGCTTTTTTGGGGGGCTAAAATTGTTTTTGGGGGAAAAAAAAGATCGTTTTTTGGAAAGAAAATGGTTTGGGAAAGAAAGTTTTTTTGACAGGGAAAAATGCTTGTTTGGGGGGAAAATGAAGTTTTGTTTTGGAAAACATGAAAGATTGCGTTTGTTTAAAAAAGAAACGGGGTTTTTTTTTTTTTGGGGGGGTGAAATGGGTTTTTTGGGGGAAAGAAAGGGTTTTTTGGAAAAGGGAAAAAGGGGAAAGGGGGGGCATTTGAAAAAGGGGAAAAAGGGGTTTTTTAAAAGGGAAAAATGGCGTTGTTTAAAGGGGAAATCGGTTTTTAAAGAAAGGGTTTGGGGAAAAGGGGGGAAAATTTCTTGTTTTAAAAAGGGGAAAATGCGTTTTTTGGAAAGAAAAAAAGGCTTTGTTGGGGAAAAAAATTTTTGGGAAAGAAAGGGTTTTTGGGGAAACCGAAAGATAGTTTTTTTGGAAAAAAAGGGGTTTTTTAAAAGGAAAAAAAAGGGGCAGGTTTTTTTTGGGAAAGAAAAAAAGGTTTTTTGGGAAAAAGAAAAGGGGGGGTTGGGGAAAATGAAAAATTGCTTTGTTGGGGAAAAAGAAATTTTTAAAAAAATTTTTTTTTGAAAAAAAGTGGTTTGTTTAGGGAGGAAAATGCTTTTTAGAAGAAAAAAGGTTTTTTTTTAAAAAAAGGGTTTGGGTTTTTTGGAAAAGAAAAAAGGGTTTTTTGGGGGAAAAAGATTGCTTTTTGGAAAAAGAAAAAATTTTTTTTTGGGAAAAAAGGGAAAAAGGGGGGGGAAAAAAGTTTTTTTGGAAAAAAAGTGCTTTTTTTGGAAGAAAAATTTGGTTTTTTTTGGGAAAAAAAAAAGGGGTTTTTTTGGGGAAAAAAAAGGGTTTTTTTTAAGAAGAAGTTTCGGGGGGAAAAAAAAAAGGTTTGTTTGGGAAAAAATTTTTTTGGGGGAAAAAGATGCGTTTTGTTTGGGGAAAAAAAAAAGGGGGGGGGTTTTTTTTAAAAAAAAGCTTGTTGGAAGAAAAGAATTTGTTTGGAAAAAAAAAAAAAAAGGGCGTTTTTTGGAAAAAGGGGTTTTTTTTTAAAAAAATTTCTTTTTGGGGGGAAAAAACTTTTTTAAAAGAAAAAAAAGTGGTTGTTTTGGAAAAAAAAGGGGGAAACTTTGTTGGGGAAAAAATTTTGTTTTTGGGAAAAGAAAGAAAGGTTTTTTTTGGAAAAAAAGATAGCGTTTTTTTAAAAAAAAGAAGGTTTTTTTTGAAAAAAGAAAAGTTTTTTTCATGAAAGATTGCTTTTTGGGGAAAATGAAAATGCGTTTTTTGGGGAAAAAAACTTTTTAAAGAAAAGGGGGTTGTTTGGGGGAAAGAGCTTTTTTGGAAAAGAAAAAATGCGTTTTTTTTGGAAGGGAAGAAAATTTTTTTTTTGGGTAAAAAATTTGTTTTGGAAAAAAAAAATTTTTTGGGGTTTGGGGAAAAAAAAAGATGGGGGTTTTTTGGAAAAGGAAAAGCCCTTTTTTTTGGGGGAAAAGGGGAAAATGCGTTTGTTTGGAAAAAAAATGCGTTTTTTTGGAAAAAAAAGGGTTTTTTTGGGGAAAACGAAGATTCTTGTTGGGAAAAAAAGAAAACGTTTGTTTGGAAAAAAAAAAGGGTTTGTTTGGAAAAAAAGAAATTTGGGGGGGGAAAAAAAAGAGCTTTTTTAAAAAAGAAAGGGTTTGGAAGGAAAGATTGGTTTTTTTGGAAAAAAAAAAGGGGTTTTTTGGAAAAAAGAAAATTTGGGGGTTTTTGGGGAAGAAAGAGGGTTTTTTTTTTAAAGGGTTTAAAATTTCGTTGTTTGGAAAGGGAAAAAGGTTGTTTGGGGAAAAAGGCTTGTTTTTAAACAGAAATGTTGTTTTGGGAAGGGAAAAAAAAAAGAAAGGGGGAAAAATGGGTTTTTTTTGGAAAAGAAATTTGGGTTTGGAAAAAAATGGGGGAAGAAGAAGGGTTTTTTAAAAAAAAAAATTTTTTGGAAAAGAAAAAAAGTTTTTTAAAAAAAAAAAACGTTTTTTAGAAAAAAGGGGAAAAGAAAAGGGTTTTTTTGGGAAAAAACTAAAGTTGGGGGAAAAATGGTTTTTGGGGAAAAAAAAGGGGGTGGGGGGAAAAAGCTTTTTGGGGAAAAGGGGGGAAAAAAATGGTTTTTTAAAAAAGGGGAAAAATTTTGTTGGGGGGGAAAAAAATTGCTTTTTTGGAAGAGAAAGATCGTTGTTTGGAAAGGGAAAATTGGGTTTTTGGGGAAAAAAAGAGGGGGTTTTTTTTGAAAAAAAAAAAGATTTCATTTTGGGAAACAGAAAAGTTGTTGGGGAAAATGGTTTTGTTTAAAAAAAAATTTTGGGGAAAAAAATTGCTTGTTTTGAAAAAAAGATTTTTTGTTTTAGAAGAAAGTGGGGTTTTTTGGGGGGAAAAAGTTTGGGTTTGGAAAAAAAATGCGTTTGTTTGGAAGAATGAAAAGGGTTTTTTGGGAAAAAGAAGTTGGTTTGTTTGGAAAGAAGAAAAGCTTTTTGGGAAGAAGGAAAGATTTCTTTTTTTGGGGGAAGGAAAGATGTTTTTTGGAAAGGAAAATAGGTTTGTTTGGAAAGAAAATGGTTTTTTGGGAAAAAAAAAGGTTTCGTTTTTTAAAGAAAAAAGGTTGTTTGGGGAAAAAAAAAAGATTTGCGGGTTTTTAACAAAAGAATTTTTTTTGGGGAAAATGAAAGAACGGTTTTTTGGGAAAAAAAGTACTTTTTTGGAAAAAAAAGGTTTTTTGGGAAGGAAGAAAGATTTTGTTGGGAAGGGGGAAAAAATGGTTTGTTTGGGGAAGAAGGTGGGGTTTTTGGGAAAGAAGGGTGGGGTTTTTTGGGAAAGAAAGATGGGGTTTTTTTGGAAAAAAAAGTTTTTGTTTTTGGAAAGAAAGTGCGTTTTTTAAAGAAAAACAAAAAAAAAAATTTGGTTTGGAAAAAGAAAATCTTGTTTGGGGGAAAAAAGATGCTTTGGGGAAACAGAAAAAAAGGGTTTTAAAGAAAAGTGGGTTTTTTTAAAAAAATGAAAGATTGCGTTTTTTTTGGAAGACATAAAAATTGCGTTTGTTTGGGAAAAAAGAAAAGATAGGGTTTTCTTTTGGGAAAATAAAAAAGATTGGTTTGTTTTGGGAAAATGAAAGATTGCTTTGTTTGGAAGAAAGAAAAAATAGCGTTTTGGGTTTTGGGGGACATGAAAAAATTGCATTTTTTTTGGAAGAATGAAAAATTCGTTTTTTTTCGAAAGGGAAAAAAGCGTTTTTTTTGGAAGGGCATTAATTTTGCATTGTTTTTGGGAAAAAATGAAATTGCGTTTGTTTGGAAAGAAAAGCGTTTGTTTTAAAAAAAATGAAAAAATTGGGTTTTTTGGGAAAGGAAAAAATAGGTTTGTTTTTTGGAAAGGAAAAATAGCGTTGTTTGGAAAGGTATCGTTGTCGGCAATATTGTTTTTATCTGTGCAAGCACCAAAAACCGGGGGTTTTTGGAAACTAAACGTTTTTTTGGAAAGATTTGCGTTATTTGGAAAAAAATGCCCTTGTTTGGAAAGATGCGTTGTTTGGAAAGGTAGCGTTTTTTGGGGAAAAGGTTTTGCGTTGTTTTTAAAAAACTAGCGTTGTTTGGGAAAACTAGCGTTGCGGAAATTAGGGAAATTTTTTGGAAAGTTTTGTTATCTCTGCAAAGGGCATGAAAGATAAAAGTTGTTTGGAAAGGAGGCCCTTGTTTTGGGAAAACCCAGCGTTGGGGTTTTGGAAAAAAAAAATAGCGTTGTTGGAAAGCGTGTTATCTTGCAAAAAATTTAAAAACCGCTTTTTTTGGAAAGGTAGCATTGTTGGAAAGCTAGCGTTGTTTGGGAAAACTAGGGGTTTTTTGGAAAAAGGGAGCGTTGGTTTGGAAAATGCGTTGGTGAAGTTAGAATTGGTTTTGGGAAAAAATTTTTTATCTCTGCACGGGCAAGAAAGATAAAGTTGGGGTTTTAAAAAAATAGCGTTTATGGAAAAGGGGCGTTGTTTGGAAAGATAGCGTGTTTGGGAAAAATAGGGGTTGCCAAAAAAAATTAGCTTTGGTTTTTAAAAATTTTAACTGTTCAAAACAAAACAAAATAGCGTTTTTTAGAAAGTTGTGCCCCTGTTAAAGGGCCTGAAAGATAATTTGTGGGAAAAATAGGTTGTTTTGGGAAAAAGCGTGAGGTGGGTTTTTTTAAGTTGTTTATCTGTGCAAGACATGAAAGAAACGTTTTGAAAAGTGTGTGTCTCCCCTTTTTTCAAGACCCTGAAAGATTTGCGTTTTAAAGAAAAGTAGCCTGTGGAAAATTATCTCTGCAAGTCAGAAAAAAGCATTGTTTGGAAAAATTTTCTTTGAGGTAAGAAAGATAGTGTTGTTTTGGAAAAAATTTTCCCCCCTTTCAGGGCAGAAAAATACCGGGGTTGGAAAAAATTTTCTCGGGAGGTCAGAAAGATTTCGTTGTTGGGGAAAACTATCTCTGAAGGTCAAAAGTAAGGGGTTGTTTGGAAAAAAATTTTCTTGGGAGGTTTAGAAAGATAGCGTTGTTCGAAAGTTGCGCTATTTGTGCAAGACATGAAAGATAGCGTTGTTGGAAAGTTGTATTATTTGTGCAAGACATGAAAGATTGCATTGTTCGAAAGTTTGTTATCTGTGCAAGACATGAAAAATAGCATTGTTGAAAAGTTGCACTATTTGTGCAAGACATGGAAGATTGCATTGTTGGAAAGCTGTTATCTGTGCAAGACATGAAAGATAGCGTTGTTGGAAAATTGTTATCTCTGCAACACAAAAGAGACCATTGTTGTTGAAAAAAAACTGTCTTTGCAACACAAAAGATAGCATTGTTATTGAAAAAAATATCTTTGAAACACAAAAGACAGCATTGTTGTGGAAAAACTATCTTTGAAACACAAAACACTGTATGTATGAAACATGGAAGACAGCGTTGTTGGTGAAAAAAGCGATCTTTGCAACGCAAAAGATAGCCTTGTTATTTAAAAACTATTTTTGTAACACAAAAGATAGCCTTGTTGTTGAAAAACTATCTTTGCAACGCAAAAGACAGCATTGTTATTGAAAAACTATCTTTGCAACACAAAAGACAGCATTGTTATTGAAAAACTATCTTTGCAACACAAAAGACAGCATTGTTATTGAAAAACTATCTTTGCAACACAAAAGATAGCATTGTTATTGAAAAACTATCTTTGTAACACAAAAGATAGCATTGTTATTGAAAAACTATCTTTGTAACACAAAAGATAGCATTGTATGAAAAACATCTTGAACACAAAAGAAGCATTGTTATTGAAAAACTATCTTTGTAACACAAAAGATAGCATTGTTATTGAAAAACTATCTTTGTAACACAAAAGATAGCATTGAAAAACTATCTTTGTAACACAAAAGATAGCATTGTTATTGAAAAACTATCTTTGTAACACAAAAGATAGCATTGTTATTGAAAAACTATCTTTGTAACACAAAAGATAGCATTGTTATTGAAAAACTATCTTTGTAACACAAAAGATAGCATTGTTATTGAAAAACTATCTTTGTAACACAAAAGATAGCATTGAAAAACTATCTTTGTAACACAAAAGATAGCATTGTTATTGAAAAACTATCTTTGTAACACAAAAGATAGCATTGTTATTGAAAAACTATCTTTGTAACACAAAAGATAGCATTGAAAAACTATCTTTGTAACACAAAAGATAGCATTGTTATTGAAAAACTATCTTAACAAAGATGTTGAAAACTATTTTGTAACACAAAGATAGCATTGTTATTGAAAAACTATCTTTGTAACACAACAGATAGCATTGTTATTGAAAAACTATCTTTGTAACACAAAGATAGCATTGAAAAACTATCTTTGTAACACAAAAGATAGCATTGTTGTTGAAGAAACCGTCTTTGAAACACAAAAGATAGCATTGTTGTTGAAATACTGTATGTATGAAACATGGAAGACAGCATTGTTGTTGAAACATGTCTTTGAAACACAAAAGATAGCATTGTTGTTGAAATACTGTATGCATGAAACATGGAAGACAGCATTGTTGTTGAAAAAAACTATTTTTGTAACACAACAGATAGCATTGTTATTGAAAAACTATCTTTGTAACACAAAAGATTGCATTGTTGTTGAAGAAACCGTCTTTGAAACACAAAAGATAGCATTGTTGTTGAAATACTGTATGTATGAAACATGGAAGACAGCATTGTTGTTGAAACATGTCTTTGAAACACAAAAGATAGCATTGTTGTTGAAAATACTATTTTGGAAACAAAAAAGATAGCACCCTTGTTGAAAAAATCTATCTTTGAAACGCAAAAGATAGCATTGTTATTGAAAAACTATTTTTGAAACACAAAAGATAGCATTGTTATTGAAAAACTATCTTTGTAACACAAAAGATAGCATTGTTGTTGAAACACTCTATGTATGAAACATGGAAGACAGCACTGTTGTTGAAAAAACCCATCTTTGTAACACAAAAGGTAGTCTTTTTATTGAAAAACTATCTTTGTAACACAAAAGATAGCATTGTTATTGGAAAACTATCTTTGTAACACAAAAGATAGCATTGTTGTGGGAAAAAACTGTCTCTGCAACACAAAAGATAGCATTGTTGTCGAAAAACTATCTTTGAAACGTAAAAGATAGCATTGTTATTGAAAAAACCCATTTTTGTAACACAAAAGATAGCATTGTTATTGAAAAACTATCTTTGTAACACAAAAGATAGCATTGTTATTGAAAAACTATCTTTGTAACACAAAAGATAGCATTGTTATTGAAAAACTATCTTTGTAACACAAAAGAGAGCATTGTTGTTGAACAATCTGTCTTCCTGTCACACAAAAAGCAGTGTTGACAATCTGTATCTCTACAATGCAGAAAGATAGCGTTGTTACCAAAAAAAAATTGTTATATTATCTGTAACACCAAAGAAAGGATTGTTGTAAAACTGTATCTTTGTAACACAAAAGATTGCATTGCTGAAAAATATGCTATGCAGCAAAAGTGCAGAGATTTGGAGGGTTGTTTGTTTGTTTGTTTTTTACTGACCTGTAACATTGTGAGTTATTCGTGTGTCCAAGTGGCCTCTCCCCGAAATGGTGAGACTGGTTGTTTCGCCGTTCACAGCTGCACACACAATAACAACATATTAAAGTCTATAATGTCATGCCTTGAGGGACGGGATGGCTCAGTGGTCAGAGCACTCGCTCTCCCAAAGCAAAGGTTAAGCAGCATCGAACGTGGTTACCAAGTGGCTGGGTGACCGTTTGTGCGCCTTGGCTTCAGTACAGTCCCCCAGTTCACTCAGCTGTAAATGGGTACCTTCCCTCTTTAGGGTCATGGAAGGTAAAGCTGTGAGGGAGAGAAGATGGGCGACGTCCTCAAAATGCTGGCCCCTTGAGAAGTGAGGTCTCTTGACGCCTCGCTCCCCTACGATATCATAGGTTGTGGGACACACACACACACACACACACACACACACACACACACACACACACACACACACACACACACATACATATGTATATATATATAGAGAGAGATTGAGATGGATAGATAGACAGATAGATAGATAGATAGATAGATAGATAGATAGATAGATAGATAGATAGATAGATAGATAGATAGATAGACAGACAGACAGACAGACAGATAGACAGATAGATAGACAGATATATAGATAGAAACGAAGAAATATTAAGGCACTTGCAAGTCTGCACTTACATCTGACGTTGGTAGACCTAAAAGTAAAAACGCCATCCTTATATAACCAAACACCAACGCCGAGATTTGAACCCTTGACTTCATGGAACCACCATGGTTATGAAGTGGGGCGGTCTTAACCATTCGGCACTAGGGACAACGTTTGATTTATGTATTTGTTTAATTTTTTCTTTAATTTACAGGATAGTGGAAGAAATACTCATGCGCATTTATTTATATTTTTTTTATTTTTATATCGGGGGATAATGGAATAAGCACTCATGTGCTTTTTTATATACAGTCCTCGTGTGTATGCAGTTTTGTAAATTTTGTCATCTGTTTCCACCGGCACACAATGGCCTACTCTTACGAAAAGCGGAACAGGATTTAACGTGTGCGCAAGATGTTCTGCATGTGTTCGAACACGGGGCCTCGGTTTATAGTCTCATCCGAAGGACTTTGACATTCAGTTCGATTTTTTTTTGGTCAAACTGGGAAGAAAGGGCGAGGCTTGGAATCGAACACACAGCCTCACGGTTTACTTGTTGGCAGGCGAATGTCTTAACCATCCTGCCACCTTCCTTCCATCTATACATCCAGTGCCCGTGTGTACGCAGTTTAGTAGCTTCCCTCATCCATTACCACCACCAGTACACAAATGGCAAATTCAAATTCAAAAGTCAAAAGCTTTATTATCTCAAAGACAGAGAAATTCCTACTCTTCCGAAAAGCGGAACAAGTTTGATCATGTTCCCGCAAGCTGCTCTACATGCGTTCGCACACGGGACCTCGGTTGATAGTTTCGCCTCAAAACGCACGCGGAACATCTTGCGCACACGTTAAAACCCGTTCCGCTTTTCGGAAGAGTAAGGCCATTGTGTGCCCGGTGGGGAACGAATAACACAACATTGACCAAACTGCATAATACACACGGGGACTAAATGTAAAAAAAATAATAATTTTTAAGTTGAACATGCGTTCTTGTTCCATTCTCCTCTAAAAATAAAAAAAATTCATACTGTTTTTTAAGAAAAAATTAAATCCAAACCTACCAACGCCTCGTACAAACCTACCAATGCCAACGCCTAAACCTACCAACGCCTCGTCCACACCTACCAACGCCTTACCAACGCCTCGTCCAAACCTACCAACGCCTCGTACAAACCTACCAACGCCTCGTGGCACAAACCTACCAACGCCTCGTGGCACAAACCTACCAACGCCTCGTGGCACAAACCTACCAACGCCTCGTGGCACAAACCTACCAACGCCTCGTGGCACAAACCTACCAACGCCTCGTGGCACAAACCTACCAACGCCTCGTGGCACAAACCTACCAACGCCTCGTGGCACAAACCTACCGACGTCTATGCTGGCAATGTACTCCTGATGACCTGGAGCGATGGCCACGCGGTAGGTGAAGGTGCCCGCGATCTCGAAGAGTGGAGTGCTGAAGGAACAGGTCCCTCTCTTGTAGGTCTGACCGTTGTCCGTGAAAGTCTCAGGCAAGAAGGAGCCCTGGATGATTCTCTCCGTCTGCAGAAATGGCATTAGCAGCATAAGAAAGGGATGGTGGGATGTGGAGGGGGTGGGTGGGTGTGGGTGGGGTGAGTGAGGGGTGGGTGGGAGGGTGGGAGGAGGGGGGAGAGTGGGGGTGTAGGGGGGGGGGGGTTGAGGGGTGGGGGACTTGGGTGGGGGTGGGGTGGGGGGGTGAAGGAAAAGGTGTAAGAAGAGTTTTGTTGTTGGTAGTCAGGTGGTAGTGATTGTAGTACTTCTCTGTCTGTATGTATGTGTGTGTGTGTGTGTATGTCAAGTCAAGTCAAGTCAAGTCAAAATGTTATTTCCAGATGGTGCATTGAATAAGCAATGCATTTGCTTTTTTTTTCATCAAGCCCTCTATCTAGTATCTGTATGTGTGTGTGTCTGTGTCTGTCTGTCTGTCTGTCTCTGTCTGTCTGTCTGTCTGTGTGTCTGTTTGTCTGTGTGTCTCTGTGTCTGTCTGTCAGTGGTAGTGATTGTAGTTCTGTTGTTCTGTCTGTCTGTGTGTGTGTGTGTCTCTGTGTCTGTCTCTGTGTGTGTCTGTCTGTCTGTTTGTCTATGTGTCTCTGTGTCTGTCTGTGTCTGTCTGTCTGTCTGTCTGTCTGTCTGTCTGTCTCTAGTAGTAGTGATTGTAGTTCTCCGCCTCTCTCTGTCTCTATGTCTCTTTGTCTCTGTCTGTCTGTCTGTCTGTCTCTGTTTCTCTGTCTGTCTGTCTGTCTGTCTGTCTGTCTGTCTGTCTGTCTGTCTGTCTGTCTCTCTCTCTCTCTCTCTCTCTCTCTCTCTCTCTCTCTCTCTCTCTCTCTCTCTCTCTCTCTCTCTCGCACGCGCGCTTTTCAGATGTAGTTTCAAATAATCGTTCGTTCTGTCGTGTTTTAAGTCTTGCCACACATAGTGTATATGAAGACTAGCTAAAATAGGGGAGTTAAAAGGAATAAAAGAATGCTTGAAGTAAAAGGAGGACTTACGTCCCTTTAAGCATGCCATACGGCTTAATCTGGGTAAGAATGGTGTTAAGAGAACAAAAAATCTTTTAAAACCCTCCAGGGCCACCGTAAAAATTTCTATACACAGATAAAATCTAGATTGAGGAACAAACAATATATGACACAATAGACATACATTACAGCTCTTATTTTAATATTAAAACATGTGCATGCAAATATTTACAGATAAAAGTGAAACACCTACTATGTTCAGATATATACAGCACCCAATAAGGGAGACAATCATTTGCGCACTTTCATAATTAAAAAAGAGTATTGAGTGCTCTGTTTTTGGAGGGGGAAGGGGGGGGAGGAATTTCAGATAATATCGTATCAACCCCTATTTATACTACCATCAGAAGAGATGCCAAAAGCAAATTAGAAACTGGATTAATAGCATATGTACATCAATCAGTTAATTTCAAGGAAATAGATGAATTTGAGAAACATGGCATTGAAAGTATCTGGCTTGAAATTTACTTGAAAGGAATAAAACCATTCTTAATTGGCTTTATATATAGAAATCCGGATGAACGTACCAGTTGGTTTGATCGTTTTGAAGCCATGATGGACGATGTATCAAACCATTCAACAGAGATTAGTTTGTTAGGAGATTTGAACATTGATTTATTTAAACCTCAAGATAAGTGGAGGAGTGTGTTTGAATTATATCATTTGTCACAGCTGATTCACACTCCAACACGAAAAACACTTCACTCTGAAACATTAGTTGACCATTCTATGTTTCTAATATTGATCATATAATAGAAACATCTGTTCCAACATTTGGCCTAAGTGATCATTATCCAATATGTCTAACGTGGTCTAAAAAGGTACAAGAATACCTAGATGCAATCACAAGAATGTTTCTCTGCGAAACTATAAGTTGTTTGATGCTGAAGGATTTCTTTCTGACCTATGTAATGCCAACTTTTTAAATGTTTATCAGTATACTGATCCAGATGAAGCACTTACTGCCTGGTATCAAACTTTTCTTCCTATATTAGTTTTGACAAACACGCACCACTTAGAATTAAACGAGTTAAATTTAAAGATAAACCACCATGGCTTACTGCCGAAATTAATGCTGCCATTGCAGTAGGTGACAAATTGTTAAGAACAACAGGAAAAGATGCCGATTTTAAAAAGCAAAGAAATAAGATAACAGCCATGAAAAGAACTGCTCGTAAGAAATAGTTAAGTGATCTGATCTCATCAAAAAGACACAAAATCTGTATGGAAAGCTATCAATCAGCTAGCTCATAAAATATCTACATCTACTCCTCTTTCTGTTAACTGTCTGTCTACTGAAGATATAAACAAGCATTTTGCTACAGTAGGCGAAAAGGTAATTCTAGCTAACAATACAAAATTTAATGATCTGTCTGCACTTAAACACTTTTGTGGATCCAGAAACGTACAATCTAAATTCAAGTTTAATTTTATCACTGTTCATGAAGTATACAAAGAATTGTGTTCCCTAAAACACTCAAATGCAAGGGGCTTGGACAATCTAGACAGTAAAATATGGAAGGTTTCAGCACTCATAATATCTGAGCATATCACATACATTTATAATCTTTCAATTGAAAAATGTCATTTTCCTCAAGCTTTTAGAGATGCCAAAGTTTTGCCCCTTTTCAAATCTGGTGACCCAAAAGATCCTTCAAACTATAGACCGATATCAATCCTGTCTTCATTGTCTAAGCCTCTTGAAAAGCATCTTAAGAATAACCTTCAGCTGTATTTTACAAATCACAATCTGTTTTCTCCTAGGCAAAGCGGATTTATGAAAAACCATTCTTGTCACACTCTGCTTACTAACCTAATAGAACAATGGCATGAAAATATTAACAATGATCTTTTATCTGGGGTGGTATTTGTTGATTTTGCTAAGGCTTTTGACACCATCGACCATAATCTTCTAATAAAGAAAATTGTTTTGTATGGTTTATGTTCAGATTCAGTTAGACTTATATCCTCATTTCTTAAAAATAGACGGCAGGCAGTTCTTCAAGACTGTGCAATGTCCTCCTTCATGCCAATAACATACGGTGTCCCCCAGGGATCAGTTCTTGTGCCAGTTTTGTTTTCTATCTATATTAATGATCTTCCATTGAATATTTCATCTTCTTGTGAACTTATTGCAGATGATACGACTACTGATACTAAGGATAAAAAAGCAAATGTCATATGTAATATTCTACAGAAAGATATAGATAAACTAACTTCTTGGGCTGATCTGAACCACATGGCTCTTCATCCTAAAAAATCTAAGTTCATGATAGTCACAACGAGACAAAGAAGACAAAACATAAAGTCTATGTCAAGAAGTCTGAAAATTTATGATCAGATAGTAGAGGAGGTTAATAATCATAAATTACTTGGCCTTAATGTAGACAATAATCTTTCCTGGTCGAGCTATATTTCAATATTATCAAAGAAATTATTCTAAAAGATATTTCAGCTCAATAGAATAAAGCATTTCCTTGATGAGCACACTCGAAAGTTGTTCTTTTATGGATACATACAACCAGATATTGATTATGCTTCAACATGTTGGGACCTGGCGAGTAAAAACTGCTTAAAACGACTTGAGAGTATTTACAGACGCTCCATGAAATTACTACTCCTTAAATCATCTTTGCAAAATGAAGATTACAAAAAACTCAATATTTTACCATTAAATCAGAAATGCCATTTCAAGAAAGTTTTATTCATGTACAAGATTATGAATAATCTTACGCCAACCTATCTGTATGATACATTTGTTATCAGGGCTATTCGAGGTAAAAGTATTCTATTTATTCCCCGCCCCAGGATAGACTTATTCATGTCATCCTTGGTTTATTCAGGTAGTAAGCTATGGAACAATATCCCTGATTATCTAAAACAGAAGCCTAGTTTGTCTTCATTTAAGAAAGGATATCACAGACATCTTTTTGAAATGTTATGATTGGAATTTCATTTTTGTGTTCGACATCCTTATCTCTAGTAGTCATTAGCACACAATTCATGTTTAATTATCTGTAGTAGTCATTAGCGCACAATTCATGTTTAATGCGATTTCATTCTTCACGTCTCTTTGTTGTTGTTGTTTTGTTTTGTTTTGCTTTTTGTCCCTTTCTCTGTTGATCTATCTCTGTCCTCACACTGTCCATAACTCTGTAAGCCACTCCCACCCCCACCCCACTCCCCTCACTCTCTATGTCCTTTGCTGTTTGGCCGCTGTCTGTATGTCCGTCTGCCTGTCTGTCTCTTTGTCTCTTTCTGTCTCTCTCTGTAATGTGGTTTCTGAGTCGGTGGTTTCTTTTAATTTTTTTATATATACTTGTTTGTCTGTGTTTGTTTGTTTGTTTGCTTTTCTTTCCATCTCCATTGTTTCCCTTGTATGACATTCATCGTCATTGTATCTAGTTTTCATTTATAGTGTTTGATTATAATAATCAATTTTGAATTTTCATTTTGGTGTCTTTAAAACTGTTGATAATGATTGTTTGCAGATTTGTTTGGGGGGGGGGGGGGGGGTTGAGAGCATGGTGTAAAAATGCCCTGAACTTATCCATTTACTCTCAATAAAAAGTTCGAGTTCGGGTTCGAGTTCTTCTCT
>CM054143.1:9388173-9410673 GCA_028751875.1 Rapana venosa | reverse complement strand
TCCCCAACCCACCCCCCCATTTTCATTCATCTTCCCCCCAATCATAAACAACTTTTTTTTAATCCTTTCATCACACCCAAAACCACCACCCCCACCATCATCTTTCATTTCATCTATCATTTCATCTCTATCACCCACCCCCCCCCACCACCACCACCCCCACCATCTTTCTTTCATCATCATCTTTTTTTCATCATCATCTTCATCATCAATCATCATCATTTTTCTTTAAATGGGTGGCTTTGTCTTGAGGCGACGACGCGACCCCCCCTCCCCCCCCCCCTTCCCCCCTCCCCCCCCCCCCCCCTTTTTCCCTTTTCCCCCTTCCCTGGGGGGAACAGCTCAAATGATTTCACGCAGGGGAAAAATTATGCGGGGGCCCTTTTTAACAGTGGTTAAAACTTTGAATTTGGGGAAGGGATAGCTCAGTGGTCGGAGCACTCTTTTTCCCCTCACCCAAAGTTAAGCAGCGTCAAAGCGGGGTTTTCATTTGGATGGGTGCCGTTGGGGCGCGTTGGCTTCAGTACATTTTCCCCCTTTTTAAACCCACTGTAAAAAAAATGGGACTGCCCTCTTTGGGGCCCGGGAAGGTAAAGCAGGGGGGGGGGAGGGGGAGATGGGCGCCCCCCTTCAATATGCGGGGCCCCTAGAAAAGTGGGTTTTTCTGACCCCTCGCCCCCCCTACAACTTTAGGTTTTTGGGAAACCCCCTTTTTTTTTTCCCTTTATATGAAATGAAATGACAGGATTGCTTGTATAAATAGAAATTGTATTGTATTGTGTTGTATTTATTTATTATTGTATTTTTTTTTATGGTTTGTATGGTTTGGGAAAAGGTTTGGGTTTGGTTTTGGACTTTGTTGTGTGTAAGGGTTTTTGTGTTGTTTTTTATTGTTTTGTTTTTTATGTTTTGTGGGTGTATTTTTTTGTTTTGGGTTTTTGTGTTGCTTTGCATTGTATTGTATCTTGTTGGGGAAAAAAAATAAGCTGCGGGAAAAAAAAAAAAAGGGTGAAAGGGTGGGCCAGCGCTAAGTGGCGAGCTTTTTCTCCCGCTCTCCCCGGGGGAGCGCCCGAATTTCACGGGGGGAAAAAATCTGCCGTAATTTTAAAGTGGTATAAAAATAAAACCCTGAGCGTTTGATTTTTTTGCTTTTACAAGATTCAGCGCTATAAAATTCCATACTTTTGATTATTATTATTTATTGTTTTGGTTTTTGTTGAGTTTTTTTGGGCTGTTTTTGTTTTTCATCTTTTTATACGCTTTTGCATTAAATTGTATTATTTCTTTTTGTTTGCTTTCCCTTTTTGCTTTTGAAATTGAACTGATTTTATTGTATTGCATTCCCTTAAATTATTTTTATTATGTTTTATTGCTTTTGCATTTGCTTTTGCAAAAATTTAAATTGTTTTATGTTGTATTGCATTGTATTGAAATTTCCCATTGTCGTTTTGCTTTTCAAAGTTATTTGATTGTTTTTTAATTAAAATTGTACTGTATTGCATTCTATTTGTATTGCATTGTATTTGAAATTGCATTGTAGTGTATTGCATTTTGTGTTATTGCATTGTAGTCCCATTGTTTTGTATTGGATCCCATTTTTTTAAAAAACCCACGGCGGGAATTTTTCTCAGCGTAAAATTTTTGGGTTTTCTCCCGGGGAGAGCGGGGTTCCCCCAAATTGAATTAAAATTCAATTGATTCATTTTTTAAAATTTGCCTTAAGAAAAATTTATTTTTTTCTTTAAAAATTACCCCTTTTTGAGTAAATAAACCCCATCCCCCCCCCCCCCCCCACACCCCTACCCCCCAACAAAAAACTCTAAACCCCAAAAAAACCAACAAAATTAAAAATTATTTGGTCAAAGAAAAAAAAAAACACATAAATCCCCAAAAGCGAAAAGCACATATTTTTATTTTTAAGCTTTACAACTTGAAGTTTTACTAATGGGGGAAAAAAGGGTTTAGAAAATTTTCGTTTTTAGGAACATCATCTTGCGCACACTTTTTAAAATCTTTTCCCTCTTTTCTTTAAGGTGGGGCCATTGTGTCCCGGTTTGTGAACAGAAGACAGAATTTAAAAAACCGCTTTCACACGGGGGTGGATTTTAAAAAAAAAAGCAATAAGTGTTTTTCCTTTATCCCCCAATAAAAAAAAGGAATAAAATGAAATAATAAATAAAAAAAAATAAAAGGGAGTGGGGGGAAATTTAAAAAAAAGGGAAAAAAAAACGGGAAAGGGAAGGGTTTGGAGGAGGGTTTTGGGGGTTTCTACGGTCTAAAAAATAAATTTTAAAGGTTTTGGGGTTTTTTTTCGATTCCCGCTTCCCCTTTTTTCACGATTGTCAAAAACAAAAAAATTCGAACTGAATGACAAAGACCTTCGGAGGGAAAATAAAAACCGGGCCCCGTGTGGGGAAGCAGCAGAACATTTTGCGCCCCATTTTTTAAATCCTTTTCCCGCTTTTGAAAAGGGAGTAGGCCATTGTGTGCTGGTGGGAACAGAGGGCCCAAAAATTTAAAAAAACCGTACACAGGGGGGTTTTGGTTTTAAAAAAAGGAAATGGTGTTTATTCCTTATCCTGATAAAAAAGGAATGAATAAAAAAATAAACAAAAAATTTTTTTTTTTAAATTTTTTTAAAACAGGCCCCCGAACCGGGTAGGGCGTAAACGTGTGAATCCTGTATACTTTTAAAAAACCCCGTTTTTTTCTTTAAAAAAGAGTGGGCCCTTAAATTTCACCTTTTAAGAACTTTTTAAAAGGGCCACCCACCACCCCCCCCACCACCCACCCCTTTTTTCCCGCCCGAATGCCCACAGGGTTTGTTTTTGTTTTTGGGACCGTTTTTTTCTGAAGATGGTTGAGTACCTAAATTAATGATGGGGGTTTGGGGGTTTTGGGAGGGGGGGGGGGGTTTGGTGGGTGGGGGTGGTGGGGTTGTGGGGTGGGGGGGGGGGTTTTTGGGGGTTTGGTGGTGGGTGGGGGGTGGGGGTGATGGTGGTTTTGGTGGTGTGGTGGTGGTGGGGGGGGTGGGGGTTTGGTAAAGGGTTTGGGGTGGTGGGGTGGTGGGGGGTGGTGGTTTGGTGGGGGGGTGGTGGGGGTTTGTGGAAGGGGGGGTGGGGGGGGGGGGGGGGGGAAGGGAAAATGTTGGGTTACGCTTTAAATTCTAAAAAATTTTAAATTTGGTTTAAACCCTCGGAGTCTAGCCGGGGAAAACGAAAACAAAACCCCCAACACAAAACAAAAAAACACAAAACAAATCAACAAAAACAACAACAACAAAAAACAACAAAACAAAAAAAAAAAAGGGGAAAATTTTTCTTTTTAAACTTTGGGTTTACACAAACTTCCCCGGGGGATTTTGCTTCACAGGTAAAGGCTTTTACCTCCCTTCTTTCCCGTCGTTTGGTTTTTGGTTTTTTGAGCTTCGCCTTCTTAAAGGTTTTTGGCAGACATAAAAACCACCACACACCACACCCCACAAAACACATATATTTTAATATATATATATATTTATATAAAATATATATATATATATTTACAGTGACATTTTACACACACCCAACATATAGGGAAGTTTTGATTTTTTTGCTTTAAAAGTTTCAGCGCTATTTTAAATTTCCCATGCATTTTTTATTTTTTTTTATTATTATTTTTATTTTAAATTTTTATTTTATTATTTTTAAATTTTACATCCCAAACAACACAAAACCCCACATGACGACGAAACGCACAAACCCCCCCAAACAAAAACGACACATGCACGGCCGCAGCAAAAACACAACACACACACACACACGCGGGGCATACCACCCCATACATCACACCCAAAAAACCCCACATACCACAACATACAAAACACAACACAACACAACACAACGCACGCGGGGCCACGCACGCAAAACAACAAAACACACACAACCACAAAACACGCACCCCACACACACAACCCAAAAACAAAACAAAATACACATAACACAAAAAAACTTAAAAAACAACAAACACAAAACACACAAAAAAAATACACAAAACCCACAAAACACAAACAAACCCCCCACCTACCAACCACCGAAAAACACAACCCCCAACACACACACCCACAAAAACCACAACAAACAACAAACAAAAACAACAAAAAACACACACATACACACACCCCACAACACACCCCCACATTTCCCAAACCACCAAAAAAACAACAACAAAAAACACACAAAAACACAAAACTTACACACAACTTTTCTGGTTTCATTTAAGTGGAAAAAAAGGTTTTTTAAAATTTGAAAAATTATTTAATTATTTTACAACACACACCACACAAAAAAAAACCCCAAAAACCCCACAAACAACCCACCACAAAACACCCCATTTTTTAAAACCCAGTAAAAAAATCTCGGGAAGTCAGCAAAGGGAAGGACTTTTTCCCCTTTTTTCAGGGGATGTCGGTTTTTTGTTATGTTTTTTAGCACAAAGGAAATTTTTGGAACCCCCACCCCCCTTTTTACCCCCCCCCCCCCCCCCCCCCCCTTTTCCCCACACCACACACAACACACACAAGTCCTTTTGGAAGCGTTTAAACCAAAGGAAAGGTTTTGCAAAAGCCGCAGAAAATTTTGGCCAGGGTTAAATCCTGCCCGTTGGGTCGTGAGTGGGCCATTGTGCCCCGGGGGGGGAAAACAGTGAAAAATTTAAAAAACCGCATACACAGGGGGGACTGGATGTTTAAAAAAAAAAAAAATGATTCCCTTATTTTTTTCCCCTTCGATATCAAAGAGTAAAAAAAAAATAAACAAAAAAAATTAAAAATTTTTATGTAGGGTTTGGGGGAAAATTTGAAGGACCTGAAAAAAAAAAAGGGGAAAAAAGAAAAAAAAATGTAAAAAAAAACCCAAAAACCAAAAAAAAAAAGAAAATAAACCGGGCCCCTTATTTTCCCTAGGGTCCCCAAAAAGGGGGGAAATTATCCCAACCCACAAACCCCCATTCCCCCGAAATCACCCTACGGGGGGTTACAAAAACCTAAAATTTTTTTAAGTGCGCGTGAAACTGGGAAAAAAAGGGTTTTTCCCCCTTAAGAAAGGCGTTTAATGGCCTTGTTTTCATTATTTTGGTTAATTTTTTTTAAAAGACGAAAACGAAAATTGTAATTTATATAGCACCATATCTTCCCAAAAAAAAAATTTTCAAAGCGTTTTGTTCTTTTTCATTCAAAAGCGCCATTTACAATTTTTATTTTTTTCCCAAATAAAAGGTTTTCCAACACGCACCCCAGCACGCACACACCCCCAAACCAAAAAACCCCGGCGCGCGCACACAAAAAGGTATATCCCATTTCCGGGCGGGGGGGAGGGGGTTTTTTGGCTTTTGAGGGCGGGAAAAAAATGAAATGGAAAAGAGGGGAAAAATTTTTTGGGTTTTTGAAAAAAATTTTGGTCTTGGGGAGATTTAAAAGCACCATAAAAACACTACCCCCCATACACAACACACACCAAAACGACGCCCCTTTTTAATTCACACAATGATAATAATAATGAAAATAAAGGGAAAAACTTATTTTTGCGTTATTTGAAAAGGAAAATCAAAAGCATGCATTCAACCTCCCCTTACATAGAATTTTTTGGACCACCGACAGGCGGGGATGTTGTCTGAAATTTGAATGGTTGCCTTTTACCCCAAAATTTTCTTCTTCTTCGAACGCCGGGACAGTAACTAATCTCGTTTTTTGTTATATGAGGGGAAATTTGCGTTGCGCTGTCATTTTTAAACCCCAAAAAAAGGTAAGTTAGCGCATCCAAATTTAGGGGGGAGAGAAGTTTATCTTTAAAGTTTTTCAGGGGGGAAAAAAAACATTTCCCAGGAGCGGGGAACCAAAAAAATGTAGAAAAATTAGACAAAAAAGAAGGGATAAAAAAGGGGGACATGTTAGCATAGTTTTTTCCCGGGAAGGGGGGGGTGGGGGGTATTTTTTACTGATAGGTCCCCGGAAATCCCCAGGGGGGGAGTTCGTTCTAAAAAAGACAGAAAAAAAGAGGGGGTTTAAAAAAGAGGGGGGATTTCCAAAAGGGTTAGGGGGGGTGTTTTATTTAAACTGACAGGCCCCCGGCTTTCCCCAAAGGAAAGGGTTTTTCAGTTCAAAAATGAGAAAAAAAAGGGGAGGGATAAAAAAGGGAGGAGTTTGGGAAGGGGGGGGGTTTGCAAATTTTATGTGAATGTCTCAGGAACCCCCATTTGGGGGGTTCCCGTTTTTAAAAAGGGGAAAGAAAAAAGAAGAGAGGGATAGAAAAAAAGGGATGTTAGCAAAAAACATTTCCAAAAGGGGAAAAGGGGGTAGGTTTATTTTATGGACAGGTCAAAAGGCTTTTTCCCTTTGGGGGGAAAGTTCAGTTCAAAACAAGGAAAGAAAAAAAAGAGAGGGATAGAAAGGGGGGGATGTTTTGGCATAAAATTTCCCCAAAAAGGGTAGAGGGGTGCTATTTATACTGACAGGCCTCAGGCATCCCCTTTTTGGGGTTTAGTTTTTTAAGCTAAAGGTAAAAAAACAAAAGAGGGGGTTTAAAAAAGAGGAAAATTTAAAAAGGTAGGGGGGGGGTGTTATTTATACTGGGGGGCCCCCGGCATCCCACGGAAAAAGAGTGCATTTTCTAAAACTAGGCAGAAAAAAAAAGGGGGGAAAGAAAAGGGGAAAGGTTTTCCCAAGAGGTAGGGGGGGTTTTTAAATTATTACTGACAGGCCCGGGGACCCCCAAGGGAAAAGATTTTGCGGGTTTAAACTAGGCAAAAAAAAGAAAAAAAGAGGGATAAAAAAGGGGGGGGTTTTTTTCAGAAGGGGGGGGGGGGGTTGCTTTTTTATTGCTGACAGGTCCCGGCACCCTCCAGGAGGCAGTTCGGGCCCAGGCAAGCCGCTCAGTGTGTCATAACCTTTTTTGGCTTGGGACAAAGTGACGTTGACGATTTTCTGTCCCGAAACGGGACTTTTCGAACGATCTTTTCGGCACACAAAAAATCAAACAAACGTTTTTTTTTTGTCAGTGGGGGGGCATCCGGGGAAAATATCAAAGGGGAAAAGGAAAAAGGGGATTTGACTTGTTTCTGTCTTGTTCTTTATGTTTATTATCCCAATCCCATTTTCATCCCCTTTATAACCCCCATTATCATCATAAAGGAAACGTCGTGTCGACATTTTATCATCAACCCATCCCCCCCCACCTTAATCATCATCGTTGTCGTCGTCGAAAAATGTTTTTTTTATTTTTATCCATCGCTTTTTTTCTTATGACTTTTTCATCTTCATAAATTTCATCATCATCATCATCATCATCATCTTTATCATCTTCTTTTCTTCTTTTTCTTTTCTTTTCGTTTTTCGTTCATAAATCACCCTTACCCGCGCAGCGAAGCATTTTATTATTATTATTTTTTATTTTTAATTTTATTGTTTTTGTTGTTGTTGTTGTTTTTTCTTTCATTATTTTTATTATTTTTATTATTTTATTATTATTATTTTTGGGTTTTTTGTTTTTATTATTATTTTTCCATTGCTTTTTTTTTATGATTCATATCATCATCATCATCATCATCATCTTTTAAATCAATCACCCTTATCATCTTCATTTTAAATCTTTATATTTCATTTCTTTTCCCGTCGTGCCCGTGTAAATCTTCATTTTTAATCGCAGCAGGAAAACCCTTTTTGTGTGTTTGATGATGATGATTTTTAAATTATTACATTTTTGTTGTGTGCGGGCTGCTGTGTGCTGTGCCCCCTGTTTTTTATTATTATTGTTATTGTTTTTTGTTTTTTCTTTTTTTTCCCTTTTTTATTATAATTATTATAGTTGCTTGTTATCATTCCTTTTTTTCCCTTTTTCTCTTATTATCAAAATTATACCCCCTCTTTATTTTTTGTAATTATCCCCTAGCGTGAGGTTTCCCGGGGAGGGTTTTTCCTGTTTGGGTTTTTGTGGGGGGTTTTCGATTCCAAAGGGTTTTAAAAATGGGTTGTTAAGTTCTTTTAAGGGTTTAAAATTTTTTAAAAACCCCAATTTTGAGAGCAAAGTTTTCTTTTGCCCTTGGGGCATTTTAGTTTCATATGGGTTTGGAAGGGGAGGGCACGGGGTTATTTGTGGGGGGGGGGAAGACGGGTTTGGTTTTGTTTAAACTTAAAATTTTTCGGGGGGCAGCAGGGTTACATTAAAATGGGTCAAAAAGGGACAGCAATGCCCGCGGGAAAAACTTTTTTTTTACAGTCAGGTTTTTAAAAAAACCTTTACCCGAAAAAAAAATTTAAAAATTTTAAAGGGTAATGGGGGAAAATTGTAAATGATTTTAAAGGGAGGACCCTCGACCAGAAAGCACTGTGAAATCAAAAAACACGTGATATAAAATTTTTGGGTTTTTGGGAAACCGGGGGAAAAAAGCAAAAAAACCCACTTTTTAAAAAAAAAAACACGGGAGGACCCACCTGCTCCCATCGGGGGAAAGGGCCCCTTTCACTCATCATCATTAAAAAATTTTTGCCCCCTAAATAAACATTTTTTTTTATTCTCTTTTTTCCAGATATTTACACAAAAAAAAAACCAAAAAAAAAACAGTTAGATCAGGCCTTGTATGTTTGTAAACGTTGGTGGTTGTTGAAATTCGGGCAAAAAAAAATAAATATGATGAGGGCGGGAAACCCTGCAACATGGGCCACTGCACGTTCTGCAGCCACCAACCCTTTTAGTGCATTTGATATGATGTCACATTTGGGCCCCAAAGGTTGCGAGAAAATTTTCTCCATTTGCTGGGGACCCGTGACTCACAACCCCGCAGCCAGAAACCCTGGAAAATGCCTTGGACTAAAAATGGATTCAAAGTGGCCCTCGCGAAAGCTTTTTTACAAATAGAGAAAGTCGGTCCCGTGGAACTGAGCAAAAACTTTTTGAATCAAGTGTTTTAGATGCTGTGGGGGGCCCCAAACTGGGTTTAGGTTCTCAAAGTCCAGTTTACTGAGAACAAAAAAAAAGTGATTTGCGAAAAATAAAAGTTTTTGTGAAAGGGATCCAGCTTTTTTGACCCCGAAAAAAAACCTAGCATTTTTTTGGGAAAGGGGAAAAAAAAAAAAAAAAGGACAATTGGGTGCGCATATGGGGAATTTTTTAAAACTACACCTTTTACATTGGATGTAAATTGATAACTAAAAGAAGAAAGGAAAAAAAAAATTTTGTGCCCTTAAAAAGGGAGATTTAAATGGGGGCCCTGGCTTTTTTAAAGCCAAATTGGAGGGGGGTTGTGCGTCAAACCTCCCTGTATTGATCCATCAAACTAGCAAGGGAAATACCACTGGTTTGGGTGGGAAAATGCATTTTATTTTACCCAAACACCTGAATACTGGCCCCCTTTGAAAGTATGTCATGGCTGGGCCCTTTGGGAAAAGTGAATTTGTTTTTTGCCTTTTCTGATAACTTTAGGGCTTGGTGCGTTTTGGCCCTTACATTGACTTCACAAGCCCAAAAGGGGGCTTAACCCCGTTTTCAAGCCCCCTTTTTGGGGGGGAAAAACAAAAATTTAAAAGTTTTTAAAAAACCTCCCACCCCCCCCCAATTTTTTTCTTTCTTTCTTTTTTTGGGGCAACACAAAAAATGGATACCTGGGAAATCCGGGGGGCTGGCAATTTTAGGAAGATTTTTACATGCACACATAGCAAAATGGGTGTTGTTTTTTAAAAATTTAATTTACAGAAAATTCTGACACTTTTAAAATTTTGTTCTTTTTTTAAAAATGCAAAGGGGTTGTTTTCTAAGCTGCTTTTTTAAAATTTAAGAAGTTGTAACAACAACATTAGCTTTAATAGTTAAAAAAGTGCTTTACCAAATAAACTAAAAAAGTTTTCAATAATATTTACCCCATTTTCCCAAGAAATTTTATTAATGCATTAAAATGGATCCCTTTTGAAGTTTTTTTTCGGTTGAAGGTTTTACTTTTCTTTTATTTGTTTTTGTTTCTCTTTTACATAGTTTTTTTGTTTGGATTTTCCTGGCTTTGGGGGTTATGTTCTTTTAAAAAAATTGTTAAAACTAAAAAAAACCCCCCCAAAACCCCAAACCTGTTAATTCCCCCGCCCTTTTAAGCATTTTTATGTTTTTCTTTTTCTTTTTTTATCTCTTTGTTTTTTTTTTTGAAGTAATTTGGTCTGTAGTTAAAAATGAGTCATTTTTTCCTAGGACACAGTTTTTGTTTTGTTTGTTTGGTTTGTTTTTATCGATTCCCCTTTAGCTAAATTTTTCCGCCCCAATTCGCCCGGGGGGGTTTTGTTAAAAGGGGGAAACCTTTTGGGGGGGCGGGGGGTCACTTTTTGGAGTCCCCCGTTGGACATTTGGGGCCCCTCCGGGGCCCCTCCGCACTCTTTCTTGGTTTTTCATTTTTTTTTAAGTTTTAAAAACTTATGTTTTTAAAATTTTTTTAACCCCTAGATTTAAAGGTTTTCTAAGAAAGTTCCAAAATTTTATTGTTTCAGATCACCCCCAACAGATTCTAAAAATCTGTTAAAATGGGGGTCTTTGTTCAAATCATTGGGAAGTTTTTTTTTTTTTTTTTTTCCGGAAAAACAACAGGGGCCAAAAATTGGTTACTAGCTTTACATTTTAAAACTTAAATTGTTTGCCCCCTTTTTACCATTCTTGGGCCCTAACACCCAATTTCTAAGGTTGGAAGTAGTTTCAAACTATTAAAAATTGAAGAAGGGGAAAAATCCCCCGGAAACGATTAAACATTTCCCCGCCCGAAACTCATAAAAAAAAGGGGGAATGAAACAGCCCCCGGCTTTTTCACCGAACCCCTTTTTCGAAGATTCACGACCAAAAAAATGGCCAAGAGAAAAAAAACACAGTCTCTTGTAATACCCCTACAAAGGGGGGGAAACCCAAAACCAATTTCCAGAAAATCAGAACCATCAGTCTATAAGCCATTAGAAGTTCATGTGCGGGTGGGCCCCAACGACTGAAAAAAACCCAAACGGAAAAACTCCCGGCGAAGAACACGCCCGGCCCTTTGACCAAAACGCAGCAAAAGGGAAAAAATTTTTAAAACTGGAATTTGATAGGGGGGAAAAACTCCAACACCAAAAAAACTTTGTATCACAAATTTATGACTTAAAAAGGCCCCCCCTTTTAAGGGTATGGCATGACGGGCCCCCTGGGAAGTTTTAGGCACTTCAACTTTTCAAATGCCTCTTGAAATCATAAGGCCCTGTACGAGAACGCAAGAAAGTGCAGTTTTCTTAAACAATCAATGGGCGAGTTCTTCAAGACCACGGGGGTTTGGGGGCCCTCCGGGGCTGCCTTTTTTCACCGTACCTTTTCCTTCCCTCGAAAACACATGACAGAGACACTGCAAAACCCCCCACTTCCCTCTTCCCTTGGTGGAAGAACCCCTTTTCCCCAAAATCAGATTTGCCCGAAGACTTTTACCTCATGGGCCGGGGCAAAAAAGAACTGCAAAAACCCCACAGTTGTCTTTCAGATCGAGCAAACGCATACGGATGGGGGGCAGTAAAGAGGAAATTTAAAAAATCCTGGTCCCAAAAGCGCAAAAAATAAAGCCCGCACGGAAATAAGATTTAAAAAGGAGAAATTTCTGGAAAGAGGTGAGCCAATTCAAAAAACTTAGGCTTTCCCCTCCCAACAAAAGTGGCACATCAAACAAATGAAGTGAAAACTCCCCCTTTTCCCAAAAGGAAAAATTGCTCTATTTTGACTGAGAGCATTATCGAACAACAACATCAGTTTTTGCACCCAAAAATCACCTTTAAAAAATCCCTGTGATTTATCCTCTATAGGGTGTGAATTTATGGACTCTGTTTAGCAGGGGCTAGAGAGGGGGAAACCAAAACATTTTGGAACAAAAATGCCCCAGAAGAATCCTCAAAAAATATACAAAAGGGAAAACAAGACCAACCAAAATATGGGAAAGAAAATCCCAAAAACGTGGGGGGCCCCCCAAAAACCCCCCTCTCCACCATAAAGGGAGAAAAAACTTTATTTGGTTTGGTTTACACCCCCAAGACACCCCACTTTGGGAAAAAAAAAAACCCGCAGGGAACAGTTTAAGGCCAAAAGAAGGGAAAAGGGCCCCCCAAAAGAAATCATTTGGGTTTACCCAAAATTTAAAGTGGAACCCCCCAAAACCCCGCAAACCCCCTTCTACTAGCCCCCACAGGTCGTGAAGATTTGGGGAAAAAGGGTTCTGTTTGGTCTTCTTTCATTCCCCCCCATGTCCCTTTTAGACTGGGGGTGAAATGAGTGGGGAGTGAACCCCAATGTGGGGGTTTGTATTGTTGTAAAATTTGTTAATGGGCCCTTTTGTGACATTGTTAATCTGATCCAAGTTAAAATCTGTTTAAACACGGGTTTTTTTTTGAATTTTTTTGCCGAATTACAGGAAGACTACAGCCGTCACAAAACTAAAGGGTGATCTAAATTTTTTTTTGGGTTTTTTGTTGGTTTTTTTTTTTTTTTTAAATTTCTGGATGTATAAGAGAAAAGAAAAAAGTTTATTTAGAGCCAAAAAAACAGTATTCTCTCCCCTTTGAGTTTCAATGAACATTTTTACCATTTTTTTTTCATCTTTTCATGATCAGGGTTTTGAGCATCATGTCAAAGATCCCTTATCACCCTCATTCATTTATCACCATTTATCATCATTTATGGCGTCGGCGTTGTTTTGTCACTATCATCAAACCCCCCCTTTCCCCCACCCAAACCCCCATCATTTATCATCCCTCATCATCGTTTGTTTGTTATTATTAATTTTTATCCTTTGCTTTAATTCTTTTTGACTATCATCATAATTTAAACCATCATCTTTATCTTTTTTTGTCACGCGTGATTTACCAAACATTAGTAGCAGCAGCCCGCAGCATATTACTACCCACTACTCTTCTACTCTACTACTACTTTTCTACTATTACTAATATTTTTTTTACTACTACTACTATACTTACTATTTCTACTACTACTACTATTATTATTATTATTATTATTTTTATTTTATTATTATTATCCATCCTTTTTTCCTTTTTGCTATCAAAATCTCTTCATCCCTCTTCTTCTTTTTTCTTCTTCTTTTTTTGGGCGTGTTTATTTGCAGCAGCAGCGCAGCAGCCCCTATTAATGGGTGATGTGATGATGATGATTTATGATGTGTGGGATGATGATGATGATGATGATATTGTTGTTTGTTGTTGTTTCTGTTTCTGCTGCCCCTGTTTTTTTTTATTATTATTGTTTTTTGTTCTTTTTCTTCTTCTTCTTCTTATTAAATTTTCGTTATCATTGTTATCAAACGCTTTTCTTCCTTTTTTTAATCTTATTTTCATCAATTTTAAACCCCATTATTATCATTAAACATTATTATAAAAATTATAGCCTGGGGGTCAGAGCAGGGCCCCGCATGGTGGTTTGCCGTCCCCGGGTTTGAAACCCCTCACCGGGCTTTCTCCTTCAAGAGGGACGGGATTGCCTTAAATGGTTAGAACATTGCCCCTCGCAAAACTGACCCACCCGGGGTTTGATTTTTTGGGTTTAAAGGGGGGTTTTCTTCCCCCGGAGTTTAAATCAGTGCAGATCCCCTCTCCCCAAAGTTCCTTTTGGATGAGACTTTAAAAAGAGGCCCCCCACTGCCAGCAAACATCTTGGCACACGTTAAAATCCCTTTTTCCCCTTTTTTTGTAAGAGTAGGCCCTTGGTGCCGGTGGGGGCAGATGACAAATTTCCAAAAACCCCATACACACAGGGGCTGGATGTTTAAAAAAAAGCAGGTAAGTTTCTGAATCCATTATCCTCGAAAATAAAAAAAAAAAAATAAAATAAAAATTTTTTTTTGTTTTAAAAAAAAGAAAGAACTTTTTCCCCTTTGGAAAAATTACTTGTAAAAATACTGAAAAACCCCCCCCCCGACAAGTCTTTCAGATAAGACTCTAAATGATAAACCGGGTTACCCCTTTACCGCGGGGCACGAAAATCTTTCGCCTTTTCATTAAAAAGGGAAGGATAGGCCGATTTTAACGTGAGGTCATTTCTCTATTTTTGTTTAAAGCCCAAACACTGGCCGGGCCCGTTTTTCTTTCTTTCTTTCCCTTTTTTTTTTTTTAGGCATTTTCAACTACTGGGTCCCTTGCGAAATGTTTTCAAGTATGGGCCCCCTTTTTTTTTTTTAACCCCCCACACAAAACCACACACACACACACAAAAATTAACCCCCCAAATTAAAAAACCCCTGGGGCCCCAGCCCCAGGAAAATCGACCCCAAAAAAAAAAAAAAAAAAAAAACAAAACAACAAAAAACCCAAAAGAACGAGAAAAAATAAAAAAACAAAAAAAGAAAGAAAAAAAAAAAACACCCAAAAGGGAAACAAATACCCAAATTTTTCGGGCATAAATTGGGCAGAAATGTGGGGGGGGTAAATTTTATAAAACCCAAAGCCTTTTCACCCCCAAAAACAAAACACCTTTTTATTTTTATTTTTTTTTTTTTTTTTTTTGCTTTACTCCTTTTTTGGGGAAGGGGTTTCTGGGGGTGGGGAGGGGGGGGGGGGGGGAATGTTTGGGGTTTGGCTTTTTCTTTGGGGGGAGGCGGGAAGGGGGGGGGGGGGGGGGGGGGAGGGGGTTTTTTTGGTTTGTTGGGGTTCCGGGGTTCTGTACAAAGAGTATGGCGCAAAGTCGGGGTTTCTTTGGGGGGTAAAATCGGGGGGGGGGGGTCACCCCCGTCAGTTTTTGGGTTTAAAAACCAGTTGGAAAAAAGTAGGTGTTTGGGGGGCCAGGGGGGTGGGGGGAGGGGGGGTTTCTGTTCGTTTTTTTTTTTCTTTTTTTTTATTTTTTGCTTCAGAGGTGGGAGCTAGGTTTTTTTGGCTTTTTCGTTTTGTGAAAATCAAGAATTTCTTTTTTTATCCAAAATGAAAAAGTAAGTTGGGGATATTGACATCGACCCGCAGTAAAACTCCCCCCCCATGCACGCCCCGCCCCCCCACACACACACACACCCCCCGGGTGGGGATGCAACACACGCAAAAGGGGCACGCGCGCCGGGCCCCACACACAAAACAACAATTTTAAAAACAACGTTACCCAAAAGCAGCCCCAAAGGGAAAAAAAAACAACCTTTTAACACCTTTAGGCTTATCCCCTAATAATGGTATCTATAATTTTAAAATTATATATATATATTTAAGTATATTTATATAATTTTTGTTTGTGTGTTGGGATGTATGTATGTAGCACCTAACAGCAGCATAAACCAAAATTTTTTAGGTTTTTAAAGAATAGAAAAAACAGGGAAAAATATGTAAAAAGCCATATTTTTAACCCTTTTAAAAAAAACCATTCTTCCTTCCCCTTTATTTATTCATTAATCCCTCCTTTATTTATTTTATTCTTCATTCATTTTCCCTTTTTTTCCCGGGCATTTTCCCTACCCCTCACTAGTCACTGGTAATGGGTACGTTTCCCTTCGCTGTCCCCTTTTTTTTTCTTCCTTTTTCTTCTTTTCTTCTTCTTCTTCTTCTTCTTTCTTTTTTCTTGTCTTTTTTCTTCGGGCCCTTTTTTTTTTTCTTCTTCTTCTTTTTTTCCTTCTTTTTTTCTTCTTTTTTCTTCTTCTTCTTCTTCTTCTTCTTCTCCTTTTTTCTCTTCTTTTTCCCTTTTTTTTCCTCTTTTCCCCTTCCCCCTTTTTTCTCCCCTTTTTCCTTTTTCTTCTTCTTCTTCTTTTTTTTTCTCCTCCCCTTTTTCCTTCCCCCCTCCTCCCCTCTTCTTCTTCTTCCTTTTTTCTTCTTCTTTTTTCTTTTTTCTTTTCTTCTCCTTTTTTCTTCTTCTTTTTTGTTGAACAAACAGAACAACTTTTTTTTATTGTGAAAAAAATGTACTGACTGCATGGAAAATTTTTGTTTTTTTTCCCCCCCCAAATTCATCAAAAAGCGGTTTTTAGGCGTTTGAATTATCCCCGAAGATGGAAAAAGAAAAAGGGGAAGGAAAAAGAGGGAAAAAGGAGAAAAGGAAAAAGAAGAAGAGGGAAAGAAGAAGAAGGGAAAAAGAAAAAGGACCCAAAAAACAACAAAAAGCAACAAAAAAGAAAAAAAAGAAAGAAAATTGTGATGATGATGATGCGAGGGCGAGGAGACGGGCGAGGGCTACGGGCGATAATTAAAAGGGAATTTGGGTAAAAAGCCTTATCTTGCCCAAAGGGGAAATTTAAAACGCTTGGGATTCTCCATTTTACACATCATGCAACCAATTTAAAAACAATAATGTTTCAAGGTATTATAAACATGGTATTTCTAAAAACCAAAACAAAACATGAAATGAAAAAATTCCAAAAAGTCAAAACCAGTTTTTTTAAAAAGGCACAACACACACACCACACACACACACATACACACCCATTTACCACAGTGTGCCCCCAAACACACACCCGTTTTTTGGAAAAAAAAAAAAAAATAAAGGGGGCCCTAATTTTATTATTTTATGATTTTTTAAACTTTTTTAAAAAACCTTTTTTATTAAAAAATGTACAAAGGGCCCCCTTTTCAAGGAAAACAAAGTACATTACGACCTAAATGCCAGTGCATTGTTTTTCTTTTCGGTGGTGCAGAAAAATAGCTTTTTACTAACATACATTCCCAAACTGTGGGTGGGTGGGCGCTTTCAGTGAAAAGTTAAACCAAGGCCAAGACCCGTTTTCAGCACTGGGTCCTTTCCCCCCTTCCCAAACCCCCCCCCCCACCCCCCCCCCCCCCTAAAACATTAAACGTTTTGTTAGGGGCGGGAGAAGGGGAAAAAGGAAAAAAGGAAAGAAAAAAACCACTATGTCGAAAGGGGCTTTTTTTCTCGGGAAAATTTGTTTGCCTTTTTAGGGTCTCTTCTCTCTCCCCTTCTCCTTCCCCTTTTCTCTCTTCATCCCTACACTACTGCCATGGTTTCCATGTCATTGTAATCGCGTTGCCTGCAATATCGTTTGCTACTGCGCCATATGGCTTGATTGCTAAATAGCAATAAATTGTGTCATTGTCATTGTCATTGTCTCTCTCTCTCCTGCCACTCCTGCCATATGCTCTCTCTCTCTCTCTCTCTCTCTCTCTCTCTCTCTCTTATTTCTACTGGGCGGTATTGGGCGGGTTATTATTAAGATGTATCTCTACGGGCGAGGACTGGATGTACAAAAGCACATACATGAGTGCTTATTCATTATCCTCGAAATAAAACAATTTGTCCTTGTCATTTTCTCTCTCTCTCTCTCTCTCTCTCTCTCTCTCTCTCTCTCTCTCTCTCTCTCTCTCTCTCTCTCTCTCTCTCTCTCTCTCTCTCCTTAATAATAATATACGTCGATATAGTGAACAGAATCGAAATACAGAATGTCCATTTTGTAAAACCCAAAGTTAAAGATGAAAAGCATTTCCTTTGTGAATGTTTCGTGTATAATGATTTAAGAATTAAATTTCTAAGGGATTGTGTTGATACATCTTTACATGATCTACTTAAAGCAGTAACAGTAATGAAAATCGCTGCCTGTCTAGATATATCTGTCACGCCATCAACAAGAGGAAAAAATGGTTGTAGTAGGATAGTTACGTGACAAAGATAATGGTTATCATTTTGTTATGGTTTTGAGAAGCTTTAAATATATTGACGTTTTAGATACCACCATAAGAAAGGTACGCTTAGAACAATACTGTGGATTGTGTTTGATACACCACCACCATCATCACAACCACCACCACCACCACCCTTCACCCACACCACCACCACCACCTTCACCACCACCATCACCACCTTCACCACCATCACCACCTTCACCACCATCACCACTTTCACCACCATCACCCCCACAACCACCACCACCATCATCACAACCACCACCACCATCACCCCACCCACACCACCACTACCACCCCCACCACCACCACCACCACCACCATCACCACCACCACTATCACCACCATCCTCATCCTCATCACCACCACCACCACCATCATCATCACCATCACCCCCATCACCATCACCACCACCACCACCACCACCACCACCACACCACCACCACCACCACCACCACCACCACCACCACCACCACCACAAACCGAGGCCCCGTGTGCGAACGCCCGCAGAACATCTTGCGCACACGTTAAATCCTGTCCCGCTTTTCGTAAGAGTAGGCCATTGTGTGCCGGTGGAAACAGATGACAAAATTTACAAATCTGCATACAATAATAAATAATAATAATAATAATGTATGGAATTTATATAGCGCTGAATCTTGTAAAGCAACAAATCAAAGCGCTCAGATGTTGTTGTTGTGTGTTGTTTTTTCGAGGACAATGGAATAAGCACTCATGTGCCTTTTTCCCCCTTCACATCCAGTCCCCGTGTGCATGCGGTCCCGTAAATTTTGTCATCTGTTTCCACGGGGACTGGATGTAAAAAAAAAAGCACATAAGTGCTTATTCCATTATCCTCGATATAAAAGAATAAGATAAATAGAAAAAAAATTAAAAATCACCACCACCACCCCACCACAACCACCACCCAACACCCACCCACCACCCCCCACACCACCCCACCCCACCACAACCACCACCAACCACACACCACACACCCCCACCACCCCACCCACACACCCCCACCGCCACCCCCCACCATCACCACCCCCACAACCACAACCACCTCCTCCACCACCACCCCCACAACCACCCCCACCAACCCCACAACCACCTCCACCCCCACCCCCACCACCACCACCATCACACTCACCACCACCACCACCCCCACCACCACCACACTCACCAACGGTCACAGTGGCCACGTAGCTTTCAACGGAGCCAGGACTGGTGTGGATGCTGAAGTTGAAGATGCCTTCCACCAGGAAGAAGGCTGCTGAGAAAGAGCAGGTCCCTGTCTTGTAGGACAGCTGGGTGGTGGTGGTGTTGCTGGTGGAGGTGGTGGAGGAGGTGGTGGTAGTGTTGTCCACGAAAGAGGTCAGAGAGAAGACGCCTTTGAACGTGACGGTTTCCTGATCAAGATTTTTCGAGATTTTAATTTTTTTAAAACAATTTTAAGATTTTTTCAGATTTCAAGATGTCCAGATTTTACGATTGTTTGCAAATGTTCAAGATTGACAAGATTCATGATTTTCAAGGTTCATTATGTCTCCAAGATTTTCTCAATTTCAAGTCCTTTCACAACCTTCGTGGTTTTTGGTGGGTTTTGTGTGTGTTTGTTTTGTTGTTGTTGTTGTTTGTTGGGGGAGGAGGTGTTAGGAGGTAGTAGTAGTATAGTTATTATTATTCTAACAGAGTGGATATATTTGATGTCCCATCTCTTGCACAAACCTCGGGTACAAGGTACAGTCTCACAGTTAGGATGTGGCCTCTATAAAGAGGCTGCATGAATACTACATTTCACCATGTAGGCGAAGTGTATGCAATGGACGGTTTTCAACTACCACCCAAGGAAATAGCGCTGCACAGTTTGCAGGTGAGTCCCAAAATAGTAGCACATCATTCTGATCACACGAGAGGTAATCTAGTTACCGCATCATCCCATTATTATAATTATTATTATTATCATCATCACCATCATCATTATCCTTATCATCATCGTCACGATCATCACCACCAACATCCTTCTCCTCCTCTTCACCACCACCACCACCACCACCACCACTACCATCACCACCATCGTCACCACTCATCATCATCATCATCATCATCATCACCACCCCAAACCTCACCACCACCACCACAACCACCACCACCCTCACCACCACCACCACCACCACCAATCACCCTCACACCACCACCACCACCACCATCATCATCATCATCATCACTATCATCACCACCATCACCACCATCACCACACCACCACCCACCACAACCACCATCATCATTATCGTTATCATCATCGTCATCATCATCATCATCATCACCAACATCCTTCTCCTTCTCTTCACCACCACCACCACCACCACTACCGCCATCACCACCACCACTACCACCATCATCATCATCACCACCACCCTCACCACCACCAACCACCACCACCCTCACTACCACCACCACAACCACCACCACCATCATCATCATCATCATCACCAAGACCACAACCCTCACCCCACCACCACCACCACCTCACCACCACCACCACAACCACCACCACCCTCACCACCACAACCACCACCACAACCACCACCACCACCATCATCATCATCATCACCACAACCCTCACCACCACCACCACCACCACCACCACCACCACCACCATCATCATCATCATCATCATCATCATCACCACCACAACCCTCACCACCACCGCCGCCACCCTCACCACCACCACCACCACCACCATCACTATCATCATCATCATCATCATCATCATCATCATCATCATCATCATCATCATACTATCATCCCCATCATCCTTACTCCATTGTTGGAGCGACGTAGCCACTGGCACACGTAGTTATCGTCACTGGCATAGATCTTGGGCACCTCACAACTCCCCTGCACTCTCATCGCCTCTGCATTGACATCCAACTTGCAGTTTCTTGGCTCTGAGATATCTGATTACAACAGAAAAAGGTCAAAATTGATCATGTTCGAGGACGGGATAGCTCAGTGGTCGGAGCACTCGCTTTCCCCCCCCCAGCCTAGGTTAAACAGCGTGGAGCGTGGTTACCACTTGGATGGGTGACCGTTTGCGCACCTGAGTTTCAGTACCGTTCTCCCAAGTTCACCCAGCTGTAAATAGGTACCTGCCCTCTTTAGGGTCAGGGAAGGTAAAGCAGCGAGGGAGAGGAGATGGGCGCCACCCTCAATATGCTGGCCCCTAGAGAAGTCGAGGTCTCTCATGCCTCACCCCCCTATTACCTTATATTATGTTATGGGACACCTTTACCTTAATATTCGTATACATTACTCTTTCTCTCTCTCTTTCTCTGTCTGTGTGTGTGTATGTGCGTGAGAGCGCGTGCGTGCGTGCGTCCGTCAAGTCAATTCAAAATTGTATTTCCAGATGGTACATTGAATAAGCAATGCATTCGCTTTTTTTCATCAAGCCATCTATCTAAGAACAAATTTCTAAATGATTATACTGAAATACTACATTATTGCATCCTTTACCATTAAATTAAACCAGTAAAAAAAAGAAAAATCGATAAGGTAATACATTGGAAATACAAATTACTACATATACATATACACGCACACACATACTCATACACACCTGCGCGCGTGCGCGCTCACGTCCACACACACATTTAGATAAAGAATGTTTTGAGAATTAAAAAAGAAAATCATAAAACGTCAGGACAAACAAATTACTTCACCTACTGTTTCATCCATTCTTTCACGTTTATACTTTAGATAATAAAAAGGTACAGGAACAAAACGTTAGAAAATACTAGACATTCGTTGTGTCATTACTGACAATATTGCCTTCAATGACCTCCCTCCTCTCCTCCTCCACCCAGCAAACGTGTGCTTTTTATGCACTCATACTCTTCAAATAGCGCTTTTTAAAAATAATATATTCACACAATAACTATCAAACAAGCAAGATAGGTCAAATAAGACAATAATAATGATAATTATAATAGAGATACAAAAATAACAACAATCACCCATCACCATGAGACAACAATATAACAAATAATCCCCATCACCATGAGACAACAACATAACGATGATAACAGAAAAGCATTGGAAAGGATGGGGGGGGGGGGAGGAGTATCAAGGGGGAAGGGGGAAAACACACTCAATCAAATAGAAAAAAAATAATATAAAAAAAACAATTATTCAAACAAGTAAAACCCCTACACAAAATACAAAAGCCCATAATCAACTGGACTATCAAACTAAAACAATGTCAAACTAAAACAGTATCGCTTATAATAGTACTAATAATCTCATCTCTGACTGCAATAAAAACAACATCCACGATAAAATCTATTGAACTGGACAAGAGAAAGGGCATGTGGAGAGAAGAGGAAAGGAGAGGAGAGTAGAAGAGAGAGAGAGAGAGAGAGAGAGAGAGAGGAGAGAGGAGAGAGAGAGAGAGAGAGAGAGAGAGAGAGAGAGAGAGAGAGAGAGAGGACACACTATCAAGCTATCAGGTCTACCATAAAAATATAAAAATGTTCCTCCTTTCCATGTTGTTTAAAAATTTGTAGATTATTTACTAGCCTGTATAGATTACTCTTACTTCTTTGCATAATTAGTGTGCCTCTTTCCTGCCTCCCCCTCCCTCCACACATATACAGCATGTGACTGTAGAATTTCTAGTCACAGTAAGACATACTTGAGTTGTTGTTTTTTGTGTGTTTTTTTAAAGGAATGCCATAAGTGCTGATAAATGTAAGTATGGTTGATTTTGTCATATTAGTCATAGTTGATTTGCCTTATTAGTCAATTCCTAGGCATTCATGCATTAGATGGCTTTTTAGCTGTGTCTTGAACTGATTTTTGTTTTTGAAACATTTTAA
>CM054143.1:9365673-9380673 GCA_028751875.1 Rapana venosa | reverse complement strand
ATTGTCCTAATGCCATTTGAAATTGGAGCCCATATCTTTTTCTGCAGTCCGTAGTAATGAGAAGAAGAAGAAGAAGAAGAAGAAGAAGAAGAAGAAGAAGAAGAAGAAGAAGAAGAAGAAGAAGAAGATATGGAATTTATGTATCACTGAATCTTGTAAAACAAACAAATCAAAGCGCATCGCAGGACCTTTATATTCTCTGGAGCAGGAGGGAGATCAGTCTTCCCTGAGACAAAGTGCAGTGTGGAGAATAGCCAGCTCCTATAAGTGCAGTGTGGAGAATAGGCAGCTCCTATAAGTGCAGTGTGGAGAATAGCCAGCTCCTATAAGTGCAGTGTGGAGAATAGGCAGCTCCTATAAGTGCAGTGTGGAGAATAACCAGCTCCTATTAGTGCAGTGTGGAGAATAACCAGCTCCTATTAGTGCAGTGTGAAGAATAACCAGCTCCTATTAGTGCAGTGTGGAGAATAACCAGCTCCTATAAGTGCAGTGTGAAGAATAACCTGCTCCTATTAGTGCAGTGTGGAGAATAACCAGCTCCTATTAGTGCAGTGTGAAGAATAACCAGCTCCTATAAGTGCAGTGTGAAGAATAACCTGCTCCTATTAGTGCAGTGTGGAGAATAACCAGCTCCTATTAGTGCAGTGTGAAGAATAACCAGCTCCTATTAGTGCAGTGCTGAAACAGCAAAGCGAATCCAGTCATTCGGAAAAAAATGCCATAGAAAACAACTGGGCATATCCTGGAGAGAACAAAAGACCAATAAATTTTTCAAGAGTCAAATAACACGGCTGGCAGGTCCACAGGAACCCCTTCTCACCATCCTCAAGAAGAAAAAGCTGACATGGTTCGGCCACGTCACCCGCCACAATACTCTGCCAAAAACAGTACTGCAGGGAACACTCGGAGGTGGCAGAAGGAGGGGAAGACAGAACAAGTCATGGATGAACAACATCAGAGAATGGACCAGGATGAATGACTCGGCACTACTGCGCAGAGCCGAGGACCGAGATGGATGGAGGAGGCTTACCACGGCATCGTCTTTCATGTCTCCCCCACGACCGCCAAGGTCACGGGACTGATGATGATGATGATTAGTGCAGTGTGAAGAATAACCTGCTCCTATTAGTGCAGTGTGAAGAATAACCAGCTCCTATAAGTGCATTGGCATCTCCTACAAAGACCACATAAGCAACGAAAGCGTGCATAACAGAATCCAGCAAACCATTGGACCCTATGAGAACCTTCTAACGATCGTGAAAAGGCGTAAACTTAAGTGGTATGGGCATGTCACAAGATCCCAAGGAATTACAAAGACAGTTTTGCAAGGCACTGTCCAAGGAGGAAGAAGAAGAGGCAGACCAAGGAAGAGCTGGGAGGATAACATCAGTAAATGGACAGGCCTAGAACTCAACAAAACCCTGAGAAAGGCAGAACAGAGAGAAGAATGGAGGGAACTGGTTGCTGAGTCTTTGAGGGTGCCCCCACGGTCGTCAGACTACGGGACAGATAGATAGATAGATAGATAGATAAGCAGGAGGGAGATCAGTCTTCCCTGAGACAAAGTGCAGTGTGGAGAATAGCCAGCTCCTATAAGTGCAGTGTGGAGAATAACCTGCTCCTATAAATGCAGTGTGAAGAATAACCAGCTCCTATTAGTGCAGTGTGAAGAATAACCTGCTCCTATAAGTGCAGTGTGGAGAATAGGCAGCCCCTATTAGTGCAGTGTGGAGAATTGACAGCTCATATTCGTGCAGTGTGGAGAATAAGCAGCTCCTATTAGTGCAGTGTGAAGAATAGGCAGCTCCTATTAGTGCAGTGTGAAGAAAAGGCAGCTCCTATTAGTGCAGTGTAGAGAATAGGCAGCTCCTATTAGTGCAGTGTGAAGAATAACCAGCTTCTATTAGTGCAGTGTGGAGAATAGGCAGCTCATATTTGTGGGGTCCATTTCTATAATGTAGAGAAATGTAAAGCTGCTCTGACCTGAATAGTTTCCATTGCACACAGATTCCCTCATCCCTGACTATCCTGAAGGTAGGGCACAGGGAGGCCAGGACATTTTCTTTCCTCAGAAGATCCAGTTCAGGCTTTGTCATGCTTACCAAGACATGTAATATTTGGTATGCTAATGACAAAGTAGCTGCAGAATTTTCAAAATAGCCAACGGGAACATTGTCTCTGATGATAATGTTAGATTACGATGTACAGCCTTACATTGTTTGGAGCCAGGGGTGCTGCTCCAATAATGCCCATACCATGGAAGGTACCAGTTCTATCCAGTGTCCTGATCTGATGATCTACATTGTCAGCAAAAACTGGATCCAGCTGTTGGGGTTCATGCCTACCAGGTCTTTTCCTAGTCAGTAGCAGCACACATTTTCAAGCAGACTGACCTCCTTGTATGAAGAACAAAACCCAAGCTTGTGGACACGTTCAACAAGGTTTTGGAACCAGTCTGCTGGGGTATGGCAACCCCAAGAGCAATCTGAAGAGGGGGGATGAGTACTGTTGGTCGTTCTGCCAGCTATAGTGCCTGACCAAGAGAAGCAATTGTCAAGTCAGGATCTGTTTTCCTTCCCAGCCAAGTTCTGAGAAACAGATCCAAAGAAGATGGTAAAATTAATAATCCCAACTGTTTTAGGGGGGAAATCTCAATTGTTTGAGATACTTGCTTCTGCAGAAAGATACTCTGTTGTTGATGTGTTGACGTTCCTGATATTTGATAGGACAGTTTTGTAGTGTCTGAATCATTCTGATTTTCTTCTTTCTCTGCATCTTTCTCTCTGTTGGATTTTGCAAATTTCTCCAGGATCTTCTCTGCATTTGACCGTATTGTAATGACATTCTTTTTCCCTCTGATGCAGGTAATAATTGCTAAATCACCAAAGTGACTTCTAGTTTCTGCCACATGTATTTCTCTGTGTATGGAGTGTCACTATGGAGATACTATTTCATCTTTGTGCACAAGTCCATGATTGTGATTTTTTTCATCATCATTCTTTTTTAAATAAGTCATGACATGTCTGAAAGCTTCATCATGAGCTGTGTCTACTGGTCTGCCTGCAGTTGCTGTGGTTTGTTCCTCTGAAGAACGGCGAATGCTAGAGGGTTAGATTTCATAGTTGTGAAATGGACACTGCACTGCTTGTGATACACAACATCTGCAGCATGAAGGTCACTGACAGCTTGGATTCTTTTGCACACTCTTTCTGCCCATTTGTTCTCTGGTCCATGCCTTAAACCACTTTCTTGAATCTGCTGCTGGCAAGTGCATGTCCGAATTTGATACACAGCTGTGTTTCGTTTCTTCCCGAAATCATTTATGGACTGACCACAAAAGAGACAAAAAGAGGAATTATTTAAACCTAGCTTGCTTGGATCAAAGAGCTGTGTTGTTTACACATTGAATATCTTGCTCTTCCCTCTGTCTCTACATTGTCATCCTTCAAACAGCATGCTTTATTGAGACCTGCTATACCTTTCTCAGTCTGCCTTACTTCATCTTGGCTATCAGTCAGCAGTCTTTCTCCACATAATAACATGCAGACATACCCATTCAGTCCTTTCATGTGAACAAGGAAAAAAATGTGATCAGTTATTGGGAAAATTTTGCAAAATGGCAACCAAAATATTTAATCAGCACTTTTGTAGAGCAGGAGAAAAAAACACAAAAACATCACACCCCACCCTTAGCTTCAAGTTAAACTGAAAACAGTTGCAAGCCTTTTATTCAGAATTTTAAATACACCAGTAGGGTAAATAGGACTGGGCAGACATTTGGATCCAATGAATTCAGATCATCTGTACACACAGTCAGAGACAGGAAACGTACAGAGAATGAAACAGAATGAAAATACCTATATTTATTTATTTATTCAAACACACACACACACACACACACACACACACACACACACACACACACACACTTTTGCAGGGAGCACACAGATTTACTTTCCAAAAGCAGAGAGCACACAGATCTACTTCCCGCTTTACTGGATCAAGGATATATCAACAGAAAGGGGATAGACTCCAGTGTGTATACACTCCCTTCCTAATTTATATGGGCAGATTTCTCCAGTGCCTGTCCTATCCAGTGTTCTGTGGACAGATAAGACCTCTGGCTATGTTTATGAAAGTTAAAAACACTTTCAAGTAAAACAACACAAGGCACCCAGAGAGCTGATTTTGGCAAAAGTGGCTTACCATACAAGAATCACTACCCTACTGCATTGTGTAGGAACTGGTCATGATGTGGACAGTTGTTTTGATGTTGTCTGGTTTAATACGTACATCAGTGATGCAACGACCACATACGTCGTAAAAACAAGCAAGCAGATACTTTCAGTGTGTGTTAAATTTCAAAAGATAAGTCATTTATGCTCATCTAAACCAGAATCAGTAGGGCAAGAGCATTTGCCACCATGGCCCTTTCTGGGTCAAAAATGGGTGGAGCCTTACCAAATAAGGGAGGATGCCGCGGTGTGTGAGGCAGGCCAGCTATAGCAAAGGATCAGTCTCAGAGTGCCAAATATTGTTTTTGAGCTTGTTTGTTTATTGATTTTCGGCAACTTCCGACACCTACTTTTTCCTACTTTTTTTTATATGTTGTTAGTGATATTTTTATCTACCTGTTGCACCAAATTTGAAAACTATTGCAATTAGTTCCTTGGGAAATGCAAGGATTGACTAGCCTAATGTCCGTCTTCAGCTGGTTTCTTTAAGAAGAAGAAGAAGAAGAAGAAGAAGAAGAAGAAGAAGAAGAAGAAGAAGAAGAAGAAGAAGAAGAAGAAGAAAGAAAAAGAAGAAGAAGAAGAAGAAAAAGAAAAAGAAGAAGAAGAAGAAGAAAGAAGAAGAAATGGAATTTATATAGCACTATATCTTGCAGAGACAAATCAAAGCGCTTGCACTCAACTCATTCTTACACAGTCATACAACCAGTAACAAGTAATAGTTCCATCAAGTCCAAATGTGCACACACGCGCACACACACACACACACACACACACACACACAGAGGTCACACACCCTGGCAGGGCAATAGAATCTTGGCTGTTGAAGGCAGGGAAATACTATGAGATAAGGCAGGAGAGTAACATCTTAGGTTTGAAATAAATATGTCTTCAGACTGGATTTAAAAGTGTCATAAGAAGGCTTTTGGCGGAGAGAGAGAGGGAGATCATTCCACTTCAATGGACCAGAAATTGAGAAAGAGCGACGCCGATGGTGGATTGGTTGAATCTAGGTATTTGTAAGGCAGGTATCGCAGCAGAGGGGGAAGAACGAAAAAGGAGGTACAGGTGGAGACTTTCACAGATTTTAGGGGGTGCTTTTTGGGGGAAAACATTTGAAACAGGGGGTATGATCTTATGTTTACTCTCTGTGGACGGCCCCAGGGAGAATTGAAAGGGGGGGGTTTTTTAATATGCCAGATTTTTTCTTTCGGGAACTGAGAGCTGCAGATTTTTGTATACTTAAAGGGGTTTGGGTTTGATGGCGGCAGACCAGCCAACAGAAAATTGCAATAGTTAAAAGGGGAAAAGAATGAGGATGCAAAAGTTTGGTGTTGATTGTGGACGGGTACTTTAATTAAATACGGCCTTAATTGATAGTGCGGATGGCAGGTCTGGGTGATGAATTTTTGCATAGAAGGTGTTGTCAAAAATGCCCCCTAATACTTAAAAAGCAGTGGATAAAGGGGATGTGCTTTGCCAATTTTGTATTGAAGTGTTTTGAGGGAAGGATTTTGTTTTGGGCCCCAAAAGCATATTTCCGTTTTATCACATTTAGCTTAATTTGTTTGTTACCCAATTTTTGGATATTTTAAAAGCGGGGTGGGATTTTTTGTAAAAGGGAAAGGCAGATTTTCGGGGTCGCTGCTTAGAACGGGAAGTCATCGCAAAAAAATGATGGTTGATCTTGGGGGTTAATCATATGTCAGTGGGCGTGTAGGGGGTGAAAAGAACGGGGCCCCAGAACAGTCCCTTGGAACTCCACTTTAAAATTTGCGGTACTGACTGAATCTTGTTTCGTGACTTCGGGAAATCGGTCAGTAAGGTATGAATTAAAAACCAATAGGGCGTACCAGTAACCAAATTTTTTCAAAAGCGGGAGAGAAGAATAGGGGGCAATAGTGCAAAAGGTGAAGAAAATCGATTTAGAAAAAAGAAGTTTTCCCTGGCAAAAAGTGAGTAGAAGTGTTTTTTAAGGGTGGGCAAGGGTATTTCAGTGTGTGGTTGACGCGAAGGCGAGAAACGAAAGAAGGAGATGTTGGAGAGAAGGTGGTTGTTGGCTTTTTTAGAACTACTTTTTCAAGGACTTTAGGATAAAAGGGATTGAAAAGGTCTATTTTCAAATTTTTGGGGCAAGGTCATGTTTTTTGAGTAGAGGTGTGTTTAAAGCATTTTTTAGAGCTGAAGAACATTTCCGGGGCAAGGATAATTTACTTTTTTCGTAATGGGGGAAAATAAGTTGTGGCGGCACTGTGCAAAAAGGAAGCAGGTTTGGGTCAAGATCACGTTTTTATAGTCTTTCCCTTTCAGTTTTACTCGATTTTTTTCTCGCTTGGGGGTGAAAGGAAAGAAAAGGCCAGAAAATTTGGGGGATCAGAATTTACACCCGGGAAAAAGGAGTTGATTAAATGGAGCAAATGTTCCCTACTTTGTCAGAGAAGAATCAAAAAAAAATATAAAAGGGAAGTTTAGAGTGGTTGTGAATAGAAGGCAGAGGACTCCCCTTCTAGACCCAAGAAATGGGATGTGGGAAAAAAGAGGATTCATAGCGTGGATCAAAATTGGAAAAGTAATACTTTGTTTTTGCGAACAAAATTGGGTTTTTAAACTTTGTTGTTTTTTTCAAAGAAGCTGTTTAGTTCGGTTTTGTTTTTCCCCTTGGCCGCTCTAGTTGCCGGCGTTTGCTTCTGGACAGGTTCAGGGTTTACCATTTTCACATGGCCAAAACAGGCGGAGGGGTCGTAGGAGGGATGTCATCAAGGAGTTGGCTGAAGGGTTTGTATGCTTAGAAGGGTCAGAATGGTCGGGGTTTTGTGATAGGCATTAAACAGTTTGGGGAAAAGGAAAAGTTTAAATATCAATGGCCTTGATTGCGGGGGTAATCCCTTTTAATGATGCGAAGCCCTTTTCCATTTGTCGCAATTTTTGGGGAAATTTCCAAAACATTTGCAACCCTGGGGGGACACAGTGGTGCTTTTTCCCTGCTTCTTGTGGCAGGGGACTTTCGTTTTTTTTTCGTTTGGGTTTTCATCTTTTGTTTTCCCTGTAATCTTCTGTCAGCTGTAGTCTGTCAGTGTCACAGGCCGTATTGTTGATGTGTCACTGCAAAAAAGTCATTGCATCGTCAATGTCATATTTCTGTCATATCAGAACGTCACTCCATCTCCCACGTCAATTGGTGCGGCTGCACTGTTACGCCTGGTAAAATCACAAGCTTGACAAGAGGAGACGGCGGCGTTTTGCACGTGCAAATTCAACAGCAGGGGGAAGAGGTCAGGGGCGGCCATTTTAATGTGTCCATAGCAGTTTATTTTTGTTAAAAAAAAAATTGGGGGTGTCAGAAGAAACTTTCAAAGGGGAACAAGTTCCACGATGTTTCTTCAAAAAGACCTTATGCTCTCCACCCCCCTTTTTGTCCCTGGAAATTTTTGGGCTCCCCCTTCCTGGGGTTTACCAACCTGCACATGGTGTGTTTTGCTGGAAGTGGGGGCGGGTTGACGGCGCAGCAGATACGTTGGGTTTTTTCTCTGCGTAAATTTTTTAAAAACGAGTGAAGACTTTTCTCAGAAAGGGGTTTCAACTGTTTCTAGCAAGGTGTAGCCCTGTGACGGGCAATGGACCCTTTCGGGGTAAAAAATGCAGCAACTTTTTTCACTCACTTTTGAAGCCACGTCTTCTGGTACCCAAGAAAGGGGAAGCCCCCACGGGAAAAAGAAGGAAAGAGAAAGAGGGGCGGTGGGGGGGGGGGGGGGTGCGGAGAGAGGGGGGGAGGAAGGAAAAGACGGGAGGAGGAAGAGAGAGAGAGGAGAGGGGAGAGAGAAAGGAAAAACAGACACAAAAACAGAAAGAGAAGGGACAAAAGGGAGAAAAGAGCAGGAGACAGACAAAACCAACACACCACACAACACACCCACATCACACACCACACACACACAGTGGATAGGGCAAGGGGGGGGGGGGGCGGGGGAGGGGAGGGGGGGCCCTAATGGCCCCCTGAAGTTGTATTGGTTTTGCCCAATTGAGCTTAACCTTCGGCACTCCTCTATTCACTGGAGTGGATTCGGTAGAATTACTTTTTTTTTGTTTTTAAACCACATTGAACTAAAGGGGAAAAAATATCTCCCGTGGGCAAAAATTTTTCAAAACACATGGCTTTCCTTGCCAAAAACTTCCTAGTTTAATTCAAAAAAAGGTAGTTACGAAATATTTCAAAATTTGTTTCGAGGGAAAGTAGAGAGCTTTACGGTGTTTGCATTTCAAAAATTTTGGATTACTTTTTGGGGGAGGGGTGGTTTCATGGGTTTTCGGATAACTAGGCCCAACCCAGGGGAATCAGTGGTCTAGAGGTAACGGACTTTCTAGAAAGCTAAATCCGGGGGGGGAAGTGTGCGGTGGTTTGATCCCCTTTTGGGGCCCGAAACTTCCCCCCCCCCCCCCCATTAAAAGAGACGGATAAACTAAGTTCCACTTTACACAATTTTTTTTGCGTAGTAAAAGAACCCCCGGGAACAAAAGCTTTCTTAGCAAAACTCTCTAGGGAAAAAAAAAAATACTTGATAAAAGGAAACAAAAAAAAGCTGCAGATAAAAAAGAAAAAATATGAGGCGCTTTTTTGTGGGAGTGCTACCCCGGGGAAAGCAGCCTGATATAATGGATAAGCACTATGTGTTGGGGTTTTTACCTCCATCCCCCTATGTATCAGATTTTGTAAATTTTGTCATCCCCTTCCACTAGGCACAATGGCCCACTCTTCCCAGAACGGAGTAGGTTTAACTGCGCTAAACGTTCTTGTGCTTCGCTCACGGGGCCTCGTTTATAGCTCCCCAAAAAATTTTGGGGGGAGTGGAGTCGGTTGATTCAACCCAGAGGAAAACCTCTCGAAAGAGATTCGAACCCGGGGCCACAGTCACGAGCGCAAAGTGCAACGCTCTAACCAGCCCGGCCCTCCCGCCCTCTTTATTCTTTAGGTTTTTTATTTATTTATTTACTTTTTTTTACAAAGCTCAGGCTGTCTTTCGTGTTTTTTAGTTCATGATTATGAAACACTTTTACGTACCCGTGGTGGGGGTTGTGAAATCCTTGCCTTTCCTTGCCTTTTCCTTACTTTGTGTGTGTGTGTGTTGTGTGTGTGGTTTTTGTTGTGTGTTTTGTGTTTGTGTGTTGTTTGTGTGTTTTGTTGGGTTTGTGTGGTGTGTGTGTTTGGGGTTTTTGTTTGTTGTGTGTGTGTGTTGGGTTTGTGGGGTGTGTGTGGTGTGTTTTTGGTTTGTGTGTGTGTGTGGTGTGTGTTTGGGGTTTGGTGTGTGTTGGTGTTTGTGTGTGTGTGTTTGTGTGTTGTTTTGGGTGTTTTGTTTTTGTTGTTGGTGTTTTGTGTTGTTGTGTTTGGTGGTGTGTGTTTGTGTGTGGTGTGTGTTGCCTTTTCCCTTTCCCTTTCTTGGGTGTTTTTGTGTGGGGTGGGGGGGGGGGTTATTTTTTTTGTTGCGTGTGTTTGGGGTGTGTGTGTGTGTGTGCTGTGTGTGTGTGTGTTGGGTGTGTGTCTGCATGTGTGGGGTGTGCATGTGGGTGTTTGAGTTCGTTTTTGGGTGGGGGTGTAGGTGGAGTGAGTGTTGTGTGTGCGCGTGTTGTGGTGTTGGCGCGCGCGCCGCGTGTGTGTGCTAAAAAGACTATAATTTATTTTTTTTTTTGGCATTTTCAGATGTGTATGTAGCAAATTTAAAACATGCCATAAAAACACACACACACACAAACACACACACCTCACACACACACACACACATTTTCTTCCCCTCCCTCCACACAACACACCCCTCACACACACACACACAACAAAAAAACACCATACTGGGGAAAAAATTTTAATAAATAGACATACAAACACTGTTGCATCAAAACAATAATTATTTTATTTACCTTAGAAAAAAAAACTCCAAAAAAAATTAAAACTAGAGTGAAATTATATAACAGTGAGATAATCCCTTTACAAAAATGCGGGGTTTTTTGGTTTCTGGCCCAGATTTTTGCTTACATGCAAGTGCATGGAAAATTTTTACCTTCTAAATTACGGAAATAGGTTTTTTAGTCATTGATTAATGCAAACCCAAAAAAAAATAAAGCAGGTTGTTAGGAAATTATTATGTTGTGTGTGTGTGGTGTGGGGGTTGTGTGTGTGGTTGGGTGTGTGGGTTTTTGGGTTTTTGGTTTGAAGGAGGAAAGTGTGTGGTGTGTGTGTGTGTGTGTGTGTGTGTGTGTGTGTGTGTTTTGGGGTTTTTGTTTTTGTTTTTTTTTGATTTAAAGTCTTTTTTACTTTTAGTTTGTGTTGGTATGTGTCTGTGTGTGTCTGGTGTTTTGAGAGAGAGAGTAGCGCGCCAGATAAAAAGTAAGAAAACACCTTGGTTAGACAGTTCCCCCAGTTCGAATATACTATGTTAAAATATCCAGATGCGATTTCTCTAATGTTAAGTTCTAAACCCAAAAAAAAATGTTTTACCAACTTTTTTATCTTTCTTTTTCAGCCATTTTTATCACAAAAAAATTTTTTCCCGTTTTTAAAGACATATCCCAAAAGGGCAAAAGCAGCCCAAGTTCTGACTAATTATAACAAAAATGACAAGAACTAGGTAGATCAGATTTTGGATAAAAGTAGCCCTTTATGAGGCAAAAGTTTAGGGAAAATGATTTAAAGGGTAACATGCCAAGCTTCAAAAAGACAAAACCCTTCATATAATCCCCCCGTCAAAAAATTTCTATGTATAAACCTTAAAAAATATATCCCCACCCTCAAAAATATAATGTATAAACCATGTCAATAATAATCTCACCGTCAAAAATATATATTATAAATCAACTGAGTAAAAAAAAAAAAAAAAGGGTAAGTCAGTCACATTTGACTACAAATATCAAAATGGGGCAGTTTAGGGGCAAGCATCGCATTCCCCAGTAAGGTTGATTTTGCGCATTGAGCGGGTTACCAAGTGGGGTGGGTATCGTTTTTCGCGCCCTTTGGGTTCGTACGTTCCCCCCTTCACCCACTGAAATTCCCTGCCCTCTTTAGGTCGGGGAAGGAAACAGCGAGGGAGGGAATAGGCACCTTCAATTGCGGCCCCGGAAAAGTTGAGGCTCTACATTTGCTCCCTAACACCGACTTATTTTTAAGAAACCATCCCCTTTTTTACTCTGAAACAATTCCCTTTTGTCATTTTTTGTCATAAAAAAAAAGATAACCCAAAAACCAAAACATTCCCAGCTCCCAATTTTTCCCCACAACCCACAGACCCCCTAAAAACGAGTTTTTTCTGTTTTTACTTCATCAAATTTCACACATTCACCCCAAAACTACAACCAAAAAGTAATCATGCCAAGCTTGAACCCTTATCGGGGGGTTCCCACAATTTTTGATCTTGGGACGAGATGTCAGAGACCCTTTTCCCGGGGGCCAGCAATTGAGGGGGGCGCCCCACTCCTCTCCCTCGCGCTTTCCTTCCTGCCCAAAGAGGGCAGTCCCCATTACACGGTAAACGGGGAACTTTAACAAGCCAAATCCAAACGGCACCCATCCACTTGGTAACCACGCTAACGCTGCTTAATAACCTTACGGGGGCAAAGCGATGTTTGCCCACGACTATCTCGTCCCCCTTATGGAAACAAAGTTTACAGATAATATTTTTACAAGCATCTGAAACCCCCCCCAAAAACATTCAACAGTGGGAAACAGCAAAAAGGGAAACTAAAAAAGACGAAAAAATTTTCCAAAATGATTTGGGTTCCCTTTGGATGCTAAAACGGGTTTTTTACCTCCTTTTTTTTTCTCCTAAAAACAGGGCGAGGGGGGGCACAAAATGGACACAAGGTTTTTCATCTTTATAAACCCCCAGAACATTCTTTTTACACAAAATTACTTCAATACGATACTACTGTCTTGTAAAGCACACTTCCCAATTACCATTTAACAAAATTTTTTTTTTTTTTTTGGATGCTGAAAAATTTGGCACCGATCCTTTTAGAGGTTAATGTGGAAAGGAATGATCCCAAAATTTTTTTCAGCTGCCATTTTCCCGATTTTTGGGTTGAATGGGATGAAGCACCCTACACTATTAGTTTGTTGAGCCTCCGCCTGTTACGTACAAGATTATTTTCCTTTTTCTGAAAACTTTTTTTTTTCCTCTTTTTCTTTTGTTTTTTTTTCTTCGTTTCTCGCTAAAGCCCAAAGGGTTACATATCTCATAAGCGACCTTTTTTCCTTGAATCCCCGCCATGAGGACTGGTAGTCCGAATCGGATGTGTCGGGAACATGCCACCTCGTGCCTGGGTTTTTGGGGAAATGCTGGCACCCCTTTCTGCCCGCACGACAGGGCCTAAACTTTCCGAAAGTTGAACGGTTTTTTTTAACCCCGTGTGCAAGAATTTCCTGCGTGCGTTCCCACAAGGAATCGGTTTGCAGTCACACCTGAAGGACTTTAAACTTTCAGGTCGATTTTCCTCGTGAAACTGGAAAAGGGCGAGGTTTGGAATCGAACCCAACCTCACGTTTTACTTGTTAGGAAAGGTAAAACGGTCTTAACCGTTTCTGCTACCATTTCTGGCTTAAAACAGCGGGTTAGACCAAAGTGCATTTGAAAAAACAAACAACAAAAAACCTTCTTCATTTGAGAAATTGCATCAGACATTTCTATTAACGATACTGCTTTCGATAAAATACACCGGGAGAAAGCACACGTAAGAAAGAGTAAATATTGTCGATATCAAAACACAAAATCCAGGTTTCTCTTGTGACCCATATTAATTATTTTATAGTATATATATAATATATAATTATATAATATATAATTTATATATAAGTAAAATATATATATATATATATATATATTATATATGTATTATGTATGTCATCATCATCATCATCATCACACTAAAAAAACCATAACAGAAAAACACTGCACTCATAAATTGTTTTGAAGAAAGCATAAAAATCCTCCAGGAAATGTTCATGAATGCTGTCATAAAATGCAATGCAACAATACCAAAGGAACTGAAATTACAATATGTATGTCTGTCTGTCTGTCTGTCTGTAAAACTGAAACACGTTAAAGAAAGAGAGGCCTTCTTCTATACAATATAAAAAAATAAAACAAACCCGTATGACTGCAATTTATCTTCTACAAAACGCTGTTAATCATCAAGCAAGAGATTTTTTTTAAAATCGATACACCACAATTCATTGTATTCACAAAAGCACCGGTACTTGACAAAAACGTCAAGGGGAAAAGATGTGAGAGAAAACATTGGAAAGACAGGGAGAAAACTGAGAGACGACAGAGAGCCCAGACAGAGACACAGACGAGACAGACTTAGCATTGACAGATGAAAAATCAAACGAGTACAGCCATTTTTTTCAAACGTTTGCATAAATATTATGTATTCAGCAGACTTTGTCTTCGCGGGGAAAATTACTCATCCTTTTCATTACCTGTGAATGTGAATGCTGTTATCATTTTATTCAATCATACATTATTTCCTGGCCTTATTCTTTGGTCATTATTTTGTATGTATCATTAGCCGCCATACGAATGTTGGCGTTGTACCTGAGTACAATTATTCACTACCAGATTGTTGTTGCTGCTGCTATGTTGATCATGTCAGATGTGTTTCATGCTTTTTTTGGAACGAATAAACCCTATTTACCACCCCCCCACCCCCCACCCCCACCAAATGGCAGAAAGACAAAGGAGAAAGGCACTTGAGAAAAACAGAAGAGAAAGGGGCAGGAGAAAGACAAGGAAAAAACTTTCGGAGAAAGACATAAGAAAGACACGGGAAGAAATAGCAAGAAAGACATAGAAAACTAGGAAAAAGACCCAGAAAAGAACATGGGCAAGGACACCAAGAGAAAAGAAACAGGAGAATAAGCACAGTGAAACAGACAGAAAAAGACAGAAAGGGAAACCACAGGAAGAAAGACAGAGAAGAAAAGACACACGAGAAAAAGACACATGAAAAAGATAACACAGGACAAAACAAGAGAAAGACATAGGAAAAAGACACAGAAAAAGATACAGGAGAAAAAGTACAGGAGAAAAAGACACAAAAAGAAAAAGGACACCGAAGAAAAAAAACACCGGAGATAAAGACAGAGAAAAAAACACAGGAAAAAAACACAGACAAAAAAACCCACAAAAGACAAGAAAGGAGAAAAAACAAGAAGAAAAATATGAGAAAAAGACACAGAAAAGGGACAAAGGAAAAAAAACCAGAAAAAAAACCCCAGACAAAGACTGGGAGAAAGACAATGAGAGAAAGTTTAGCACGGAAAAAGACAGCACAGAAGAAAACACAGGACAAAGACAAAGGAAAAGACACATAGAGAAGATAGCACGGGAGAAAAAAACACAGGAATAGCATAGGAAAAGACACATGAGAGAAAAATAGCAAGAAAAGACACAGGACATAGACATAGAGAAAGAACACAAGAAGAAAAATACACAGAAAAGACACACAGAGAAAGCACCAGACAAAAGACAAGGAAAAGACACGTGAGACAAAAAACATAGGAAAAGCAACACAGGAGAAAGACAGCACAGGAGAAAAAACAGCACGGGAAAAGACAGCATAGAAAAGAATGACAGCACAGGAGAAAGAAAGACAGCACAGAGAGAAAGACAGCACAGGAGAAAAAAGACAGCATAGGAAGAAGACAGCACGGGAAAAAGAAAGACAGCACAGGAGAAAAACAGCACAGGAAAGAAAGACGCACAGGAGAAAGAAGACGAAATAGGAA
>CM054143.1:9333173-9360673 GCA_028751875.1 Rapana venosa | reverse complement strand
ACACAACACAACCCCACACCACACACACCCCAAACGTAGTTATTAAAGGTAACCAATAACCTATAAGGTCGTAGTGGACGAGCGTCAGAAACCTCACTTCTTAAGGGGCCAGCATATTGAGGGCGGCGCCCTCTCCTCTCCCTGCTGCTTTTTTACCTTCCCTGACCTAAAGAGGGCAGTACCCATTTTACAACTGATGAACTGGGGAACTATGAAACCAAGGCCAAACGTCACCCATCCAAGTGTAAACCAGCTCGACCTGCTTAAACCACGGGGAAAGCAAATGCTCGACCACAGACAAACCTTTCAAGTAAGAAATTTTTTTTTTAATCAACTATCCCCCCCCCCAAAAAACCACAAGAACAGCCCACACGGTGCCCACAAGGGTCAAACTAAGAGCAGCAACAACCTGGGGACGGGACGAGAGGAGGTGGTGGGGGGCTCTGAGTCATCTCCGGGGTGTGCTGGCGGTCGTGTCAGATATCTGAGAAACAGCAAAAGGAGTGGCGTGGGGTGGGGGTGGTGGTGGTGGTGGTGTGTGGTGTGGTGTGGTGTATGAGATGATGAAGATGATGAATGATATGATTAGATATCTTAGAAAATGATGCGCGTCGTCGTCGCATCATCATCATCATCATCATCACACACATCAACATCCCAACACATCACACCACCACCAAAACCCCCATCACATCATCATACACCAAACCCCCAAAACCACATCATCATCATATCATCATCATCACACATCATCATCATCCATCATCATCACATCATCAATATTCTTACTATTATTACCAATTGTGTTGGCATTAACGTTGTTCTAAAAAAAGAAATAGCCAGCAGCAGTCAGCAGAAGTAGTAATTAGTTAGTAGTAGTATAGCACGCAGCACAGCAGCAGCAGCGGAGCAGCAGCAGCAACACAGAAGTATAGTATATATAGTAGCAGCAGAGCAGCAGCACACAGAGCACACAAGCCAGTAACAGCAAAGTAGTAACAGTAGTAAGTAGAAGTAGTAGTATAGTATTGTATAGTAGTAGTATGTAGTAGTAGTATTAGTAAAGCAGCACAGCAGCAGCAAGCAGCAGCAACAGTAGTAAGTCGTAGTAGGTAGTAGTAGTAGTAGCACAGAGCACAGCACAACACACAACAGCACAGCAGCACAGTAGTATAGTAGCAGCCCGACACACAGTAGTAGTAACACAGCAGCAGTATCCTCTGAGTAAATAGTAACAGCAACAGCAGTAGTATATTTTAGCACAGCACACAGCACAGTAGTAGCAGCACACCAGCAGCAGAGGAGTAGTAGTATAAATAAAGGCACAGCAGCAGCATAGTAGAGCAGCATAGAAGCAGCAGTAGCACGAGTATAAAATTAGCACAGCAGCAACATCACAGCCCGAATAGTAATAGCAGCAGCACATCAGCAGCAGTAGCATAGTTAGTAATAATAGCAGCAGCAGCAACAGCAGGACAGCAGTAGTAATAATAGCAGCAGCCAGCAGCAGCAGCAGCAGCAACCACAGTAGTAGTATATCAGCAGGCAACAGCAGCAAACAGCAGCAGCACGATAGTAATAATAGAAGCAGCAGCAGCAGAGCAGTAATAAGCGCAGCAGGAATAGATAAAGTAGTAGAGTATAGTAGTATAGCAGCAGCAGCACAGCAGCAGCAGCACAGCAGGCAGTAGAAGCGGCAGCAGGAAATAGTAGTAGTATATCACAGCCCGCAGCAGCAGGACTAGATATAGCAGTAGCAGCAGCACCAACAGCATCAGAGTTCCAATTGCAATCACAATATTAATTAGCGCAAAACAAATTCCATAACTATAAGTAGAAGTAGATAGTATAGAAGTAAGTAGTAGTAGAAATATTAGTAGACAGAATATTTAAATTATTATCATAATCAACACCATCATCACATCACCATCAACACATCATCATCATCATCATCCTATACCTACCTTGGCGGAACCCGTGAGTTGGCAGTGACATAGTACCAAACCCGTCAGCGTCACGTTGTCAGTACCTCAAAATCCAAAACAACAACCACCACACAATCAAGATAGAACAGTATCAACAAACCCAAAACTGACGAACGCTTTTAAATCCAGTGTCAATCATCTGTTTGTTTGGGTTTTTGTGTGTGTTTGTTTGTTTTTTTAACTTCAATCCCACGTGTCCATAAGTCCTGGTTCGAGTCTCGAGCACTGTTAATGAAGGACAGAAGGTGTGTGGTGTGGTGTGTGTGTTGTTGTGTGGTGTTTGTGGTTTGGGGTGTGTCTGTGTCTTTTGCCCGTGTGTTGTGTGTGTGTGTGTGTTTGTGTGTGGGTGGGTGGGGGTGTGTGTGTGTTGGGTGTGGGGGTGTGGTGTGTGTGTGTGGGGTGGGTGTGGGTGTGTGTGGGGGTGTGTTGTGTGTGGGGTGTGTTGGGGTGTGTGGTGTGTAGTGTGTGTGTGTGTGTGTGTCGTGGGGTGTGTGTGTGTCTGTGTGTGTGTGTGGTGTGTCTGTGTGTGTGTGTGTGAGTGTGTGTTGTGTGTGTGTGGTGTCTGTGTGTGTGGGTCTGTGTGTGTAGTGTGTGTGTGTGTGTCTGTGTGTGTGTGTGTGTGTGTTGTTGTCTGTGTGTGTGTGTGTGTCTGTGTGTGTGTGTGTATGTGTGTGTGTGTAGTGTGTGTGTGTGTGTTTGTGTAGTGTGTGTGTGTGTGTGTGTGTCTGTAAGTGTGTGTGTAGTATGTGTGTGTAGGTGTGTGTAGTGTGTGTGTAGTGTGTGTGTAGTGTGTGTGTGAGTGTGTGTGTGTGTGTGGTGTGTGTGTGTGTGTGTGTGTGTGTGTAGTGTGTGTGTGTGTGTGTGTGTGTGTGTGTGTGTGTGTGTGTTGTGAGTCAGTAAGTCTTCAATTTTAACGTCTTTCCACTTTAAGTGATACAGACGGCCCTAAAATAGGAGACTGAATGAAATAAATGGATAGATAGATAGATAGATCTACTCTGTGTGGTGCGTGCGAGTGTGTGTGTGTGTGTGGTGTGTGTCTGTGTGTGTGTGTTGTGTTTGTGTGTGTGTGTGTGTGTGTGTTTGTGTGTGTGTGTGTGTGTGGTGTGTGTGTGTGTGTGTGTGTGTGTGTGTGTGTGTGTGTGTGTGTGTGTGTGTGATAAAGAGTAATAACAAGGGAAATACACAAGTAGTATTCTTAACATAAACAGATCAAGAACAACATTTTTTTTAAATAGAAAAAAAAGGGGGAAAAGGAAAAGAAATGCAAACAGAACTACAACTACAATAAATGCCCTATAGGACTTAACAATAAACCTTTAGCCATGTCAAACGTTAGCTTTACATTGTTCAAAACTTCGTCAATGGTATTTTCAGAAAAGGCAGGTAGATAAGTTTTTTAATTCTCACATTCAAGTATGATATGGGTATTTCAAATATATTCACCACATAAGCATTTAACATCCTTGCTGAATTTTGTTGTGAATGCATTTAATCTTATCCTGAAAAACAATGCCTTGAGTTGTCTTTGACAGCATTTGTATGAATCTCTAAGTGATCAATGCATTCAATTACGTTCTTCCCACTCGGAGTTGAATGTGAAAGTCGCTTGATTTGCCGATGCTTTTCTATGAATTTGTTTAAGGAAGCTTCTTCTAACAACTGATAACCCTCTGCAATGGATAGAGGGACATGCAGTACTGTAGACCCCTTGTCATTACGTGCACCTTTCTTCGCAGCCCGATCAGCCCACTCATTAGAAAATAATCCTATATGTGAAGGAATCCAGCAAAAGGAAACATGAATTCCTCTTAAGCACAGAAGATTTATAAAGTATTTGATATTTAGTATAAGTTTAGGAGATTGCTTATAAGTTATTGACTTTAAGGCATATAAAACTGATTTTGAATTCACACAAAGTAGTATGTGAAAGAAACTGTATGGATGATCTAACATAAAATTCAAAGCCATGAGAATAGCGATCAGTTCAGCTGTAAAAACAGATCGATTTTTACCAACATAATATGACTTTTCTACTTTTAGTGATGGTATGACGAATGCTGGACCTGCTTGATGATTGTCTAAAAGAGAGCCAACTGTATAAATTTTAAGATAATGAGAGTAATTATGTTCTATAATATGTGAATGAACATTAACTGCCATGATATTCGTATTCTCATTCTTTTTCATGTGTGTGTGTGTGTGTGTGTGTGTGTGTGTGTGTGTGTGTGTGTGTGTCTGTGTGTGTCTGTGTGTGTGTGTGTGTGTGTGTGTGTGTGTGTCTGTGTGTGTGTGTGTGTGTGTGTGTCTGTGTGTGTCTGTGTGTGTGTGTGTGTGTCTGTGTGTGTGTGTGTGTGTGTGTGTGTGTGTGTGGTGTGTGTGTGTCTGTGTGTGTGTGTGTGTGTGTGTGTCTGTGTGTCTGTGTGTGTTTGAGGGGTGGGGGGGTTACCACATCCCAGGTCAACTTCAAGTCAAGTCCATTGTCTCTCAGTAGATAGAGAGTGTCGCCACATGAGCGGCGCCACCTAGAGCCCTTCACGCACAGACCTGCCAGTGCCTTCATTCTCTTCCTGTATATACACACACGCACAAGATCAAATAACCAAACTACGAACACACCCAGCAGACATCTCCACAGTCGGTATGCGGCTGCCTTCATGGTGAGCAAAAACCCGGTCGCATACGCAATCCAATCCTGTTGTTTATAGCCCCGCCGACCACGGAGGCCATATTTATCAGGGCTGTCACTTCGTACTTTTTTTTCCTCTTCCTCGAAAACATCATGACAGAGACACTGCAAAAACCACCACACTTCCATCTCCATTGGTGGAAGACCTCTTTGCAACCTCAGATTTGCAGGTGACATTGACCTCATGGGCGGCAGCAAACAAGAACTGCAAAACCTCACAGATAGTCTATCAGATCGAGCGAGCGCATACGGCATGGAGGTCAGTACAGAGCAATCAAAGATCATGGTCAACAGCGCCAGTAATGACAGCACGGAAATAAAGATGAATGGAGAAATACTGGAAGAGGTGAGCCAATTCAAATACTTAGGCTCCATCCTAACAAAAGATGGTACATCAAACAATGAAGTGAAAGCTCGCACTGGCAACAGCAACAACAACTCTAGCCAACTCGAGAGGATCAACAGATCAACAACATCAGCGTCTTCTGCACCAAATAATCTACCTCTACAAATCCATCGTGATATCTATCCTCCAAGGATGTGAATCATGGACTCTTGTCAGCAAGCTAGAGAGGAGAATCCAAGGCATTCGAGAACAAATATCCCCAGAAGACTCCTCAAAAATATCATACAAAAACACAAGACAACAACTATGTGAAAAAAGAAATCGAAAAGCGTGTGGGCCCCCAAGAACCTCTGCTCTCTCCCATAAAGAGGAAAAACAGATGTAGCTTGGTCACACCACAAGACACAACACCATAGCAACAACCATCTGCAGGGAACGGTTGAAGGCAAGAGAAGAAAGGCCGCCAAAAGAAATCATGGTTGGCCACGTCAAAGACTGACCGCCCACCCCTGCAACACCTCTACTCGCACACAGTATCCTGAACATGGAAAAAAGTCTGTTGCCGTCCTTCTCTGATGTCCCCCTACGTCCTTGGGACATGGGACTGAGGTGAGTGAGTGAGTCACCTCGTAACATATTTTAATCTGATTATAACAGTGCAACAATGGGCGGAAAAAACAATATAAAAGTCGCAGTTCGCAAAATCCTCACCTTTGGGCACCGCCTCCAGCTCAACCCCAAGAACCGGCGGGGGGTGGGGGGCGGGGGGACTCCAACCACACCACACATGCTACAACTGAAGAAGAACTAAGACGTAATCGGTGTTTAGAGGTAAACGCACCTCCTAGAAATCGAACAGTCCGGGTCGGAAGTATATGTGCTTCGATCACCACCGTTGGCCCCCCCAAAACTCACTCCCACCCTCCCACCCCCCCACACCCACCACCCCCACCCCAACCCACTATCCATTAGACCAGGAGTAGTGATCTTGGTGCTAGTCTTTCGGATGAGACCGATAAACAGAGGACCCGTGTCTTACACAAAAATTATCCAGCGCACGTAAAAAAACAACCCACGGCAACTAGAAAGTTGTCCCCTAGCAAAATTATGTAAAAATTATTTCTTTTTTAAACAACAACAAAACCCCCACCACACTAATTAGGGAAACAAAATACAGTTGTAGACAGGAAAAGTTTTTAAAAAAAAAAGGTTGCACTGTTCTTGTGGCGACGTGTTCTCTCTCTCTCTCTCTCTCGTCTCAAAATCTCTCTCTCCTCTATCTCGTCCTCTCTCTCGTCTCTTCTCGTCTCTCTCTCTCTCTCCTAGTTACCAAGCCCAGACTCCTGAAAACTGTGCCAGTGACTGACTAAGGACCGATAGCCAGCTGCACCGTCAGATCTTCAGGCACAGTGGATGATTTTGTCGGCGTATACATCGCCTTCATTTTCACCGGCTGAAAGGAAGGCCAAGCTAAGATATCCGACATTGAAGCCAAAGACACATCATAGCCTAGCTATGGTACGTACGGACCCTCACAGAAATTTTTTTCAGAAATCTGAGTTTGCAATGTGGGGATGTAGAACAAAACCCTGGCCTCCGACAGCCAAGCAGCAGCAGCAAGCATACCGTCTGACCACCCCAGTGGAGGCCAGCACAGCAGCAGATGAGTCTTGATGCGGGGATGGCGGACCGGACCGGCAGCAGTCAGGGAGAGAGTGGAGATTTCATGGAAATACAATCGTCACTGACAAACTTTAATGGGGACTGTGACCACACGAACGCATAATTGATGGCATGAGGGTAAGAATTCAGGAAAAAGAAATGAAGAGAATCCAATACTGAGCTGAAAAGATGAATCTGACCTGAGAGGGATGAAGTGTCAGACAGGAGTCATGATGAATAGAGAACTGGAGAAACCAACAATGAACTGACAGAGAAACTGAACACACGGAACTGAAAACTGACGATTTGAAAAATCGAATCCAGAGCGCAAAAAACAACATAATTGTAATCACGGTTTTCCAAAGAGAGAAATGAGAACGCCAGATGAGTGTGAGAACAGCTGAGTGATAGATCACTGACAAACTGGAGCTTACAGGGGACTTTAGCTTTGTCAGAGTTCACGCGCCTTAGTGCCAAAGAAAACTCTCCTATCAAAGCAAGGTCACTTCCTACAAAGGACAAGAATCAAAGTCCTCAAGGCAAAAGGCAAACTGAGGGGAAGTGATGTGTTTTGTTGGAGAGGAATTAACTAACGATCAGAGAAATCGAAAGAAACTGTCACCAGCCACTGAAGGCCGCCAAAGCTCAAAACACAAGGCAAGCAATGGTGTATACGACCATCTGCTGATCGAGGGCAAGAATTTGCTCTTGTGCTGATGACAACGCTCTTGTGAAACTGCGCTAAGAGGAATACAACGGTTGCCGGCCTCAGACTAACACGAAATGGGCCATACTTACGCTTAGATGGGGAGTGGGGAGGAAATCAGGGGGAGGAAAAGTACAGAGTGACACCGTTTGAAGGTAGTGGAAGGAGTAGTGTGGAAAATCCATGTACAAGATGAACATGGTCAACACGAAGCGTAACGGGGGGAAGGGTGTATTTAGTACGAACGTAACTCAGATGTAGGCCTGCTTCTTTTGCAAGTTGTCGTGATAAAGCTCTCGGTGCATGCGCCACCTGTTTATGAGACAGTGGAAATATTTGGTTATGATTGTAAAAAAAAAAAGTGTAAATACGTGCAATGTTGTTTTAACAATCGGTCCCCTTCTGAAGATATGCCAAGAGCAGGAAGTAGTAAAACAATATTCTTTCCTTCACTGGAATGTCTGCCTACTTTTCTAAGTTATCTGATCCTGATTTTTTGTGGAGTCGTGGTGTTCTTTTGATTTCGTTTGCTTTGTAGAAACATTTGTTGAATGATGTTCAGTCAACTTTTATTCTGAATATACGTGTTTGATAAGCCTGCTTTAAAATTTACTGATCGTGGTCGCATCAGGTGGGGTAATTGTTTTATTTAAAAATAGCCTGATGAAGCATGTGAAAAGCATTGAATGTACAACTATGATAAACATGTTTTGTTTGTCATTGATAAAAAGCTGTTGCATCTGCCTCAGTGATATTTTTGATATGTAATGGACATATGTACCGGGGGTCCGGAGAGTACTCACCCTATATACTAGTGTTTTTGATATTGATAACGGCATGCTCAGGTTGAAGAGTGTTTGTATAATATCATTTGTTTACATAATTAGAGTTTCAGTACTAATGTGAGAGAGACTTTAATGGAAGGAACAGCTGATATATTTCAGACAAGGCAGTGACGATTCTCAACATAATCATCATTTTCGGACAATTAACCAGGCAAACTAAACAATGCTCGAGGACAAGGTATTAAATTCATATGAAAACTGAATGTTAAATATGTGAGCTGCACTTGAGTTATTTTATTTTAAAATGGTGTTTGTCATATGATACTGATGTCCGTTTTAAACCTTGTCAGTGAACTCTGGGTACAGTGTCAATGATTATTTAATGTTGCTTCCTGTAACTGTTTGATGTTGTTGAATCCTGTTTCTCCATATTTTTGAAAGACGATGGAAATCTGACCACAAAAGACATGGACCTTTAAGATTTTCACAAAAAACAGCAAAACATATCAGGATCTCGAAGGAAAAACAAAGAAAAAAGAATAAATAGAAAAATTTGTTGTGGAATGATACCATGTGCTGGTGATTATTGTCATGAAAAGACTCAAATAGTGTGGCAACAAAATAATTGTTTTATGCAAAGGAGATGTCTCGGATGTAAATTTGAATGATGCATCTTGATATATTTAGATGAAAAGTATGAAACATGCTGCTGAAGGCAAGAAAAACCAAAAGGTAGTGCTACAGTGCGTAAAAATAAAAAAATAACTGTTTGATACAGAGTGGTAAAAATGCTAGAAAAAAAGTAAGAAAGTTTTAAGAGATGTACACGAACATTGGGAGATATGACCTACATAGATATTGTATAGCTAGGAGATAATATAAAAACACATGTTAGTTAGAAAGAAAAGATATTATAAAGTATTCTTTGTTTTGGGAAAATTGTTAAAGCATACTTACAAAAGCGTGTGTAAAATCAGATAAATATTACAATAGATAGAAAGGCATGAACATTTAAACAAATAACGTACTAGAAAAGGAAATCACAGCTGATTCTGATCACCAAGAAAGTGAGTTAACACTAATAAACCGACAACGAGTAAACACAATATTTAGACGCCCTATCGACCAAAACACGAAGTACAAAGGTGCAATACAAAATTAAAAAATGGTAAGTCCTGCGACCTGATTGATAGATAATATGAATTTTTTTTTTACCTAGGAGACAGTGCCGTAGTATTATCTTTGTTAAAAGTTCAAAATGTTTTGTTTGATCAGGGGATCAACCACAAAAAATGACAAGTCAATAATTATTCCGCTTGTACAAAGAAGCGTTGTGATAGCAATAACTGCCAAATAGATTAAAGAGGAGAGGGAATCTGTTATGTATGCGTAAATTCTAAAACAGTAAAGTTCTATTTTTATAACAGAAGATTATCAGAATGGGTTGAATTAAATAATATAACAGGGGAATACCCGCAGTTTCAAAAAGGGTACTGATACAAGTTTGACCATATATTATACTTTGTTTTGCTGCTGTTCAGAAACAATTTTTAAATAACCGAAAATTGTATGTTGCCTATGGTAGATTTTCAAAAAGCTTTTTACTCGATTTGCTAGAAAATTGTTGTGAGCCTCTTTTTAACTAAAAATGGAGTACCAGGGAAACCTTTATATTGTGTGTAAAAAAATGTATGAAAAGTAGAGTAGAAATCAAGAATAAGGGTTGGTGCTCAAGTTTCAGTGATTTTGTATCATGACTCAAGCGTGAAACAAGGGATGTAATGAGTCATGTCCCTAATTTCTTTATTAAATCAATGAATTACTCTTGAACTTGTTGGAAAAGGAAAACATGGTGTTACGATTTGATTTTATAGAATTACATTTACTTTGCTCTTTGCTGATGATATTGTTTTGTGACTGAAACTAGTTGTTGGTTTTGCAGAAACAATTGAAATAGCCTGTTTTATGCAGCTCAAGATTAAGAACTTACGGGAATATGGACAAAACTAATATAATAGTTTTCCGTAAGGAGGTTTGATATATTGCAGCAAGGTGAAAAAATGGTTCTATGGAAATGTCCAAGTTTCAATTGTGAATGCATATAAATACTTGGGTATCTTACTTTTCTACCAAACTACCAAGTTTTCCCTTAGCTTGTCAAGATCTTGTAGCAAAGAAAGCGTGCTGTTAAGAATAGTAGTTGCGTTGTTAAAATAAGTTTGAAAATAATTACAGCACGTTATTTTTTAGGTTATATTTGATTCGCAATTCAGCCAGTAGTTCAGTATGGTGCGAAATCTGGGTCCTTTCAAGCAGGGCGGGAAATTGAAAAATTACACTGTTTTTTTGCCATGAAGCGTTTTTTGTTTTTAGCTAAAAGAAATACCAATAATTTTCTCCATGGTGACCTTCTAAGTCAGGACAAAGACTCCCCTACCTCTCCTGTAACCATGTATAGCCCAGTACCCGACCTTCCACATGTGGGGAGTAAAACCCAACCAAAAAATCGACCTGGGAGAGGGATGGGCTCCGCAGGTTTGATTATGCCCAAGATACACCAATGACAAAGACAAGCCAGAATCTCGCATAACCGGATCGGTCGTTTCCGCCCGGGTACAGGACCCCGCGCCTTCTGTTGCACATCAGGACAGATGTTCGAAAAGTATGCTACTGATGTAAAACGCAGCAAAATTCGTGCCATGACACAACACCATCATTGGCACATAGGAATGTACGAACACTAAGAGCTGCAGGCAAAGTGAAGAACTGACACATGAATGTCCAGAATCATTGGCACATCCTTGGGCTCTGCGATTCAGGTGGAAAAACATGGAGAAACAACGACCCAGAAGACCACAAAATATACTACAGTGGAAAACAGGATTAACATATCCACGGCGTGGGGGTTTTTCTCGTTCACAAAGAACACCGTGAACACCGTCATAGAGCGTCAGCCTGTGTCCAGCAGACTTATTTCCAACCGCCTGAGAGCAACCCCATTTAACATAACTATAGTACAGGCATTACGCCCCCTACATCAGACGCACAGATGAAGCCGTAGAAGAATTTAATGACCAGCTACAAGATGTTCTGAAGTCAAACACCTCAGAAAGACATCCATCGTTTGTGCAAGGCGAACTGAACGCCAAGTTAGAGAAGATGCAGGAAAGACTGGTAGTGCGTTTGTGGGCCACCATGTAATAACCAATCAAATGAAAGAGGCTTGAGGAACTCCTGGAGTTTGCCAGAAACAACCACCTCCAGCTATGAAGTACACTTGGCCCACACATAGAAATCCCAGAAAATGTGACATGCATAGCCCAAATGGAGAACCCCACAACCAAATAGAATTACATCATGGTGAAAAAGACGGTTTCAGTCATCGTTAACATCGCACAGACACGAAAGTTTCCAGGAGCAGACATTAGGGAGTGATCCATGATCTTGTGATGATACTTCCGACTACGTCTAAAGAAAATCCACAAGATAGCGGAACAAACATCAGATCAAATTTGACCACGAGAACTGAAGGACCCAGAGTAATAGGAACATTTTTCAAGCAAGATAGGTGGGAAAGTTTGCATCAAGCACACAACTGTGTTAGACTCAGACATAATACACACTGACGCATAGTTTCAATACATGCAGTGACAGAACAGCAAACGCGCTTCATGGCAAACTCCGACCAGTCCAAAAAACCTGGTCACACCTAACATCCGAACAAACTAAGCGACAAGCGTAATAGTTTGAAGTAAAAGAAAAATGAGAAACAAAAGAAATAAGCAGAAACAATATAAGGCAGTCAATCAAAAAATCAGGAGCGTCACATGACGGAGGCAAAAGAGAAATGGATCGGTGAAAGTGCCAAGACATTGAAGGAGAACATCAAGAAGAAACAATAGCAATGAAAGCAAAACAGCAGGTGAAGACCTGTACTAGCAACGAAACAGAGAAAAGGTTTAACAATCCAAGACAGAAAATGGAAGTGTCCGTCACTGACACCATGATATTCTGAACAGATGGACCAGAAAACTAGGCTTCCGACCTTCATACACTATAGAACCGCAGAGATCCAGAAGTCCCTTAATGATACCTCGAAAGCAAAGACAACAGACAGTCACCCTATCCTCCGAGAAGAAGTGAAAACAGCAGTCCGATTGCTGAAAGGTGAAGTCAGCAGGGGCTGACAACATTCCAGCAGATGTTTTGGTCCACAGCTGGAGGGGAAGACCATGATCAACGCCCTACTAAGAAATCTGCAACAAGATCTGCAGAACAGGAAAAAGCGCCAACACCATGGACGGCACTGGTCGACTCATCAACACCCGACGCCCAAGAAAGGAAAGTCTACAACAATGCATAATTACCGCAGCAATCAAGCCTCATATGCACCCAAGCAAGTCATGGCTGCAGATAATATTGAATAACTGAAGCCACAAGCAGAGACCATCATTGCTGAGAACAAGCAGGTTTCAGAGTCAGGGCGCAGCAGCAACAGAACAGATATTTCAACCTCAGAATACAAAGTTAGCGGTACCTTCAACAACAAAAAACCTATCCACTGTATTTAATCTATTTTAAGAAGCATTTTGACAGGGTTGGCATGCAGCTTGTGGCAAAGACCATGAACATTACAGCATCAAAGCAAACTGATCAGAGTCATCAAACAGCTGTACAGCGAGGCCACCATTGCAGGTGTACTACTACAACGAAACATTGAGAAGTGGTTTCGAACACATTGGAGAAGGCATGGCTGTCCTACTTCACACCCACTCTTTTCCAACATCTTCCTTGAGAGAATCATGGCTAGATGACTGGGAACATCATGAAGGTGATCAGTCAACATTGGTGGGGCAGAACATCACAAAACCTCCGCTTCGCAGAATGACATTGATTGAATACAGGATCAGAAAAAGAGTTGCCAGCCCTAACAGAACACTAGTATAAGGCCTCCAAAAAAAACGGGTGGAAATCAGGCAGAGAAGACCCAAAAGATGACTAATAACACCAAAAAGGGATTACACTGATATAGGGTTAAGACCAGAAGCTGAAACATTCAAAGCTTCAAGTACCCCGGAGCCATTGTATCCGACCCGGGATCCAAGCCCGAAGTAGTATGCAGGACTGCAAAGGGGCAATAACAGCTTGTCAAAACTAAACACCTCGGAAGATAAGAATATCCATTACTCCAGATCAATAATGCGCCCCTGTCATATCCAATTTCTGTATGCCTGTGAATCATGGCCCCTGACTGCAGATTTGGAGAAAGTAAGGCTGGGATGAGATGTTTTCGGAGACCCCTTGGCATCTCCTACAAAGACCAAATAAGCAACGAAAGCGTGCAAAACAGAACCCCAAAAACCAGGGGCCCTATGAAACCCTTCTAACGATCGTGAAAAAAGCGTAAACCCTTAAGTGGTATGGCTGTTACAAGATCCCAAAAAAGGAATTACAAAGACATTTTTGCAAGGCACGTCCAAGGAAAAAGAAGAAGAGGCAAAACCAAGAAGAGCTGGGAGGTAACACATGAAGGAACCCCCCAGAACTCAAAAAAACCCAAAAGGCAAAACCCAGAGAGAAGAAGGGGGGAACGGTTGGAGTCTTTGAGGTGCCCCCACGGTCGTCAGACTGGGGGCAGATAATAGAGATAGATGGGACCTTGGAAGTTTTCCAATAATTTAAACTCGTATATTAAAAAGTATTAAATATTGGTAAAATTTTTCATAGCATAAAGGGGAAACTACCTCCCCAAGCTTATAAAAACTATTTGTCTGACAGCCGGGGAAAATAATTTGGGCAACAAATATCCGCAAGTTTTAGATATTTTGGGGTTTTTCAGTTTTGGATAATCAAGGCGAGTTTTTAAAAATTTTTTTTTGATTTTTTTTTAAACAGCGCAAATAATTGCAGGTGGCAAGAAGGGACATCATATGAGAAAAAGCGATGGGTTTTCTTTGTTATGCTTTGAAAAAAAAACCTTACAAGCCAAAATTAAATGAATGAAAACAAGTTTATTAGATGTGCGCTGAAAAATTTAATTTGGTGTCTCTGAAATAACAGTTCAAAGTCAAGAATAGAAAGGTGCGAAAAACTTGATAGTCCAATTTTAGACTTGATAAGAGGATAAAGCCCTTTTCATTTTTTCTTGTCCAGCACTAATGACTTAAAAAGAGACTTATTCCTGATAAATATTATTGAACCAGCTTATTTTAGAATGTTATCCCCTTCCAAAAATGAAAATGATAAAAAAACTTGTATGTATATTATAAGTCTTGAAAAGGAAGAGTTTGATTCATAACACAGTAAATCTTGAAAACTTGGGTGTATGACTAAATTTTGTTAGTTGGTAAATATTTTTGTGTGCTTGAGTAAACATTATTTATAATGTGTGTCATTTGTAAACCCCTTCAAATGGGGCTATGGCCTTTCGAAAAAAATTCGTTTCGTATCGTTTTCGTTATCGTTATCCCTTTTCCTCTCTCTCTCCCCTCTCCTCTCTCTTCCCCTCTCTCTCTCTCCCCCCCCCCCCCCCCTCTCCCCTCCTCCCCCTCTCTCTCTCTCCCTCTCCTTTCTCTCCGCTCTCCCCCTCCCCCTCTCCCTTTTCTCTCTCTCGCTCTCTCTCTCGCCGCTCTCTCCGCCCCTCTCTTTCGTCTCTTTCTCTCCTCTCTCTCTCTCTCTCCTCCCCCCCTCCTCCTCCTTCTCTTCTCCCCTCCTTCCCTCTCTCCCTCCTTCCCCTCCTTATCTCTCTCTCCTCTCCTTTTCTCTCTCTTCCCCAAGGGCGGGGGGATGGGGGGGGGGGGGGGGGGGGGGGGGGGGGGGGGGTGAAAGAGTGAGAGCAGCCTAATTCACGCAAGAAATCCCCGTGACTTTAAGTGACATTAAACCCCCAAAATATAAACAAACAAAAAAATAAATAAATAAACAAACAAAGCAAACAAACAAACAAACAAATAATGAAGAAAAAACCAAACTGCACTGACCCAACGTCAAGGTGGCCACAAGCCGTAGTGCCGGGACTGACTTGATGTGAAGACTTTGGGCCTGAGGGGGGCCCCACAGTTGGAAGGTGACCTCGCAGACCCCTGCCTTGGACAGGCGGGTGGGGGGTTTTTGGAAGGGCCCCAGGGGAAAAGGGTGGGGTGGGAACCGTGGTGTTTTTTACAAAACAAAAAGGGGTGGAGAAGAAGGAGGGGGAGAGGGGGGTTGGGGGGGAGGGTGGGTTTTTGGGGAAAGGGGGGATTCTAATTCGGGGGCCCCTTTCGCGAGGGTAGGTATAGGTCTGCTTTTGGGGTTGTGTTGGGTTTGGGTTTGGGGTTTGGGGTTTTGGGTTTTTGGGTTGGGTTTGGGTGGGTAGGGGGAGGGGGGGGCTTGGGTTGGGGGAGGGGGGGGTTGGGGTTGGGGTTGGGTTGGGGTTTGGGGTTGGGGTTTTGGGGGTTTTGGGGTTTTGTTGGTTTGGGGTTGGGGTTTTGGGTTTGGGTTTGGGGTTTTGGGGTTTGGTTTGGGGTTTGGGGGGGGTTTGGGTTTGGTTTTTGGGTGGGTTTGGTTTTGGTTTGGTTTTGGGGTTGGGGTTTGGGGGTTGGTTGGGTTGGGTTTGGGTTGGGTTTGGGGTTTGGGTTGGGGTTGGGTTTGGGGTTTGGTTTGGGGGGGGGGGGGGATTTTGGTGGGGTTGGGGGGGTTTTGGGTTGGGTTGGGTTGGGGGTTTGGTTTTTGGTTGGGTTTTGGGGTTGGTTTGGGGTTGGGTTTGGGGTTTTGGGGTTTGAGTTGGGTTTGGGGAAGGGTTTTTCGTTGGGGTTTGGGGGGGGTTGGTTTGGGGGGTTTGGGTTTTAGTTGGGTTTGGGTTAGGGTTTTCGTTGGGTTTGGGTTTGGGTTGGGTTTGGGTTGGGTTGGGTTGGGTTTGGGTTGGGTTGGGTTTGGGTTGGGTTGGGGGGTTGGGTTTGGGTTGGGTTTGGTTGGGTTGGTTTGGGTTTGGTTGGTTTGGTTGGTTGGGTTTGGTTTTGTGTTGGTTTTGTGTTGTGTTTGTGTGTCTGTACTGTATTGTATGTACTATACTGTATTGCTATTGCGTTGTATTGTATTGTGTTGAGTTGTCTTGCGTTGTGGTGTATTGTATTGCGTCTTGTATTGTGTTGCGTTGTATTGTAATGTAATTGTGTTGTACTGTATTGTGTTGTGTTGTATGTTTTGGTTTTTGTATTGTATTGTGCTGTACTGTATTGTATTGCATTGTACTGTATTGAATGGCATTGTATTGTATTGTATTGTATTGAATGGCATTGTATTGTATTGTATTGTATTGTATTCTACTGTATTTTATCGTATTGTATATCCAAGTCAAGGAAGATTTCTCCGCGTGAAACTCATTACCTCCCGTTCTCTCCCCAAGGAGAGCGCGTCGCCACAAAAGCAGCGCCACCCGTATTGTTTTTGTTTGGTTTTTTGTCTTTTCCTGTCTGCAACTGTATTTGCTTCCCTATCAGAGTAGATTTTTTCTACAGAATGTTGCCAGGAACAACTCTTGTTGCCGTGGGTTCTTTTACGTGCGATAAATAATTATGTGTAACACACGGGACCTCGGCTTTATGGTCTCATCCGAAAGACTAGCACCCAGACTACTTCTCATGGTCTAGTGGATGTGGGGGGGGGGGGGAGGGGGAAGGGAAGAGTTTCAGGCCCAAACGGGGACAAAACCACTACACACTTTGCACCCGGATTTTTCGCTTTCTAGGCAGGTGCAGTTACCTCTAGACCACCGTTCCACAGTGTCTAATAATAATAATAATAATAATAATAATAATAATAATAATAATAATAATAGAATAATAATAATAATAATAATAATAATAATAATAATAATAATAATAATAATAATAATAATAATAATAATAATAATAAATAGAACTTATATAGCGCTATATCTTGCAAAGACAAATCAAAGCGCATGCATTCAACCTAATCTTACACAGTCATGCAATCAATGATAAATAATCAATAATCTAAACAAACAGATATCAAACATGGTGCGCTACAGACAAAATCTATGAAATAAAATTTCAACAGTCAAATGTTTTTCAAAAGCGCACACACAATCACACAGGTCGTATACTTTAGCAGGGTGATAGGACATGGGTTAGGGGAGGTGGGATAGTTCTGATATGAAACAGGAGGGGGAAATCTTAGGTTTGAAATAAATAATTATGTCTTGAGGCTGGATTTAAAAGTGTTGTAACTAGGTTTCTGGCAAAGAGAGAGAGGGAGCTCATTCCAGGTCGATGGACCCGAAATAGAGAAAAAGCGGCGGCCAACGGTGGATTGGTTGAATCTAGGTACTCGTAGGCACAAATAGGGATAGGGGTGGCAGATATTCCAGTCAGGGTGTTTGGGGGAAAGTCATCATTGGTGAACCTCGGAGCTCTCGTAGCCGAGAAACGAAAAAAACAACGACCTGTATTCAGTAGTCTAGAGGTAACACGCCTGTCTAGAAAGCGAAAAGTCCGGGTCGGAAGTGTGCAGTGGTTCGAATCCCGTTTGGGGCCAAAACTTTTCCCCCCATCCATTAAACCATGAGTGGTGGTCTGGGTGCGGATGAGACGATAAACCGAGGTCCTGTGTGTTACACATAATTAATTAGCTAGCACACGTAAAAGAATTCACGGCAACAAGAGAGTTGTCGCTGGCAAAATTATGTGGGGGTGGGGGTGGGGGAACCCAAGATACAAATACACTTGCAGACAGGAAAAAGAAGAAAAATAGTAAGAGATGCAGCTCATGATGGCGACGCACTCAAACTTACTGTGCGCCTCTCACTCTCTCTCTCTCCATCGTCGCTCCTCCATCTCTCTCTCCCCCTTATCCTCATCTCCTCTCTCTCTCGTCCATCTCTCTCTCTCTCTTCTCTCTCCTCTCTCTCTCTCTCTCTCCTCTCTCTCTCTCTTTTCTCTCTCTCTCTCTCTCTCTCTCTCTCCCCTCTCCTCTCCCTGGGGAGAGAGCAGCCCGACTTTCACGCAGAGAAATCTGCCGTGACTTGAAGTGATATAAAATCTTAAAATACTAAATACAAATAAACAGTTTGAGCTGGGCAGCGATGGCTTACCTCGTGGTTGACCTGTTGGATCCAATTGCAGGAGTACTGACCATCGCTGCTGTACACCTTGGTCACCTCACAGCTGCCCTGGACAGTGTAGGTCGTCGTGTTGAAGTCGAACTGGCAGTTGGTCAGCTGTGCGGAATCTGGAATCCATGCAACACAGCACAACATATTCGTGGACGGGATAGCTCAGTGGTCGGAGCACTCACTTTCCCCCCAGCTAAGGTTAAGCAGCGTCGAGCGTGGCTACCACTTGGATGGGTGACCGTTTGTGCGATTTGGCTTCAGTACAGTTCCCCCCAGTTCACCCAGCTGTAAAGTGGTACTTGCCCTCTTTAGGGTCAGGGAAGGTAAAGCAGCGAGGGAGAGGAGATGGGCCCCGCCCTCAATATCCTGGCCCCTAGAGAAGTGAGGTCTCTGATGCCTCACTCCACTACGACCTTAAAGGTTATGGGACACCTTGACTTTTTTAAAAACTTTTTTTTACGTTCCTCGGCTAGAGCTCCGAGGTTTTCCAAATGGTGAGATTTTTGTGTCTATGACCGTTTTAATTGGAATGTTTGTGTTCCACCATGAAGGTAGCCGCATTCGGATTTCGGGGATGCATACTGAGTACGTTTCATATGTCCGTAAACCCACAGAACGCTGAGGTAAATTATGGGATCTTTAACGTGCATATTTAATCTTATATCTTCATATACTTACATGAAGAGAATGAAGTCACTGGCGGGTCTGCACTAGAAGTTGACCTGGAAGATCATAAAAAGCTCCACTCTTAACTCACCAGAAGTCCCTGGGATTCGAACCCCCACGACGACCTCATAGACCCATGGGAGTGAAGTTGAACGCTTTAGACCACTCGGCTAGTGCGTCCGTCACTCGTTGTAATTTTAATCATAGACGGCAAATGCAGATGCCTGTCAGCAATTCATTAGACGAACGCTATATAGCCGAGTGGTTAAGACCGTTCGACTTGAATCCCACGGGTCCATGAAGTTTGTGGTTCGAATCTCTGCGCAGACATCTGGTGAATTCAGTGTGGTTGTTTTTTTTACGATCTTCCAGATCAACTTCAAGTGCAGACTTGCCAGTGCGCCTTCATTTCTTTCGTGTATATGCAAAATCCGAAAGATATGCACTTTCAAGGTCCCGTTTTTCATGTCAGTGTTTCATGGCTTACACGAAAACACGCACATACCCAGCATAAAAATCCCCGAATAAGGAATGCGGCTACCTTCATGGTGGGCAAAAATGGTGGCATAGGCAAAATCTTATTATTGATGAACCTCAGAGCTCTAGCCGAGGAACGATAAAAACATTTTTTTTTAAAACAACAGAAAAACAAAACCAAAAAAAAATTCACTTTTAATCGTTACTTTACAAAAACCTACACGTAAAAGTCTTCCCCCAAAAAATAATAAGTCATGTTCATCTAAAGAAGAACCACATAAAACTCACACTGAACATTATCAGTATTATATTAATATCTCATACATTATAATTATGTTTGTCCGTTGTGTTCGACGATGACCTCCAAAAACAGCAGAGGAGGCAGCTGCTGTTTCGGAAATTGGGCAGAAATTGGATTCTAGTGGAGATGGCTTTGCCCATAACTATGACACATAAATTCTTAAAAAATATACAAAACAAAACAAAACCAAAACCAAAATCACTACACACACTACACACACACACACACACACACAAACACACACACACACACTACACACACACACACACACACACACACACACACACAACACACACACACACACACAAACACACACACACACAAAACACACACAAACACACACAAACACACACAAACACACACACACACACAACTAGGGGGAGGGAAAAAACCACACACAACACACAAGCAACTCACACACAGAACGGACCACGCAGACTTGGCGCGAAGACGCCCAACACTGCGCCCTATGATGGTAAGTCCCTCTTGCCCAACAAGCTCAGGTACAAGATGCTGGCAGAAGCGTTAGGCCTGACAGCCAGCATGTCCAGATGACCCGACGCCCACACTTCGCAAGATGACACGTTGCAGGTCGCGTTACTCGCCGCCGCAGCAGAAGAAGCAGCAGAAGCTTGAGGACCGTCTGGGTAGACTACCCACTTGAGGTGCGGGCTGGGTGGCTCGCCTTGCGTGGCTCTGCACACTAGGCGGCTTGCCGTTTTCTGGAATGTTCTACGGTTTCCCCGTTGCGGCATTCGTAGAGGTTCATGTCTGTGGTGTAAGTGGGTTGACAGGGGGGGGGGGGGGGGGGGGGGGGGGGGGGTGACGTGAGGTTTGGGGGGGAGTGGGGGGGGGAGGGGGGGGAGGGGGGGGGGGGGGGGAGGGAGGGGCGGGTTGGGAAGGGGGGGGTGGTTGAGGGGTTGGGGGGGGAGGGGTGGTGGGGGGTAGGGGTGGTGGTGGGGGGGGAGGGGGTGGTTGGTGGTGGTGGGGGGTGGGGTTGGGTGGGAAGGGTGGGGGTGGTGGTTGGGGTGTGGTGGGGGTGGGGGTGGGTGATGGGGTGATGGGGGTGGTGGTGGATGGTTGGGGGGTGGTTAGGGGTGGTGGTTGGGTGGTGGGGTGGGGTGGGGTTTTGGGGTGGTGTGTGGTGTGGTGGTGGAGGGTTGTGGGGGTGTGGTGGTGGTGGTGGTTTGGGGATGGTGGTGGGTGGAGAAGAAGAAGAGAGAATTATTGTTTTGTTTTGTTTTGGGTTTTATCTTGATGTGCGAATGCGTGCCTGTAAAATAAAGTAGTTATATAAGAACAAAATGTCTATATTATAATAATATATATATAAATATATATAAATATATATATATATTCCCTTTTTGTATAACCCATGTTAGATCCATACTTTAACGCACGTTCAAACAAATCAGAGGCAACACAACACGACGCATTTATAATTTTTGACCTTCATTTTACAGTTTTCAACAACAAAAAGTCTACAAACCTTAGGGGCCTGAGATTGAGCCACCACCGAGGCAACCCATTCTTTTTTCTTCTTCACTGAACGCGCACACAGCAACTAGTCTTGTCCGTTTTATGAGCGAAAAGGCGTCATGCTGCCGTTTAAGCCCTTGACAAGTCAGTCCCAGCACATCCGACTTCGGCATAAGAGAAATGTTTTATCTTTTTAAGCCTTTCTGGGTAAGGGGGGGGGGAGACAAAAAGGCAGGAGAATGGACCAAGAAGGCAGAAAATAGACACGGAGGAGGTGGCGGGAAGAAAAAGAAGAAGGCAAAAACAGACTGATAGAAAAGAGGAAATTTCTAGCACAGAATGTCCAGAAGGTGGGGACGCTATTTATACTGACATCTCCACGGGGATAGGCTTCCTATCAAGTGGACTTTCCCTGGAGTATAATACATCAGTTCTGACTCCCACACCCACCCGAAAGTTCTTTCGGATAAAATTATGAAACTATAAACCCAGGCCACGTGTGCAAACGGGACGCGGAACATCTTGCGCCGACTCCACTTTCCCCCTAAAAAAAAAAAAAAAAAAGTCCTTCAGATGAGACTAAAAACCCTGTGCGAGCGAACGCACGCAGAACATCTTGCATGCGCACACGGTTATAGCCCTGTTCCACCTTTTTTGAAAAGTAAACCTTTCGTGCCGGTAAAAACGGATGACAAAATGTCAAAACTGCATAACACTGGTGTCGTGTTTCATTAAACATCATTCCAGAAGACGCACTATGGCTAGTCATGACGGCCCCCAAAACCGGTCGAAACGCAAAACTCTCACCATTAGTGAAGCTTGGAGTTATGGCGGAGGAAAGAAGACGAAAATGAAACCCAAAAACAACAACAAACAACAATAATGACAGTAAAAAAAAAATTTTTTAAGTCACACGCGGAGGGGGCGGGGTAGCCTGGTGGTTAGAGTGATGCGTATTGCGCTCGTGATCTGCTGACCCGGGTTCGAATCTCGTTCAAGAGGATTTTTCTTCTGGAGTTAACATCAGTGCCGACTCCCACTTCCCCTTAAAAAGTCCTTCATGTGAGACTATAAACCGAGGTCCCTCTAGTATGCGAACGCCAACGGAATATCTTGCATGCGCACACGTTAAAACCCGTTCCGCTTTTCGGAAGAGTAGGCCATTGCGTGCCGCCGGTGGAAACGGGTGACAAAATGTACAAATTTGCATACACAAGGGGACTGGATGTAAAAGAAAAGCACATGAGTGTTTGTTAATTCCATTAGCCTCGAAATAAAAGAATATCATCATCATCTCATCTTCTTCTTCTTCTTCATCATCATCATCATCACAACAACACAACAAACAACATCAATAATAATAATAATAATAATAATAATAATAATAATAATAAACAACAACAACAATAATAATAAAAAGGAATTTATATAGCTCTACATCTTGTAAACAACAACACCAACAACCAAACAAACAAACAAACAAATCAAAGCGCTTACATTCAAACACATTCTTACACATACAACCAATTAGCAATTAACAATGTTAACAAACTGAAAATGTACATCCACACACACACATCCACATCCACACAACAACTCACATCACAAACTAACACACAAACACACAAAACTTTAAACACCAGCCCACTCACAACAGCGCACAACACAACACACACACTAAACAACACGAACGCTACGCAAACATATACCACACGGTTATATACGCTTTGTGGCCAGTGGTATTAAATAAATATTAAATTAGTAAATAAATGAACAACAAACACACTACAAACACACACACACCACAGCACACTACACACAACCACACACATATATCACACAGGTTTTATATACCTTGCAGGGTGATAGGAAATAAATAAATAGATTAAATAAATGAAACAGAACAAACACACTACAAAACAATCACAACCAACACACAACACATAACAACAACATCCCACAGTTATATACCTTTGGCAGGGTGATGAGAATTATAAAATTAATGATAATAATTGAAACAAACAACACACACACAACTACACACATCACACACACACACACACAACTACACACACACACACACAACACTCTTGCGAGCATATATCCTATAGGACTATACCATCCACACTCAGTCACACAAACACATATCATAGTATATAAAAGAGCACGAAAATCCTTGTTCACTAAAATCAAGTCCTAACCATCATTACATTTAAGGTGAAAATATCACCATAATCTCATTAAATTTGATTTATTTAAACTTTATAGTCACAAGTTTCTAATGCCCGCTGAAATTCGGCATGCTCAAACATACCCGGGAGAGCAGCGTACGCCACAAGAGCAGCTCACCCTTTTTTTTTTTTTGTTTTTTTGTTGTCTGCAGCTGTAAAATTGTTCAACCACAGTTGGCTTTTTTCTCAAAGAATTTTGCCATGGACACCTCTTGACCTGGCTTGTTTTACGTGCCAAATAAAATTTTTTAACACATGGATTTCCTTACCAAAACAAGATTTTCGGCCAGACCACCACTAATTGTCAATGATGGGGGGGAAAGTTCGGGCCAAAGGGTATTTTTAAACGCAACATTTCGACCGGATTTTTCGCTTTAGAAGGGTATCTCAACAGCTTGTGAAAACATATTGTCTGAAGAATAGGCTTGAATTCATTTTTAATCATCTTTATTACCCTTTGTTTTTTAAAGACACGAATCTTTTCTTGTTGTTGCTGTTCATGTGTCTTGTTGTTTCTTTCTTTTTCCTTTTTTTTCTTCTTCTTCCCATTCTTCTTCTTCTTTCTCTTCTTCTTCTCTTCTTCATCTTTCCCCCTTCTTCTTTTCCCCATCTTTTCGCTTTTTTGCAATTCTTTTTATCGGGATTTTTTTTTTGCATTTAGAATTCTTTTGCGAATTTTTGAATTTTTTTTGATATTCCTTTAAACTTTGTAATTTCTTTCCCTTCTTTTTGAATATTTCTTTTTAAAAATTTTTTCTTCCAATTAATTTTTGAATTTTTTTCTTCCCCAAATTCCCCCAACCCCATCCTTTTTTGCTTTTTTTTGGTTAAATTTTTGCTCATTATTCATTGTTATTTTTGCATGGTATTCATTGTTTTATAATTTTATCTTCTTTTTTAAAATTCTTCTTTTGCCTTTCTTCTTTGATAGCTTTTTTGAAATTCTTTCTTTTTCTTTTTTTTAAACCTATTTTCTACGCAAAAAAGCCCTTCTTTCTTTTTTTTTCCTATTGCAATTCTTTTTTCAATTTTTTTTCCCTTTTGAATTTTTTAGGGGGAGTTGTGGGTTTTATTTTATTGCGAAGCGTGCTGTAAATACACTTTCCCTTTTCAAACCACATCTATACTCTTTATATCATTTTATTATATTCTCTATATTCTTCCTCCCCTTCTCACACCCATCTAACCCTCCTTACCACTCACCTCAAGCCCTTATGCATTATAATTTTTACTATGTTAATTTATTCAAAAAAAAATTACAAACTTAGGCCTGATTAGCTCACCAGAGACCCATTTTTTTATTATATCCTGGACGCACCTCAAAGTTTATCGTTTATGGTAAAAGGTTTAACGTAAGCTCTTACAATCTCCAACAATTTCATTAGGCATAAATACCTTTCCCTTTTAACCCTTTCCCAGGGGTCAGATATCAGGTAATGGACAATAAGGAGAAATGATCGAGGAGTGGGAATGTAACATGGTCAGACGATTTTTAAAAATGGAATCTCTACTGATACCAAAGTGGACCTATTTTCTTATTTTCATGGGTATGTTCCATCAAGTGGCTTTCCCCTGATATAAACATCTATTGAAAACCATGACCAAAAAAATCTCGTTTTATGGAAGATGAACGAGGCCCGAGTTAACGGAAATTCACAATGACCGAATCCACTTTCTCTAAACTAAAAATGAAAGTTTGTCAAAGAGAATGAAAAACCTGCGAGCAACGACATACTTTGTATGCCGTATCTCTAAGACCCTTTTTATTAAAAATTTAATTAAATTGGTAAAGTGACAACGTCAAAACTGTAACCTGGTGTGCTTAAATGAACTATTTCTATTCTCATGTATCTCTTCTATTTTCTTCTTTTTCTGTTTAATTCTTCGTATGTTTTAATGATACTTTATATAATCTTACAAAATTCTCAAAATGCTTGAAAAAAAAACAATTCTTTGCATTCTTTCTCTGGCAATTTTTTTCTCTTATTTTCGATCTTCCCAATCATGCAACTCTTCTCGCAATCTTCAATCTTTATACTTACACTCACTTACATCTTCTCTTTGCAACCTTCATCTCGAATAACCTTTCGCATTCTTCAACGCAAATCGAAATCATCACCACTTACTCTTTTGTAATTTCGCATTTCTGTCAGTGTACGGAACATACAATTATAAAGATTAGAATTCACATCTTTTTACACTCATACAATCTTCATCACTCTCTTCTCTTCATTCATCTCATCCTACACACACAACATTTACATACATATTGATTCCACACAATAAAATAAATCAATATTAAAAAACTACAACAACACACAAAAAATCCACCTTACACACATTCTTACAATCACAGCAATTTACATAATTCTGAAAGTCATAAATCAACACTAATCATAAATAAATGCAACAACAACAATCCAACACAACATTCACTACACACAACACCCACTCGCAAACACATCTAACACACAATATCACACAACCACACACACTCACTCACTATCCCCTCCACGCCTCCATCACTCTTGAATTTCTCGCAATCTTCCTCCAAACTTCCAACTATCTTCACATACCTTTGGACGCCAGGATCACACAAGGCAACATTATAACCTATACAATAAAATAAATACAAACAAGCACGATACTTAATCCCTTGTGAAGAGTACAGTACGTGACGTACTGGTGTCGTGTTGTGGTGTATGGGATGGGTTTGTTTGAATGAAAAAATACCAAAAAAAAAAAGTACTTCATGTGAGATAAACCGAGGTCCCTCTAGTATGCGACCAACGGAATATCTTGCATGACACGTTAAAACCGTTACTTTTCGGAAAGTAGGCCTTGGTGCCGCGGTGGAAACGGGTGACAAAATGTACAAATTGCATACACAAGGGGACTGGATGTAAAGAAAAGCACATGAGTGTTTGTTAATTCCTTACCTCGAATAAAAGAATATCATCATTATCATTTTCTTCTTCTTCTTTTTCATCTCATACAACAACAAACAACATAATAATAATCAATAATAATAATAATTATAATAACACCAACACAACATAATATAAAAAGGAATTTAATAGCTCTACTTGACAAAAAAAAAGCAAACACAATTGCTTAATTCAATACCATCTTAACATAAAATTATTAACTTGACTTGATGACATCTACACACACACACATCCACACACACACACACTCACACACACACAAACACACACACAAACACACACACACACGCACGCACACACACACACACACACGCGCGCACACACACACAACACACTAACAAACACACGCACGCACACATATACCACACAGTTATATACGCTTTGGCAGGGTGATGAGGAAATACATAAAATAGATAAATAAATGAACAAACAAACACATCACAACACACACACACAAACACACACACACTCACACACACACACACACATACACACACAGGTTATATACGCTTTGGCAGGGTGATGAGGAAATAAAATAAAATAGATAAATAAATGAAACAACAAACACACTCACACAACACACACACACACACATACACACACACACAGAGAGGTTATAATACGCTTTGCAGGGTGATGAGGAAATAAATAAAATAGATAAATAAAATGAACAAACAAACAGACACACACACACACACACACACACACACCACACACACACACACACACTCACACACACACCACACACACACACACAACACACACACACACACCACACACACCACACACACACACACACCTGTGGGAGTTCCTGAGAGAGACGTCCTCACATCGTCTTCCCCACCAGTGTCATGTTTGAAGGCCGTCTGCACATAATATCAGCAAGCATTAATCATCATTACATTTTTGTTTATTTATTATACCACTTTAAGTCACAAGGATTCTCCGCGTGAAATTCGGGCTGCTCTCCCCGGGGAGAGCGCGTCGCCACAAGAGCAGCGTCCACCCTTTTTTTTTTTTTTTGTTTTTTTTGTTTGTCTGCAGCTGTATTTGTTTCCCTATCAGAGTGGCTTTTTTCCTCTAAAGAATTTTGCCATGGACAACTTCTTGCCGT
>CM054143.1:9305673-9328173 GCA_028751875.1 Rapana venosa | reverse complement strand
ACCCTTGGGGGGTCAAAAGGGTGCAGAAGGTGGCGTTTGAGGGGCGAGTCGTTTTGTAGTAAAGTTGGGGGACTTTTTTCTCCATTTAAAGGGAGGAAGGGTGGGGGGAGCCCCAGGGCCACCATGCCGCGTTCACCCACGTCCACCCGTGCTTTTTTGGCTGCGTAGCCCATGGGGAGCTGGGGGGGTCACCAACGAGGGGAGATTTTGATGTCATTGGGTTTTTTTTTGGGGGGGGGGGGTTTGCCCAAGGGGGGAAAAGTCCCCTTTTCCCCCCCCCACACCCCCTTTTCCCCCCCCCCACCCCCCCCCCCCCCCCCCCCCCTCACCCCCCATAGCCCTTTGGGAATGGGATGAGTGAGTGAGTGAGTGAGTGAGTGGGGACCACATTTGGTAGGAAAATGTATGATGAGATATGATGAGGGAGGGAATAAAATGATTAATAATAAAATATAATATAATAATAATAATAAATATTGATATAAATGATATGATATGATAATAAAAATTTTAAAAAATTTTAATAATAAAAATAAAAATAATAAAAATAATAATAAAAATGAAAATGTGTGGAATTTTTATGGGGAAATCTTGTAAAGCAACAAATCAAAGCGCTCAATGATTTCCCCCCCCCCCCCCCCCCCCCCCCCCCGAGTAGGGAATAAGTCTCAGGTGCTTTTTTTTGGGGGGGGGGGGGGTTTTTACCGGCCCCCCCTTTTTTGGTATGGGGTTTTGAAAATTTTGTATCTGTTCCACTGGCACCAACCCTCTCTTTCGAAAACGGAACAGGATTTAACGTGGCGCAAGTATTCTGCGCGCCCACACTACCTGCGTCCACGCGCGGTGCAACAAAAAAAGACCCCACAGCACACACAACACACCAGCGCACAATATGCTACATAAATACCATTTTTGACGATGGGAACGGATAGCAACATTTACAATACTGCATACACCGGGGCTGGATGTAAAAGGGAACTAGTGCTTTTCATTATCCTCCCCAAATAAAAAAATAACAGAAAAAACTTCATACAGACATACAGACAGACAGTCAGACGAAGACAGACAGAAGAAATTTAACATCATAAACATTTAAAAAAGACAGACAGACAATAATACAACATACTACAGACAGCGGAGAAAAATAGAAAGCACACGCCCCAAATACTCATGTACGCGCGCGTGCACACACAACAACCCCACACACCCACAAAAAAACCCCACGGTTAAAACTTATTTTTTTAAACATCAAGGCTGAGATATTCTATTCTGGCACACTGCATACCTTGTGATCGCTGACCCCCGGGTTGAAACCCCTTCAAGGGATTTTTCCCCTTTTGGAGTTAACATCGTGCCCCACTCACTCTCCCAAAAGTCTTCGAATGAGACTTAAACCAAAGTCCCCTGTGCGAAATTGCAGAACTTGCGCACCGTTAAAAATGTTCCCCTTTTTGGGAATGCCGGTGGGGAAAGATAGCGAAATCTACAAAAACCGAAAACACAAAGGGGCTGGTTGTAAAAAGAAGCAATTGTGCTTATTTCTTTTTTTCCCCGAAAAAAAAGCCTAATACAATTTATTAAAAAAACACCTTAGTCTTAACAGTTCTTCAAAAATTTTTTTTTTAAAAGTTTTTTCCCCCCCAAAGGGGATGTTCGGGGGGGGGGGGGGGGGGGGGGGGGGGGGGATCTGTCAATAAACAGCATCCCCCCCCTTTGGAAATTCTGTGTTAGGAAATTTCCCTTTTGTCAACCCCCCGTTGTTCCCTTTTTTTTTCCCGTACCCCCCCCCTTTCGTCTATTTTCTGCCTTTTAGGTCCTTTCTCCTTTCTTTTTTTTTTTTGTTTGTTTTGTTTTTTTTTTTTGCTAGAAAAACTTCAAAAATAACAGTTCTCTCTTATGCCCAAAGTCGGACGGGGGGGCCCACTTGTCAAGGCTTAACGGCAGCGCGCCCAGCATTTTTCCTCATTTAAGGAAACAGTAGTCGCTGTTGGCGTTCGAGAAGGAAATAAAAATTTTTAACTAGAATTCTGGGAAAGAGGGTAAAGATAAACAGGGACCTGATTCAAGGTCACCAGGGGGAAAGGTCGTGGTGACTCTTCCCGGGTGTCCAAGTGTGTTCAGGTATTGTCTGCAAAGAATACGGGAGGGAGAAAAGCCGGTGGTTAGAGTGATGCATTGTAATTGGACCCGGGTTCCCCTTCGTCGAGAGGATTTTTCCCTGAGTTAACATCGTACCCTTTCCCCCTTTTCCCCCAAAAGCCTTCGGATGAGATATAAACCAGGGCCTGTGTTGCGAACGCTTGCAGAACATCTTGCGCACAAGTTTTAAAAAACCTTCCCCTTTTCGGGTTTAAAGGTGGGGCCCATTTCCTTTGGGGTTTTTTTGGGGGAGGGAGGGTTTTTTTTTCCAGGGTTGTTTTGGGGGTTTGGGGGGGCCTTTCCCCCCCTTTTTTTTTTTCCTTCCCTGACCGTAAGGGGGGGCGGGGAAACCCAAAAAATTTCTGGGGGTGAACCCTATTGTTCGGGGGGAACCCAAGGCCCGGAAGGTTCTCTAAAAAAGATTTTTACCCCCGTTAAACTTTTTTTCCTTTGAAAAAAGAGGGGGGGGCCCTTTGGGGTAAGGTGGGGTCCTAAAGCCCGTTTTTTATGGTTTTTTTTAAAATTTTTTTTAAATTTATAATTTTTTTTTTTTTTTATTAATGATTGGGGGTTAAGAGAGTGCGGTTTTCCAGCCCTGTGTTTCTTTTTTAAAATTTTTTATTTTTAAAAATTTATTTTTTCCCAAATAACGGTTTTAAACTGGGAAAATTTTGGCAGCTTATGGGGCTTTTTTAATTCCCACCCCGGGGATGGTTTTGTTTTGTAATTTTTTGGGTTTGGCCTTTTATATTTCCCGGGGGTTTGGGAAATGTGCCGTTGTTTGAGGCTTTGGCCCGGGGCTTCCCGTTTTGGGGGTTCTTTCGAAGGATTGCGTTTGTTGTGGGGGAGTAATGTTTTTTGTTGCTTTTTTTCGTGGTTTGGTTTTTCGTCTTTTTTTTTTTGGTATTATGGGGGTGTTTTCTTGTGTTTTTGTTTTTATTTTTGGTGTTGTTTTGGTGTGGTTCTTGGGTGGTGAGAAAGGAGAGAGAGAAGGAGAGAGAGGGGGGGAAGAGAGAGGGGAAATTGAGAGAGAGAGAGAAAAAAGGGAAAAGCCAAGTAAGATTTTTTTTCCCAGATGGTAAAATTTAATGACCCGTGATTTGCTTTTTCCATCAAGCCATCTTTTCTGTGTGCGCGCGGGTTTTGGGGTTTTTGTGGTTTTTTTTTGTGTGTGTGTGTGTGCTTTTTGGAGGCAGGGAAAAATGTATGTGTGAAATGTTTTTTGGTTTGGTGCTTTAAGTACGTATGCTTTTTACATAGTGCATGCGTGCATGCACGTACTTGCTTTAATAAACCCCCCCCCCCCCACCACCACCACCCCACAAACACCCCCAACCCCACCCCAACCCCCACAAGCACCCCTGGGGCCCTTTTCGGGACATGCCTACCTGCGCGACACCCTATTTCAAAGGGTTGCACATACAAATCCCCACCCCCCCCCCCCCCTTTAACCCCCACCCCCACCCCCATCCCTCACACTAACACACAACACACACAAAAACCAAAACCCAAAACAAAAAACCCCCACCCAACTTACCCAGGGTTTCACTGGGTACCGGGAAACTTTTGTCCCGGGTGGAATTTAAACTTTAGTAGGAACATTTTGCTGTTGCGTTGGAATGGAGGAATTTTGCTGGAGCAGGGGGGCATTGAAAGGGGGAAAAGCCATCAAAGGGGGCCCAGAAGGGGGGCGGTCAAAGAACCCTTCGCCCGTTTTTTTCCATCTGGGAAAATCATAATCTAGCAGTGGTGGGTGGTGGGGGTTTGGTTTATGGGGGTGGTGGGGGTGGTGTGGTGGGGGTTTGGTGATGGGGGTTTGGGGGGGGGGGTTGGTGGTGGGGGTTTGGAAAGGATTTGGATGGGGGAAAAGAAAAGTCGTGTAAGAAAGGGGGTTTTGGAAGTTAACATAGTTCAAGCGGGGGCCCCCCATCCATGCAAGGATATCACCCCAGAACTATTTTAAGGGAATTTGATCCCCAGTGAGCAAAAGCAAAGGAAAGGGAAGTAAAGTAAAAGCAAAGTGAAGTAAAGAAAAGGGGAAAACCCCCAAACCCAAAATGAACTGAAAAATTTATAAAAAAAAAAAATTTAAAATTAAAAAGCAAAAGTAAACCAAACAAATAAAAACCCAAAGCCAAACCAGCCCAAAAACAAAACCCAAAACAAAATTTAAAGTATATCAAATAACTTAACAAAACAAAGTTTGTACTAAAATACACTAGCAAAACTAAAACTTTTACAAAAATTCCCTGGGACTAAATGTTTCTATACAAAATATCCTAGCCCTTAAACTGTTTCTATACAAAAAATCCCCTACCACTTAAAAAAACCTTTACTAAAATACATTGAAAAAAATTAAATTGTACTAAATACACAAACCCAAAAATAAACTATACAAAAAATACCCTACACTGAATAAACGGTCCCAAAAATAACAAGACTAAAAAAAGCTTTACAAAATACATTAGACTAAACAACTTTTTCAAAAAATACACTAGACTTAACAAAAATTATTTTAAAAATCCCCTTACACTAAACAAACTATAAAAAAAAAATACACTGGGACTAAACTAAACTATATTAAAGAAACCCTACACAAAACCTTTTAACTTTACTAAAATACCTACACTAAATTCAACCACACTAAATTAACAAGGAAAAAACCAAAACCTATACAAAAAAAATCCCATAGACTAAACTAAACAGAAACTTAACAAAATAAACTAGACTTAAAACAAAAACAAAAAACAAAACCTGGGACAAAATTTTAAATAGACAAAACTAAACAAAAACAAAACTGGGAAAAAACAAAAAAACCCCAACTTCACTGAAACTAGACAAAAAAACTTAAATTTAAACCCCAAACCAAAACAAACTACGAAATAAGCAAAACCCCAACCCAAAACCAAAAAAACAAAAAAAAGAAACGAAAAAAAAAAGAAAAAAAAAGGGAAAACCCAAACCCAAATCCTTTTTTTTTCTTTTCTGTTCATTTTTTTTTCCCCTTTTCCCCGGTTTGCCAAAACGCTCGGGGGTTTTTTCCCAATGGGGGAAAAGAGTTTGGGGAAAAAACCCGATTTAAAGGAAAACGGTTTAAAGGGTTTAAAAAAAACCAGGAAACTTTTGGCCCTTTTTTGGGGTTGCCTTTTCAGAAAAAAAGTTGCCGGGTTTTGGAAAAAAACAGTAAGGTTTCCCTTTAAGTCGGTTTTTTTTCCCTATTTTTTTTCCTTTAATAAAAATTTTAAAATCTTGTTTTTAAAGGGTTTAAAAAATTTTAAAAAAATTATGGGTTAAAACGGGGAAAAAAGAAAAAAAAAAAAAAGGGGGAAAAAATTTTTTCCCTCTGCCCAGGCCCCTTTAAAGCTAGTGCATTTTATGGATGCTTTAATAAAGCAGGGGCCCAGGGAGTTTTTTTTCCCCGGTTTCAAAACCCTTTTGGAATGTGACACACGCATTCCCCAAAAACACAAAAATTCTTTAAGGGAAACGTGACTGCACAATGTTTTAATTTACTTTAAATTAAAACACGTTGTGTGTTTTTGGAAAACATTAAGAAAAATCTCAAAACCCTTTTTCATTTCTTACTTTTCGAAACAAAATAGAAATAGAAAAAAGGGGGGACTTTACGGGGACTCAAACTCAACCAAAACCCAAAACCTTTTTGGGGTTTGGCCAAGGACGAAAAAACTGTAGCAAGTTTGCCCCCCTAAAGGGCAAAGTTGTCTAAAATATTAACTAAAAACTTTCAGTTAGTGGGGTTTTGAAAAAAAACCGGGCCGCTTCCTGTTTGGGTAAAGGGATCAGCGAGGGGCTCGACTATGCACACACACCCCCACACCCAAAATGATTCTTACTATGTAGTTTCTGCCTCTGTGTTGAAAACGGCCTGAAAGTTAAAAAAAAAAAAGCTATTGGGTTTTACACTCCAAAGTATTTAGTCGGTGATTGTTTTGAGTATTGTTTACTTTTGTTTTGGGAAGTTCCAGTTTTAGTTTTTTTTCTTTTCTTTTTGTCCGTTAAAATAACATCATTCTCCCGAAGGCAATTTTTAAAACCCTTCTTTTGGTTTTCTTTTTGAAAAATTACAACGACTTTAAATTTGTTCTTGGTAATTTTTTTATTTGCTATTATTTTTTTGGGGTCAGAACCCAAAACAGTTATTGTGTTTTGTCTCCCACTGAAAGCAACCCTTAGACAAACTTTTCCTTTTTTCTTAACAATGTCACGTTTTTGCTGAGCAGTGTTATTAAAAAAGGGTTTCCCTTTTTTCAAACACCCTTGTAAAGTATTCTAACCTCGTTTTAACCCTGTCAGAGGGTTTAAACCCTTTAATATTTTCCCCCCCATCGGGTCCAAAAAAATTTTTTTCTTTTTTTGGTTTTTTGGTTGGCAGTGTTGGACGGGAAAAATAACAATGAACTCAAAATTGATTTTTGTACAGGGTTTGTTTTAAATTTTAAAAAAAATACGGTCTTGAAACAGCCAGTTGCCCGAATTTTAGAGGCAGTGTGTTTTCTTTTGGTAGAAAATTTAAACCCCGGTCCATAGAAAAACAACTTCTTTTAGGCCTTTTTCCTTCTATGTTAAATTGTGCACCCTTCTTTTAAAATTTAGTATATTTTTAGGGGTTTAATCTTTTTTTAGCTTTTCTCTATTTGTATAGTTATTCCTTCGAGCCCGTTTTAAATTTGCTTTTTTCCGGGAACCAATGCAGTTTTATCATAATCGGTTGTTCTTAAGTCCCCCCCACAAGGGCTTTTTTAGATGTTTGGTTTTTTGAGGGCCCTTAAATCTTTTGGATGTAAAGATTTGTTTTTTTTTTGTAAAAACCAGTAGTGGTACCCATTTTTGGTGCCCAAAAACCAAAGTATTTTCTTACCTTTTCAAAGTGTTGTTTTTGGTTTAAATACCCTGAGGCTTGGGACATGATTTGGCGGGTCCTCTATAGTACATGATAATTTTTAAAATTTCCGGGTTTAACAAAGCCCTCACTTGTTCTGGAAAAAGGGGGTGGGGGTTTCTTAAACAGCATTAATATCCCTTTTTAGATCTTCCCGGGGGTTTTTTGTTCAGATTATGTTCCCCCTTATCTCCCTTTACTTTTTTTTTTAATTTTGTATGGTTAAGTTTTTTTAAATAAAAGAAAAGCAAGCCTTGACTAATATTGCTGTGCAATAAAGCGTGAAAGCTCTGGGTAAATTGAAACATCATACTTTTAAAAATTTTTTTTTTAACAGATTTTTTGAACTTTGCATCGGTTACTAAATTGTAAAAAAACACGGCACTGTCTTTAAAAGGGGTTAGCTCATTTTACAGTCTGTTTGAGTGCGCCCTGTAGTAAGGCATGGGGAAAAGTAAAGCAGTTAATTTTAAAGAGGAATACAAAACCTTTTTAACCATAGGCTTTTGAAAATTGTGCACCCTTTTTTCCTTTTTTCCCTTTTCAGCAAAAATTTACTTTTTTTTTTTGTCCTCATATCCTGTATCCCTTGATAAAAGTTATCTTTTTTTTTCTTTTGTCATCCATAAATCGTTTTGATCAAGAATATTTTCTGGTTTTTTTAATGACAGCCTTCTCTCCCTTTCTGTTTGGGAACTAATTTTTTTTTAAAAACCCCTTTCCTAAGTTGCTCCCACATTCTTTTTTGGGGTTCATTTTCAGACCCCTAGTTCAATCTAAAAAAAGCAACCCTAGTTGTGCCTGGACAATGAATCTTCTTTTTTAAAGTGGGAAAAACCTAACAGTCAGAATATTTTAAATCAATAGTGGGGGGTTGTTTTTTTAAACGTTTGGGTCGGGTTGTTTCCTTTAATGTAAGGGATCTTTTAAAACCTGTATGGACCCAAGGGTTGCCCCAAAAAGTTTTTTGGGCGCCATTTTTTTTTTTTAATTTGCAAAATAAAAATACAAAAAATAGAAATAAGGAAAAAACAAATGAAAAAGATATGGATGATTGTTTTTACGCAGTGTTGTTAGGGGTTGAAGGGGGGCTGTATCTGTGCACCTTTGCATTCAGTCAGAAGAGAATTATTAGAAAGCGGGGTTTTTAAAAAGTTTTTCACAAATTTTGGGAAAACCAACACCGAAAGTATGGGACCTATGACTATGGTAGGAAAAAAGACAATCATAATGATTTATGTTAAATGGACAACATAGACAATCTGTATGCGTAATGACACAGGAAAAAAGGGTTTTATTAAAAAAAAAAATTTAACCCTCATCGGGGTTTTAGAAAAAAATACATCAAGCAGAGATAAGTTTGTTTTGCAGAAAAAATTTTGGTATTAGTGATGCTTTGATAAAAACTATAACGGGATGCTACGAAAAGTCTTAAAAATTTACAAAATGCTGAAAAAAACCCATACAAAAACATTAAAAAGTCTACCATTGAAGACCTAGCACAGTCGGAAAAAACAACTGAAACAAATTCTACAGTTAGAACTAGCTTAAACAAGCAGACGAAAAACAGCGCGGGAAAACAAAAAATGATAAAAACCCCTTCCCCTTTGGAGAAAATAATGGGGCTCAATAAGCATACGGGAAGTATTAGAGGCAAAACTGTTAATAAATTTAGCAAAGTAGGTGATGTAAAAACTCATGCAAGGAAAATAGAAAGAAGGGGGAAAATAGCAGAAGCCCGGTTTACGGGGAAATCTTAAACAGGAAAATAAAAGAAAAGAATCACAAGCGTTTTAAAAAAAACTGCAAAAATGAAGCCAAGCAAAATTTTGGGTCTTAAACAATAACAGACAAAAACTTCAATCTCAGATTAGGGAGAAAAAGAAACAAACCACCGCATTCTTTATGAAAAACAAACCCCTAAAAAGAAAGAATCCCTACACTGTTAGCGAGAAAGGCTTAAAAAACTTGCTTGTATAATTCGCATTGGGTTTTTGTTTAAGCACACTTGGATGTGTGACAGGAAGACACTACCCCCACCCCCACCAATCACCTTTGCACCCAAAAGGAAAAACGGGTTTAAAAAACCCCTTTAGCCCCTTAGTGACCCATTAAAAAAAATTAGCCTACAAAGTTGGCAAAGCACTTTCTGGGAATTTTGGGTTTTGTTGTTAGCTGGGTGTTATCAACAACCCGGGAAATTGTGGGATTTTTTTTGGAGGCATTTTTTTTTGGGGTTACGGGGGGTTTTTGTTGTTTTGGTTTTTTTTCTTTCTAAGGTTTAAAAATAAACAAGGCCGCTTTTAAAAAAATTTTTATTGTTAAAAACATTTTTTCAAACTAGTGCCGGGTTTTTACATATCTTTTTTCTTTGCCCTGAGGGAGGAGTTTTTTCCCTTTTTTCTGTTTCGGGTCTTTACTAACCCTTTTCGACAAAAGGGTTTCGGGGCTTTTCTTTCATTTTTTGCTTCTTTGCCCGGGGTTATAATGATTCTATGCCAGGGGTATTGTTTACACTTTATTTTTTCCAAGCTGCACAATTTTTCCAAATTTTTAATTTTATTGTTGTTGTTGTTTGGGAATTGTTCCTATTTGTAAAGAAAGTTGGAAAGCCGCTTATATAAAACTTTGGGGGTTTTTGCAAAGTTTACCTTTAGGGCGGCATAGGGGAAGGGAACATCTTGTAATGCTTGATGCTTGATGGTAGGGCAACAGCCCAGTTCTTCTATCTTAAAATTTGCTAGAAAACTGTTCTGTGGAATTCCCCCCAGGGCCACCAATAATACTTTTTTTGTCGTGCCTGTGCTCAAAGAAAAACCCAACCCTAGGGGCCGAAAAGAGTCATTAATCCTCTTTAATCCTGGGTTTTTTAACCCTTCATCTTACAAGAAAAAAAGTCGTCCATGCCTTGCCATTCTTGCTCTAATGAACCTAATTTTATAGTAGTGCCTGGTGAGAAAGATGTATATGGAGGCCCCCAGGGCATAGTTATACATCCCGTGTACCCCCCAATACAGAGTCCCCCTTCCGGGGATTTTTGTTTCCCTTTTTTTGTCTGAATGCCAGGGCTTAGAATCAAAATTAAACTATTGCAAGCCTTTTCATACGCCTTCTTTTTAATCCTTTCTATTAAAGGATTGAATTTGCTATCGTGAGCAGTGGGGCCTGCGCCCCAGTTTGGGGGAAAAACCTAAAATGATAGTACCCCAAAAGAAAAATGTTCCAGACTTTTACTAACTGGGTTTTGGGTGGTTTTGGGCAGCTATGACACAAAACAGCCCGTAAGGTTTCCCCAGGGATAGCAAAGTTTTTAAGTGGTTTTGATAGAACTGTTTAGGATTGGGCAAAAATTTTCTTTCGCTAGTGGGATCAAACCTTAAAATTTGGGGGGGGGTTTTTTTTATGATTTCAGTGGGTTGGGGAATTTTACTTCGAAAAAAGGGTCAATGTTTGACACAGGGAAACATCTGGGTTTTCAAAAAAACCCTAGTCTTTGGGTTATAGTGAGGGCCGCTGTATTTTGAAACTTTATTATATTTTTTACTTTTTTTTTCTTTGTAATAAAAAGTTTATAAAAATAAAAAGATCCAGTTGGTTTTTACCCGTTTTAAAATAGCCTTTTCCCATTGACAAACCGCCGTCAACATAAAAAAGTTGTTGCATTAGGTTTTTCTACAAAGTTTTCATGGACAAACATCGACAGCAGCAACAACTGGTTTTAAAAAAAACGATCCTAGAACTAGATCGTTTAATAAAAATTTTTGTGCAAAAAAGGTTATTTGTTTTTTGCCCTGGAAAAGGGAAAATCCTTTTCCCGTGGTTTCACAGCAAAATAAACCCAAAATTGTCTAAGAGTAATGTTCGTATCTTCAATTGTAAGGGTGCCCAAGTCTTGGGAAAAATGCTTTGGGGTTTGGCATGGAAAACCCTTTTAAAAAAATCGTTCTGTGGATTATGGGTATTTTACCTTTTGGTGGGGGTGTTTTTGCTGATGTGGTGAGGACAAAAAATTTGTCGGTGTGTGGGGCCCATTGGGCTTGGCGTAAAACTCCCTTTTCTTTTTTTTACACCTGTTCAGTTTTAAAAACAACAAAACCAAAATGGTGTTGAAGGCTTCTTTTTCCCCATCCCGTCCCTTTGATCTCCCCCAAAAATTTCCCTTCCCCCCCAAACCCGAGCAAAATTTTACTGTGAAAGAGCACAAAAGCTTTACTACCCCTTTTTAGTTTAAAATGCTGGAAAGACTTCCATGAAACACTCGATAACAATCCCAAAAACATTTCTACAAAAAAACAGGGTTTACTGTTTAAAAATTTTTTTAAAAAATATTTCTTTAGAAACTTTTAAAAATATAAAACTAATATACATACATAACCATGTCACCCGGTCCGCAATAAGAGCCCCGAAATGCCCCCCAATATTTTGGCTTAAAGATCTTGGTGATGTACAAGGTTTGGAAGGATGGGGAGATTGGGGGAAATTTATGCCCTTTTTAGGGAAAAATGGGTGGATATAAAAAAGGCACCAATAAAGAAACAAGAACCCCCGGTTTCCCAAACTTTAAAGTTGCTTAAAGGTTTTAAGGTGAAGCTTTTTGCAGATGGGTTTTTTTTTACAAAAGTAACATATTTAAAATAATTAAATTTGGGACTTTTAAAACCAAAGGGATCAAATGGGGAGTTCCCAAATTTGAGTTTTTTTAGTCCCTACCTCTTATGCGCCCCCCGACAGAACTTTCCCTAAAGCCATAAATGCCCGGACCCGTAAAAATAAACACTAGCTTAAAAATCGCCAGCAGAAATGAAGTTGAAAATTTTAGCATTTCAGAATAGGTAGTTATTGTTATAGAAAAGAATCAGTGACTTAAAAATTTAAACCCCAAAATTTCTACGATTCCTTCCCTTTTTTCCTCTGGTTTATCAGTAACATTGGGTTTTTTTGGTTCCAAAGAGAAGACAGGCTTCTTTCTTGTTTTATGGAAGGGAAATTTCTTTTTAAATGGAAGGGCCCCGCCCTTGTTTTCCCCCAGATTTGTATTGTATTCGGAAAAAAGCGGCGGTTTACAATGAAAATTTAAAGGGGAAATTTCCGTAAAAAAGTCAACTTGCTCCTTGACCCAATTTCAGCTTACACCCAAATTTGCATCCCTTTAATCTTTCACCCCCAAAATTTACCCGTTGCAGTTATTACACAGATGTTGTAATGCCCCGACAATCAAATTACAAGGGCCCTTTTTTTTTGAATGAAATTCCAAAAAAAAATTAAAACACGTTTTTTTTAAACAGTTAAAAAAAGAAGATGCGGGCTGCCAAAATATCCTAAAGGTTTCCGTTTCAAACCGTTTCCCGAAACCCCTTTTTTTAAAAGATTTAAAGTAAACCTTTTTATTTGGGCAAAAAATTTTCACGAGGGAGCATACATTTACAACCCAAATAGCAAAGTATTCAAAAAGCAGGCTTTGGGTTTTCGATCAGGGATTTACTGTGTTTAGCTCTATTATTTCGGGTTCAGCAACACTGTCTAAGCCCCGGGAGGAAAAAGGGCCCTTGCTCTCTTGGGTAATGGAATTGGTTTCTCCGCATCAATAGCATTGGGCTCTGTTTCAATTAAAAGCAGGAAACCTGTTCTTTTGGGAAAATCGTCTTTTTGGGAAGAAAGGGTTTTGCGTTAAAAATTTGAAAAAACAAAGATGCTTTTTGGTTTCCTTGAAAAAGCGTTGGGTTAAAACTCTTTTAGGCTAAAAAATTAGGCAAAGCTCTAACGATTCCCCAATATCGAAGAGGAGTTTTAAGCGTCTTCAGGATGATCCCATGACTACCCAAATCAAAAAATTTTTCCTCCCGAACAAACAACACAAAGCCCATGCCCGTTGACATTGACTCAATAAAAAAAGGAATTTATAAAAAAAAAAGGGATTGGGTTTGGGCCAAAACGGGCTTTTTTAAAAGGGTCAGTGGTTTCTCTTTTTTTAAAGGGGTAAGAAAAACCTTTGGTGATTCAATTTCTTCATACCCAAAACAAAAAAAAAAAAAACAAAAAGCAAATTAATTTTTTTTTTTCTATTGGGGTTTGGATTTTTTTGAGGACTGTTATGGAAAAGTGTTTCGCAATTGAGCTAAATGTTACAAAAGCAAAACGTGGGGGCAAAGCTTTCAAGATGCATCGCACAATACCAAAAACCCCATAACATGATCACCGTAAAGGTGCGTTGGTTTTCTGAAATTTTATACAAAAACCCGGGAAATAAAGATAAAGAAAATTTTAAGCTGTTTTTTTGTGTCAAAACCCCAAAAAAGCACTGAATCTTTTGAAGGTTTAACACAAAAAAGGGAGATGAGAGATGCGGGAATTCGAAAATTTTGCAAAAAACAGCCAAAAATTTAGGGGATCAAGGGTGGAAGTTGGTTTTGGTTTTGCAAAAGAACTAAAAAAAAACAAAAAGTTTCATCCCCCTTGTTGGTAGAAGGGTTACATTCCCCCTTTCCCCCGATGTAGTAGCAAAAAAGGTTGCTTTTTGCGGGAAAATTTTAGAAAAGATGGCAATTTTTTTATGGGGTTTTTGTGCTGGCTAAAATGTTTATTTTGGAAAAAATAAGTGAGAGTTTTTAAAATTTCCTTTAAAAAAACTTGGGAAAAAATTGACTTTAACCCGGGATTGGGGCTTTCCTGTGGCGTTTGGTTTGGACATTTTTGAGGGAAAATTAAAACCCCCCTCAGTTTTTGAATGTGTACAACCCGGGGAAAATTTTAAAACCCCATTGGGGGCCCCCTATGAATTTTTTAAACAAGGCTCCCACTGCAGGTGATTCCCAAAAAAAACCATGTTGACTTTTTTTGTTGGGTAAAGATCTTTTCCCCTAATTAGAACTTTGGAAAACTTATTGCACAGAAAAACAAAACTTTTGCACAAACAAAATTTTGAGGACGTTTCTTGGGTTTTGTTTACGTTTTGCAAGCAGCAAAAAAACCAGAAAACATTTGGGAAGAGTGAGGGCCCAAAACAATCATGAACTTGTAAATCCCCCCCCCAGGAAAAACTAAGGGTTTACTTCAAAAAAATTTTTCTTCAAAAGAGTCCCCTTTGTAGTGTATGTGAATTTTTAGTCTATAAATTTTGCCAATTTCCAAAAAACCTGCACCGGAAAAAATTTCCTTAAACGGGCTTTCTCGTAATCTTTTAAATCCGTTAAATTTTTCTTATGTTGTTGTTAGATCGGATGGGGCCCAATTTAGAAACAAATTCTTTTTTTCGGGGGACCCCCGTTGCCGCCTAAGCTTTTTCTTGAAAAACAAAGAAAGCGAATCTTAAAACCCCTACTCTAAAAAGCTAAAACCTTGCAAGAGATATTATGTCTGTGATAAGGGCCCGGAAAAAATTTGCTTCTGCCCAAAATGGGTGGAATTTTTTGGTTTAATTTTTTTTAAAAACCCCCAGGGGAAGGGCAAAACACACAGTCGGGATCATGACCACATCAGTGGTTAAATTTGTGGGGGAGCACATATTTAAATGTTAAACTAAAACTAAAAGTAGATCCCCAAAAAATTTGGGAAATGCCCCGTCTTCTTCCACCAAAACCCAAAAGGTTACGGGCTCACACCTAAATTTTCAGGGCCAGTAAGATGAGTAAAAAGGTTATGCGTTTCTCGGGCTTTTGAGAAGTTCCTTACTTTTACACTTTAAATTTGCTTATCCTTCTTTGATTTTTGCACAACATTTTGATGGGTTTTCTAGAGTCCTTTTTCTTTTCACTGAGTAATTGCCCCAATTAGAGAAAAATTTCTTGCACAAAGCTTTCAAAAAAAAAGGCCCTCTTCCTTTTTTGAGTACATGGATCATGGGGGGAAAACTTTGATGAAGAAGGCTGCCGCCCCAAAAGGGAAACATTCTTCAGAGACTGCGGGTTTTAAAGGGAAACAGTGATGATGCTTTTCAGTTTCCTTTAGTGGGCATGGCAAAGAATTTCAGGTTTTGGACCAAAGGGGCGTTTACCTGATCGTATCTAAAATTTCTGAAAGCATGTTTGTTCTGATGTCTTTGAAACCCCACAGAAAAAATGGCAAGGAAAAATTATGGAAATAGCCCATAAAATTTATTTCCAACCAGGAATTTTTCTTAGGGGTGCTTTTTTTTGAAGTTTTTTGGGGGGGCAGATTGATTTTTTGTCTGACCTTTCCAATCTCCAAAGAATTTTTGGGTGGGTTGGAAAGGTTTGGCCCTCAGTATGGCACGCACAATTTTCTGTTAAGGCCAACAACAAAAAATTTTTTTAAGGGGTATTATCCCAGCAAAGCTTCTAATACTTAAAGTACTTCGGAAAGCAAAAAAACTGTATGGTTTTTGGGGGGTTTTGTCTGTCCTACATAAGAAAAATTTTAGTTGTTTAATTTGGGCCTTTTTCTGTTGATGGGGGACTTAAAAGCGGGGGGGCACAAATTTGGGGCCGATCAAAACAATGGGGTGGGTTTAGAAGTTTATTTGTTATCCCATGAAATACTTTTTGCGCCAATGACTACCCAAAGGGTGCGAAAGGCTCAAAACTCTTTCCCAAAAAAACCGCCAAAGCTTTTTACCAAACCCCTTTAAAAGGGGCAAGAGAAGTAAAGTTTGTTTACTAAGATGGGTTCAGTTCTACCCAAGGCATGGGGGTTTAAATTTTTATGTGTTCTCGAAAAAATTTTATTGTGTTTGAACCAAAAAGCAATTCATGAAACCATACATCATGAAGAAAAATGATTGGAACGAAGGCAACCCGATGCATCAGAAATGGATTACTTCAAGCTAAAGAACAACAGCCGGGTTTGGTAAAAAAAATGGAGAACCCCCACAAAAAGAAAAGATGTAAGATTAGTTTTTTTAAAAAGGAAAACGGAAAACCATTAAAACTAAATTTAAAAACCCCCCTATCAAGGGGCTACAGGCAATTCCCTGAAGTCTGTTTTTGGAATTTATGATGGGAAAAAAAGGTTTGGGGTTTAAAATAGACAAAACCAGTATTCATTTTATTAAAAGGAGTTTTCCCCTGGGGGATCAAAAGTCAAGGTTTTGACACCCGTGATTTTTTCCAAAAAACATTCTTTTTAAATAAACAAAAAAAAAATTATTGGTTAAGATGGGAAAAGGGTGAGGAAAAAAGGTTTGGGCTAAGGGCCCTTAAAATGTTAGGGGATTGCCCAAACCGGAAAAGGTGTTACAAAAAAAAGGGAATAGGTGTTGGAAAAAAAGGTGGTCAAAAAAGCTTTAGTCATGATAAAAATACAAAAAGGCCCCTTGCTTTAAAGGGGAGTGTATTTCATCATGAAAACCCAAAAACTCTGTCAAACCCTGCACCAAATCAACCAAATGTGGTTAGAAAAAAAAACAAATTTTTTGGCGGATAAAAAAACGGTTTATTTTCACCCGAGCACTATTGCACTTTGGGCCCCTGGAGAACAAAATTTAAATTGTTTAAATTTAAATTTAATTTTTTTTTTTTTTTTTTTTTATATACGAGTTTAAAAATTTTGTTGAGGCCCCTTTTGGGTTTTTTTTACTTTTATCAAATTTTCTTTGGGGAGTGGTACAAGGCCCCGTCTCTGCTTTTTTCAGAGTGACATTTTTAAAAGATTTGGCCAGCAATGTAAAAAAAACTTGATTTAGGTACAAAAAAAAGGGGGGGCTAAATATATTTAGGGTTGTTTAAATATGATGGAGAGTGTCCAACCCCCCTTTTAAAATATTATCAAAAAAAAGTTCCCTAAAATTTGGAAAAATAAACCCCAAAAAAAAAAAAAGGGTGGAAACCCTACTTCACTTACTTCTGAATTTAAATTGTAGACTCCTTACTAAAACGGACAGAAAAAGGTTGGGACTAGCTGCAAATTCCTCCTTTGAAAAACCCGGGGTGCAGGTAATGGGCAAATAAAAAAAGGGGGTTCCCCTTCCCCCAAATTTTTTTATTTCTTAAGTGTCTATGCCCAGATGGGATTTTTTGCTCGTTTGTGGGCCCTGGTTTAGGGACCCTTTTTCCAGGAGCTTTCGATATCTCAGTTTTTTTCCCAAAAGGGGATTAGTGGTTTTGCTTAGAAAAATGTTTTTTTTGGTGTTTTTGTTTTTGTTTTGCCTTTGATGGGGTCCCCGGTTTTAATTCCTTTTGGCTTTTTTTATTCGAGTTATGTTTCAAAATGGCCCGGCAAATTTTTTACCCCTCCCGTATTTCGTTTTTTTTTCCGGGAAAATTTTTATTTCTTGGGGGTATGATATGCAAAAAGTTTTCTGCAACCGTTGTTTAAAAAAATTTTAACCAGGGCTTTGGGGTCTGTGGTTTTCCTGGTATACCCCTTTTTATTGTACTCCTGCTTTAGTTAAAAATGATTTTTTTGCTCCTTTAAAAACCCTTTTTCCCTCATCCCCCCTGAATTTAATTTTGGGGGAAAATTTTTAAAGGGGCCCTGTTTAAAGGGTTTCTTGCCAAAAAACAACTGCAGTTGGGTGGCACTCTTTCAGTAAGGGGTTGAAACTTTATACCTAGAAGCTACGTTTCCCCCACAGTCAGTGCATACTTTTTACCTCTTTCTTTGTTGTTTTTTTTGGGGGGAAGTAAAAAAGGTTATTTGGTTTTGGGACATTTTGGGTTTAGTTGTTGGGGGTTTTGGGGCTATTAATGTGTTTTGGTGGAGGTAAAAAGTCTGCCTATTGCTTTTATTTGAAAAGCCACTTCTTTTTACTTCAAACTTACTCTGCTGCCAAGTCAGTTTATTAATAGTGCTGGGCCCTTTTTAGTACCCTTTTTGGGGTAAAAGTAGTCTTTTGAGAGTTTTGGATCCCTTGTTTTTTATTTTTAATAAAAAAAAAAAATTTTCTGTTGGTTAACCAACCCTTTTGTGCTAGAAATTTTTTTATTGTCATGCCCCCCACAAAAAAAAGCAATTTCGCCTGTCTTTTTGGGGGTTTTAGGGGGTTTGGGTAATAATCACGAAACTTTTTGGTTTAGTAATAGGAGATATTTTTTGCCTGTCACAATGGAAATACTTTTTATTGCCGCGGTTTAACATCAGAAAAATGTTTTATGCAGGAAAAGTCCTTGTTCAGAAAGTTTTTAAATTTTTAAAAGGGTTTAAAGGGCAATTTTTTGATTTCGTATTTGCCTGTTTCTTGGGTTTGTGTTTTATTGCTTTTCAAGCCTTTTTTTCTTCGTCTGTATGAAAATTTAGGAAAAAAAGAGTTCTACCCGTTAAAAACAAGTGCGGTTAAAAAAATAAAAGCACCAACCCAACCCTCATCACTAAAAGCCCTTTTTTTTTTTTTTTATGGGACCCAATATTTTCTGGAAAGATTCCCCGTTAACAAGAAGTCCCTTTTTTTTAGCAATTTGGGGTGCTGTTACAACCCCCAACTGGGTTGCCCCCCTTTCCTCAAAGTCTTGGTTTTTTTTTAAATCAGCAGGGCCCCATTTTAGAAGACCCCTTTCCAAATATTATAGCCCACACTAAGAAAAGCCAATAACGGCCCGTGTTTTTGGGGACCCGTTGTTTTGTTTTTTTTCTGTATAATTTTTTTACTTTTAAGAAAAATTTTTTATTTAAAACTATTAATACCCTCTGAAGGGGTCGTTGGGCTGGTGTTTGGGGTTTTTCAAAGGTTTTCGGTTGGGGTTGTGGGTTTGGCCCTTTTTTTCTTGCTGTGGCTCTTGTTTTGTTGGTTGCTTGTGCTCCATACTTATAAAGGCCTTTTTTTAACCAATTCCCCCAGATGTTATACCTTTTTATTAAGTAAAAATGAATGTTTGTTTTTGGGGGTGCTTTTGTCCCTTTTTTTTTTTTTGGGTTTTTATAGACATCTTTTTTTTAATGTTTTTCCAGATTTGTTTTTTTGCCCTTTTCCTTTGGGTTTCTAAATTTTTTTCTTTCGTTTTCCCTCTGCTAACCTTTTGCCAAAACTTCAAATTCCCAGGTTTTTTTTGGTTTAAGTTGGGACTTTTGTTTTAAGGGAGGGGTTTTTCTTGGGTTTTGGGCATTTCTCTGTGCTTCCCGTTGTTTTGTGGGTGTGTTAGTTCTTCCCTCTTTTCTATATGGTTAAAATTTTTATGGTTTTTTTTTGTTTCATTTAGCAGCTAAATGGGGCTAAAAGAGAGCCAAAAAGGTAATAACCTTTTCAAAGCAATGTTTCTCCAGGCGTTCAGGGCCAAAAAAGGACTTGTTTAGGGTCATAAGCCCAAATCGCTTTTGGTCCCATTTTTAAGACCCTATTGGTTTTCTTTAGATTTTTGACCAATTTAAAAGTAAAGCCCTTTGGCTTTTCACCATCTTTGCTCCAAGAAAAGATTCATAAACCCCTTTTTTAAAAAATTTTAAAGTTTGTGGTGATAACCCGCTGCACCTGTTAAAATGTTTGTTGCGTTCTAATTTTAAAGCTTTGTTTTTTCCCCAAAACGCAAGAGGATTTCGTCTCTTCTTATCCAGTAGACTCTTTCATCGTTATTTCTTTTTGCTAAAAACCAGTAGATGTCCTTTAAAAAAAGTTGTCGCAATTCATGTTTTTCTATCTTTTTAAAAATATTTTGTGTTTAAAAAAATTATTGTTCTTTTGACAAGTTGTTGGTTTAAATTGTTAAAACCAAAGTTGTTGATGGGGACTTGTTTTATTTTTTGACAAGTTCTTAATATAGTTTTGTTTTGTTCTTGTACTTGTTCTTGGCCGGTTCTGGGGGAAGTTCTTTTATAAATTTTTGATAAGTTTTTGAAAAAGTTCTTTATAAATTGTTAATTTTAAATTCTTGGTTTTGTTCTTGATAAAATTGTTGGGTTTAAGTTGTTAATAAGTTCTTGACCCAAAAAATTTTTTAGGGTTTTTGATAAGTTGTTGATAAAATTTTTATTAGTTTAAATTTTCCCTTTTTTTTATGGTTTTCCCCTCAAAAAAACAAAATTAGTATTACTTTCAGTTTTAGTAGTGGGGGGAGATAGGTTAAAAAACCGACTTAAAAATAAGTGCTTCGTTTTTTTAAAAAAAATATGCAAGGTTTTTTTTCGTTTAGGCTCCGCCTCATCTTAAAAAAATTGGGTGGTTTTTTATTTAAAAAAGTTTAATTTTGGTTTAGTTAAGTCGGGGTTTTACCCTTTTTTTGAGATGTATGCGTATGCGGCCCTTTCCCTCCCCTTTATTTTGGGCAGCTGCATTCCCTTTGGAATGGTTTTCTAAAAAATGAAACCCGTTGTTTTGCTGTATTTTTTTTATTTTCGGTTTTGGGTTTTTTTTGGGGGGGTTCTTCCCTTCCCCTTCCCACCCTTGGATACAAAGGCCCACTTTTGGATGGTGGGGGGGGTTTTTTTTTCGTTGTGGGAAAACGTTTGGGCCCGCGTTCCCCCGGACTTCGGTTTTTTTCCCTTTCCCCAGGCCTTTTTTGGGGGGAGTGGTAAATCGGCACTGATGTTTTTAAATTCAGACGAAAAATCCTCTTTTAAAGGGATTGGAAAAACCCCCGGGCAGAGATCCCGAGGCCCCCTACGAACACAAAACGCCCCGCTCTAGCCCCCAGGCTTTCCCCATCCCCGTTTGTTTGGTTGGTTGGGTTTGGGTTTGGTTTGGGTTTGGGTTTTTTTGGGGTTTGGTTGGGTTGGGTTTGGGTTTTGGTTTTTGGGGTTTTCCCAAAACTTTTGTGAAATCTCACCCTCTGGGTTTGTCGTACATCTGTGGTTTAAAATTCCCTTTGGGAAAAACCCCCTCGGGGTTGAAAATTCTGGCCCAAAGTCGCATGCACTGACATTTTTGTTGATGTATTAACTTAACTTTGGGCAGTTGGAAGGAGGGGGGGCCCGAATTGGACCAAAAACAACAACAATGATAGAAATACTAAATAAAAATTTTGTTCTTTCGAGCCAGAAAGGGCCCCTAGGCCGGAGCTTTATTCCCGGGTTTTTGTAGCGTTTTTAAGCGAACTGGGTGGGTTTTTACCACCCCCTGTGGCCCCGGACGCTTTGTTTTCGCAGATACTTCCCCAGCAACCTGTTGTTGCTGTATTTTTTTTTTTTCGGTTTTGGGTTTTTTTGGGGGGGGGTTTTCCCTCCGTTCCCACCCTTGGTACAAAGGCTACTTTTGGAGGTGGAAAAGGGTTTTTAACGGTTTTGGAAAACGTTTGCCCGCTTCCCCCGGACTTCGGTTTTTTTCCCTCCGCAGGCCTTTTTTGGGGGGGAGTGGAGTCGGCACTGATGTTTAACTTCAGACGAAAAATCCCTTTTAGAAACAACAGAAAAAAGGTTTATTTTTCCTTTTTTTCTTTTCTTTAAAATTTTTAAAAATTTTTACATTTTTTCCCCAATAGTGGTAAAACCCCCAAATCCCCTTTTTTTTTTTCTTCAAAAATCCCCAGGGGTATTCATTTTTAATTTTTCCCCCCCCCCCCAATTTTTTTGGGTTTTCCCCCCCCCCCCCCCCCCCCCCCCCCCCCCCCCCCCCCCCCCCCCCCCTTTTTTTTTTTTTTATTTTTTTAAAAAGTGGTAGGGGGGTTTTTAATTTATTTGTTTTATTTTGGATTGTATCATATTATTGTCCCCCTCCCCCCTCTTCTTCCCCTCTCTTTTCCCCTCTCTTCTTCTACTTTTGCTTTTTGCAGATGATGTTTGCCCTATTTCAACAACCCCGGGGGGTTTCAATCAAAAAAACATTTTGAAAGACTCTTTTTTAATGCTTCATTTTAAATTTTTAAATCAATAAAATAAAGAATGGTATTTAGGAAAGGGGGGATTTCTTTCAAAACGGGAACAAGGATTACATGGTTTTTGGTTAAAGTTGAAAACAATTGCTTTTGGGTTTTGGGTTTTACAACAAAGATGAGTGTAAGTTGGGTACAGAACATTTAGTATAAAGGAAAGGGAAAGGCGTGGTTTCATTTGAAAAAGTTTTTATAGGTATAAAAAAATGAACGTTAGTACTTATTTCAAGATTTTCGACACTAAGATTCACCCAAATTTGTTGTACCATCGGAAAAATGGGGGGAAAAAACAGACTAGAGCATTTGGGAAAATTTTTTTGATGGATGCAAAGATTTTTAGGAAATCCCTTTAAGAACACCAATAAGGGTTTTTTGGCGATTTAGGCGATTTCCACTTTTTTGTCAACTCCTGTACAAGCCCATCAAGTATTGGTTCAAAATTGCAAATGGGTCAAAGTAGAATACCAATCAAACTTACGCATGCGTAGAGCTAGACAGCAGTGGTAAATATTGCTGGGGTTTCAAAAAATAAAGAAATTTTTTTGGGGGAAAAAAGGTTTTTTAACATTTTTGGAGCCCAAAGTGTGGGGGGATGTAAAAAGTTTTCTTTTGGTATTTTAAACAAATTTTGTAGATATGTTTATTCAAGAATGGGATGGGCTTACGAATAAGAGGGTTTTTGATGTGTATAGATCGAAGAGATTTTTGTAAAAGAGCAGTATCCCAAACTCTATAGATGTCTATGCTTTTTTTTTTTTGTAGCAAATTAAAAAC